>VXBC01004684.1:505607-537148 GCA_013399945.1 Ploceus nigricollis | reverse complement strand
GGGGGGACCTCATCACCCCTGACAGGAGCTGTAGTGAGGTGGGGCCGGTCTCGTCTGCCGGGTCTGCTGGGAGAGGACCAGAGGAAACGGCCTTAAACGGTGACAGCAGAGATTCAGATTAGAAAAAAGGAATCCCCTGTTCAGGTGGTCAGGTGTTGGAATAGGCTGCACAGGTGGAGTCACCGTCCCTGGAGGTGTTTAAGAGTGTCTGGATCTGGCGCTGAGTGATGTGGTTTAGGATCATGGAATTGTCAAGGCTGGAAGAGACCTTCAAGATCATCAAGTCCAGCCATCCACTCAGCGCTGGCACTGCAACCACTGAACCACATCACCCAGTGCCAGATCCAGAAACCTCTTAAATATGCCTTTGGTTTAGTGGTTGAATATTTTGAATATTCTGTGAAGAGCTGCCAAAGGCGCCAATAGAATTGGAGCCATCGTGGTCCGCGGTGGCTGGTGCTGAGGGGATCCTGGCATTGCTGGCTGGCTCCAGGCTGGGTGGGCATGGGACAGCTCCCAGAAACCTCACATGGCAGGGGCAATTCGTGTCCCCACAGCAACTGCAAATGTCATCCCAACACTGCAAGGGACTTGGAACTTGGTAGTCTTTAAGGTTCCTTCCAGCCTAAACTGATGTGTTATTAACAATGATTAATTGCCTTCCATTACAGAGCTCTCAAGGAGAGATGCTGCTCTAGTTGGTTATCAATAAATTTGGGAATAATCTCATTTTGCCTCTGAGTTTACACTCTGAGAAGAGTGAACGTAAAGCAGCATCCATGGCCATACTAAAGGGCAGGCTCTTTGGGCCTTGTGCAGGAAACTCCCTTTGCAATCATGAACAGAAAGTTTGCCTGCCGGTGAGCCAAAAAATTAACCCATAATTCTGATGAATGCAGAAAAAGTAGCAGTAAGATCAGGTAGTATTTCAAGAGAACGAAAAAGGAACCTTTTAAATATTCCATGTAGGGTTCCATTTTAGTTTATATATTCTGAATATTCAGACCACAGCCTTGCCCTGTTCTTTTTTTCTTTTTTTTATGTTGGCAATATGTGTGTGCACAAAATCCTTTGTTGTTTCCTCTCAGTGTTAATAGAATGTCAATTATTAATAGTAGTATTTAAAACAAAAGGGCAGCTAAAGGGGAAAAAACCCCTACACATTCAATGCCAAATTTCCTAGGTTTATATTTATAATATATGGTAATAACACCTTACCACTTAGCAATCTCCATGTCCTTTATAAACATGCTGAAATCAAATTTCACCATTCCACTGAGAGACATTCAGATGTTATCCTCATTTTACAGATGAGAAGACTGAATCATTGAAATCAAAGTCTCTGGTTATGTCATGAACAAAGCAGCACAGCAAAATAGCCTGGCCCAGGTTTCTTGTTTCCTTCTTCTGTATCCATGTATTTTTCCATCTTCCTTTAATCAGCAGCTATCAGAAAATATTACCAAAATTGTTTGTGTTCATTCTCAACAGCATAAGATACAATATGTGTGGTATGAAAAAATGGTCAAACTACCTGACAGAATGTAATTTTTATGTTTTGCAAGCCCCAAAAGTAATGTGTAGTTATGGGGCTGTACTTTCCATATCTGTAATAATAAAGTGTTCATTAATGTTTTGAGGTGCCTCTGAATTTTTATTAGGTTACAGTTATTTTCCTTAACTTTCCCATTTAACACACTATGCAATAAAAGGGGTCAGAGTCTATTTATACATTTTTGTTCCTCTGAGAAAGATGAGACAACTGGCATGGGAGCAATCACACTGAAGGGGATGCTTGCAAACAGAATGGGCAACTAAAATTCACTTTCAAATGAGATGGCATTTTCTTTTCTTTCCATTTCAACCAACACATATATGAGTGGTTGCAATATGACACGCCTGATATTCTGCACGTGCAGAGCTTCAGAGTAGAAGGTTTGAATTACAGGAAAGGAAATAAACCAAGTGTTGCACACTCAGGATGTTTGTGGTGGTGCAGTGGAGCCTGTAAAGTTAAAATAAAAAGGCCAAGCACATATAAATTTATGAGAAATAAAAGGACTCTTGAGGTAGAAGTGGGGCATTGTCCATCTCTGCTCTCCATGTATCTACATACTGCTTGACAAGCATATCTTTTATCTTTAGGCACACAGGAACTGAGCTGAGAAAATCTGCCCCAATGTGGAAAATGTGTTATCTTTTTCTCTGATGAGCAGTTTAGGAATGTTTGAGCTAATGTTGCAGCAATTGTAATGTAACATCTGTTATAATAATGTTATTTCCTTTTAGACCTTGTTCCTCAGATTTTCAGTTCAGTTATGCAATTACTGCTTTTGCATTTTTGATGGAACTTCATTAAAATTTTGACCTCACATGGCTTCAACAGGACTTGGAATTGCCTTTCAATTTTGCAGCATTTGCAGATTTGATTGTAGTAGCTGATTTATCCTAATCCTTGAAAGATTGTCTTTTTTCCATGTCCCTGTGGAAAAATGAATAATTTAATTTTACAGTCATTTCTTCTGTCCTTTTAGTTTTCATGTGATAGTTTCTGACAAATCTTCAAAGCTATTTCAGGCCGAATTACTGATGGGTGCCTATTGGCATTGTGAGCTCAGAATCAATAGAGCCCTGGAATTGCATGCAATGTGAGATTCCAGGGGGTTATACTATTCTTTTCAGTTTAAGGAATACTGAAAGTAGTTGGAATAATAGTGGCTGAAATTAGCCAGGTAGAAGCTTGCACATGTGATGACCCAGATGGAAAAAGAAATACTCAGAGAATACCTAAGCCACTGATAGACCTGGGGAGGGTGCCAGAGGAAGAAGCACCCACCTATTAATTCATTCCTTACTCTGTTTCCCAAAGTATCCATTTTTACACAGTATTAGATGTTGTGCTTGTCTGGACTCAGTCTGAAATCTGATATAATGGTTCCAGAAAACAGCCCCCAGATTTTCTGTGAGACTACAAGTCCTAATTCCTTTGGTCTCTGAACAGTAAAATGTTTGTGTGTATTCAGCTTTGTTTGTGTCAGAGTCTTCCTGAGTAAGAGCTGAAACAAGAAACCAGGGAAATTAAATGTATTTTTATATTTATATCCGTGTGTGAGATTTTGAAAAATTATGAACAAGTATTTCAAAATGTTCTAAGTCCAAAAGTGTAAGGCCTGTATTGTGACAGATTATAGTGGGTTTCCTGTGGTGAATGTAACTGTCGTGGCTGATGGAAAGAAAATTGATGGCATGAAAATTACTGTAGCTGCCCAATATTCTTTCCAAATGGGCTTTAACTGCACATTCTTGTTTATTGCTCTCCTGCTGGGACAAATACCTGCAAACCTTGGTGTTACTAATACATCTGTATGCTTAGGACCTCATTTCTCAGCTCTGGCTCAAGTTCATGTGTATTTATCTGGGTGAATAATTCCTTAGATGTGAAGTTATTAGACAGTATTGCCTAATAGAAGAGATACAGAATGCAGCTGTTAGTTTGTCCTTGCCCCAGTATATTTATTAGTTACCTGGATGATAAGATGGGAAGCATTCCTTTATCATTTATATGCACTGCTGATATGGTAGAGTACAAGCAAAAAATTCAGAATGATCCTGAAAGTTAGAGATACAGTCCACGAGAAGATGAGGGTAAATAGGGACTGATGCAAGAGAAAACATTTAGACAAGAACAATTCAGTGTGGGAAGGCATGACAGAGGACAGCTTGCTAATAGCAGATAGAGCAGAAAATAATCTGGGATGTCACAAGCTGAGCATGAGTCAACAGTGGCCTGGTGTTGTGAAAAGGGAAGTGCCCCAGAGCAGGGACAGAGGGTGGGCTCTGGGACACACAGCCCCCCTCTGCTCATCAGCAGCACTGGGGAGCAGCAGGACCACTCAGGGGGTGCTGCCTGAGAAGAGGCAAGCCAGCTGGGGAACATCTAGAGCAAGTGAGAAGAAATAATGAGAGGATGAATGAAGAAAGTTAAAGAATTGGAATTTTTTTTTCAGTCTAATGAAGAGGTAAATGAAGCGTGATAATCTGCTTTCTTTGAAACAGAGATAGTAAAAGATGATTGACGTGATTTTAATCAGGGAAGATTATTTGATTTCAAGGAAAATATCATCAGGTAGGGGGAGGGAAAATAATAGTGGGAGAGATTGCTGGGGAAGCAGTAAAGCTCCAGCATGGGGGATCTGTGTCTGGATGAGTGTCAGCCCAGAAAGGTCTGATCAGAGGGACCCCATGACCTCTTGAGCTCTGTCTCAGCTCTGTGATTCTGTGATTCTGGCACTCCTACTTGTGCCTTTTGGGACTGTTGGCCAGAACAAGTGTTATTCACTGCAAGGGTTGCAGAACTGCCTTCTAAAATTAGACAGTGTTCTAAGCAGTGACAAAAGATACTTGAGTTCAAGGGAAGACATGGTGATCATGTGTCTGCTTGGTTGGCTGGCAGAAAGGGTTTGATGCTTCAGTGCCTGACACCAATTCTGTCTCTGAGATCATCCTTTCTGTAAAATAGTATAGTAAGGGCAGGAGACCAATTTAGACAGAAAACAATTAAGAGAGAAAGAACATGCACATGTAACATATGGAAATAGATCCTCTTCTTTCCTATCTGCCATCCTGTGCCCACCCACCAGTTCTCACTTCATAGAATTACACCTATGTCTTAGAAAACATATTCTCATACAAACTTAAGTGCTTGCAGGGGTTAAAATAGGGATAAGTAAGTCTGTTTTCACCATCTATCATCTTTTCAGTGTCTATGTACCTACTTATTTATTCTGTGGCTTTCCATCAAGCATAAGCTCTCTCTGAGGCTGGCAGTTGCTGTATTGTGTATATAAATGGGTGTGTCTGGGAGGTTGAGCACACTGAAGACAGTAAACAAATAATGGTAGATTATAAAAGTTAAGCTCTTAGGCCATTTCTTGTGACAGTGGCTGCCTAACAGTGTGTGTCAAAACTGCATCTGTTCAACCAAACTGAGATGCTCTGTGCTCAAGTTCTCACTGCATGTGTCATCACTGGCTATTTATTTGTGTTGCCACATGGTCTGGGAGCCTGCAGGAATAATGGGTAAACACAGACCACAGTAGGCTGCTCCCTACCCCAAAGAGACCAAACCTTGTCCTGAATTTCCTAAGGAGCTGTGGAGCAGCTGGATAATTTTTAAAATAACTTCCATACTTGTTTCCCTCCTGCCCTGCTCTGGTTTGGAGCAGTACATTCCTCAAAGGAAAGACTAAGGGGAATCAGTTCAGTCAATTTTCTTAAGGTACAAATCCCATCACACTGAGTCATTGTACAAATTCAGCACTGGCTGTGAAGATTCCAGCATTTCCCTTTGCCTACAGCACAGTGTGGTAATTATTACTGAATCATTTGAAATTATCCAGAATTTCGATGTGATTACCATCAATGGCACTAGGTAATATGATTTCAACAAGCTGAACACTGATATGGTAATCCTTATCACTTCTAATGCCAAACAATTTAATCTTATCACCATGTGCTGATGAGATAATATATTTCAGTAGGGCTTTTTATGAATATTTTATTATTCCAAGTGGTGTTGAGATAAATCACTGATGTGAGTTACAGTATTTTGTTAGCAGTGCTGTGCATCTGACTGAAAGGACATTTTTTGAAGACTCTTAAAAGACTTCTCAAATCTATGTAATGATCTAAAAATCCAACTGATTGATCCCTGCCTAGAAGTGAGCACTTATGGGAAATATGAGAATACAGAATAATTTTTCAGTTGTTTGAGCATGAAAATATTTCTGAGTAACTTAGCACTGCTTAGATGTTTTTCTTTGTAACAGTTTGAAGGTCGCTGCTTTTGAAAGATCAGTTGTCCAGGAAGTCTCCTTGGACAAAAAGAACAAAAGCCAGTCATGCAAATTTTATTCTGTGCAGAGCTCCTTGGCAGAGAACAGGAGAATCCCTGGTAACTGCCTCACTGCCTTTGGAAAAAGCAAGAATAAAGAGCAGGTTGTAGTGATGATGGGGAAGATTCTTAATGCAAGGACAGAAACTTGGTCTGAAGTATTTGCTTCCCTAAGTTGATGTAAGATATTTGCTTGGGGTTTGAAGAGTGGCTCTTCCTGCAGTAAGAACAAGATTTGTCAGGAAAACTGCCTTCTAAAATTAGACTGCAGACTTTTTGCTTCAGACTCTGTGCAGACTTTTTGCTTCAGACTGCCACCTGCTCTCCCTACATTTCCTGGCAGGCCTGGATTTAACAGCCTCGTTACGTTGTCTGGATTCCCTGCAGAGGTTTGGTACAGACAATGTCCTGCCTTTGGCCAGCCATTCCCATTCTAAAGGAGAGTGAACTCGAGCCAAGGAGAACCCTGGAAATGATGGTTACACTGTCCCGCTCACAAAGGAAGAGAGAACAAAGAAATGGCTTTTCAGCAGCAGCAAAAATCCACCAAAAATCTAATATTGATTTTATGAATGCACTTGATTTCTGAAGCTAATTTAATCCAAATTTTAACTTTCTGCAGTATTTTGGCATTTACCTACCTGAAAATCCCTCCTTTATCCCAATGTCTTCTAGCTGCTGTTCCAAGCAGCTTGTAAGGGGAGTGGGCACTAACAAGTTGTGTTTCAGGATGACTTCCTCCAGTTTGCTTTCCTCTCTCCCCAGGGTCAAAGATGCTCTTGGTGTGGGATGGATGCTGTTGGGGCTGCAGCATAAATGCCCATATGTGAGTCTGGCACAGGGAAGTGCTGGCTGGATTCACCCTGCTGAGAAGCTGTGGTTCAATTTCTCACTTGGAAGTAACAACCAGTTACTCCCAGGTGTTAATTCTGCTGCTGAATTTGCCTCTCCCCATTTCAATTAATCCAGTCTTACCAAGTTCAATATGGAGTAAAGTCTATGGGTCCTATTCAGCAGCATCAAGAAAAATTTTCAGCTCTTGGATTACTTAATCCGTTTTAGAAGACCAATTTCATACTGAAACAATCTTTAAGCAAACAGCAATGTTTCTTTCTGTAAGAAAATGTATCTGGAGAAGAGCTTTAGCAGCGTGGTTGCTACTGAACTCTACGGTGTTCCTTCCTGTTTTGGCTTGGAGTTTGCTGCCTTGGCAATTCCCACTGGCTCCTTACATGGCTTGGAAAGACCCTGGTCTCACAGGCTGCTTCACCATAGACCCTACCTTGTCCTCCCATGAAATGGGCCCTCTGCTCCTGCCCAGCTGAATGAACTGAAGTGGGATCCTGCAGGGACAGCAGGAGGCCCCTGCCACGGTTTGGGACTGTAGCACTGTGGAGCTCCTGTATTCCAGCACAGGAAGAGGGCAAGGAGATAAATGACTCCAGTGTTTGTTTGTTTGTTTTGCCTAAAGAAGGTTCTTTGTAAGCGTATTCCACATGAGGATTCTTCTAGCCACGTAAATAGATCCCTTGTGTCTGAATTTAAGTCTCTGTATATTGTTCCTTGTGCAATGGCTTAGAAATACTTTGGAGGCATTATCTGGGAGCTTTTATGGCTTCTCTCACATATTTCCTCTGCCTCCCTGCTCCTACACATCCATGCACACAGAGTGAGAGATGCAGGGTCAGATTCTGATCAGACTTCTGCTCATTTTACACACACAAAACTCTCTTTTTTCACTTTTTTATTTTCTGAATATCACCCATAAATCACTTTTGAACCCACTAGGCAGCTCCTTATAAACACTAGCCCAACAAGAGCTGTGCTACTGACAACCTCAGACTCCAGAAGGAGAGATAACTGGCCAGATTTGGAGCTGAGAGCCTTAAAACACAAGCACCAGCCCATCTGTGGCCAATTTCCCTGCCTGGTGGGGTTGTTTTGTGAAGTTGTTACACAGAATCACAGCAGTGTCATTTATTCTTGATACTGTGGATGACATTGCAGGGACAGCCCAAACAAATCACTTGCATTACAAGCAGGATTTCCATTTGGGTTACTCTTCATAAAAAGCTCTGACTGGTGGCATGGAGGAGGAAGAGAAAGACCAGATGTTTCTCCTTGAGCATTTTCTGATTGTGTCTCCCTCAAAAGTTAACCATTCCATGTTTCCTTTGGCTTCATGTTTTTATTTCATGTCAGTTGTGAAGTCTTCAAGAGTAAAATCTAAGAAAGCATTTTCTAGCAGAGCACATTTCAAAATGTGGCTGTGAGCTGCAAATGAATTAGGTTTTACACCAGAGAAAAAGGACATGTTCTCCAATTTAAAAAAATTAATTAATCAAAATTACTATTATAAAATTATCAGTTTTTAATGGGCAGGTAACAAGAGATCCCTGCATGGACTGTGAGAAGGTGATCAATGTGAGGCTGGCTATCTGTGTGAGGCTGTCCTTTCTGTGCTGTCTGGAGTTTTGGAAGTCAGAGACACAAATCATGCAGATGCTAAAAGTCTGGCAGTGGCACTCTGCCTGCAGAGCAAATCCTTACCCAGCCCCTGCAAAGCAATCAGGGATGTGCTCTGCAATTAGACCCCGGTGTAGCTGTCAGTAATGAGCACTGGCTCTGTTCCTGGAGCACTGTGAGTGTAAAATAATAGGTAAATTCCTCATGATGAGTAAATTGATGCTGTGGGCAGCAACATGAAGGATTGTAGCCCCCCATGAAATCCATTCTGTCCAGTCTGGTGCCTTCTAGATCTACATTTATTTACATCTTTGGCAAGGACACAGATTTCTTCCTTCTAGAAATTTAAGGGCCAAACTAGCAAGACATTTAAATATTTCTGAAATAAATGAGATGCGGCACAGCATGTAGGAATCCTTTAGGTATATTTTGTGGCAATGCTAGGTGATAATTTATATTGTGTCCTGAAGAACCCTCCAGAGTCCATACCCCTGCACAGTGAACCAGGCACAGCAGCCACCAACCACCTGAGAGCCCAGCAAAACAGCTCCAGTCAAGCACTGAGCTCATGCTCTATGAGCTTTTCAAGGCAAACCCTTCAGTCTTGGTGCTCTCCAAGCCACATTCAGCTAACAGAAAGTCTAGGTCTCTTGTTTTCTGGGAGTTAATGGCTTTCAGTATGACTGCTAATTAGCAGGTCACAGCATTGCTAATAGAGTTTCCACTGGTTTCTTTGCCACGACTTTGGCTTTCACGTGTGAACGTTTCTGTCTCAAGTCAGCACTGGTGAGCCCTGAGTGGTTTGAAATCCTGTGGTGAGTGGCCTGGTATAAATGGCAGTGA
This sequence comes from Ploceus nigricollis, assembly GCA_013399945.1. Lineage (NCBI taxonomy): Eukaryota > Metazoa > Chordata > Aves > Passeriformes > Ploceidae > Ploceus > Ploceus nigricollis. Next base: position 527,946 of record VXBC01004684.1, on the reverse strand, counting down.
GCACGGCGTGATGATACCCACGTGTGCATAAACTGGGCTGCAGCATGTTGTTGAGGTTGAATGGTTTGTTCAGTGAAGAAGAAAAATGGAGAGAAGTTTGAAGAGCCTTGGAGATTCTCCTTTGCCTAACTATGGTGAGGCAGCACCTGCTTTGGTATCCGAGATTCCCACCTCCAAGGTGTTTTACCCTGGATCAAAGGTGGTGGCTGTCACAGGAGCCCTTTGAGGCTTGTTCTGCTACAGGAAATGAAAAAGAAAGGAGCAGCCAGTGCCTCGGCAGGGCTGAGCATGAGGTGCTGGCTTCCCACCAGCAATACTGGTTCTTCTTAGTATGACAACAACCTGCTCAGCCTACCAGGGCTGGAGCCTTGTCTTTTCTCAGGCAATTCCTGGGGGCAGGATTTTCAGCCAACCTGCACCCTAGTGCTCAAGGGGGTATCGAGGCTGTGTAACTTGTGTGAAAAGAAGTTGTGAAAAGTTCTGTCATGGCAGCATTTCAGCTGTACAAATTTGGCTGGTGAGTGGGTGGGGGAGTGGATGGAGGTGGGGGGTTTCCATCTGAAGTTCCATTTAAATACTGACATTTGCCAGTTATTACTGTACCGTGGCATCTGAGCAAACTCAAATATTTTGCCTTTCCACATCTGAAAAAATAACTACTGTAGTTCAGACCTCAGGGTAGTTAAGTGTTGGCTGCTACTTATTTTTCAGTGGTAGTTCCTTATCTGCTTAAAAGTGCTGCCATGAACCTCAATTAGTCAGTGCTTATACAGTGCTTTGAAATTATAAGACACTATCTACCTTTTAAGTATTATAATGTTTCTGTAACATATTCTAACAAGTACATGCTTCAGTACACAGCTGCACACTCAGCGGTAGGCCAGAAATGCTTCCTAAGGGAAATAATCCAGGAGTTTCTGTCCCCATGGCACAAGGAAATCTTCATCAGTTTTAAATTTACAGTGTGTGTACCTTCAGAGCATGGATAGCCCAGCTAAGAAAAACAGGGTACAAATAGCTGCTAAAAAACCCCAATATTTGGTGCAGTGCAGAATCTCTGCACAATCTGATCACAGTGTAGAGCAGGGCTGGAGGCAGATGGACAGGTATAGCACCATTGATTTCCAATTATTTCCTCCAATATCCAGCCCAGGAGCTCCTGGTTGCTAAGAGTGTGCTGTGCACACTACAGATGTTCTTTTATTTTGATGCATTGGAGACAAGGATGAATTTGACTTCCTCAATTTGCTCTTCAGCCAGTGCTGCCAGTGGTGAATTAATTGCCTTGCTAAATTAATAAGTCATAATGTTTTTGGGCTGGGGCCAGGGAGCTGTCAGTGTGTGCTCTGCACGTGAGCATGGCAGATATGTTATCCTGGGGATAGAGTGACAGCTCCAAGGGCTGTGGTGAAATGAAATCTGGATGGGACACAGGGCACCCAGCTGGGCCATCTGCGGGAAGCAGCACCCAAAAAGGTGACTGGCTCTCTTGGGTAACCCCCAGCAGCCTCAAAAACTCAAAGCACCCAGCCTGGTTGTATGTGGCAGCTTACATTTGGCAAATTTGAGAGTTGTGACTGTGGCACTGAAGTTTCACAGTGATGGAAAGTGGCTAGGAATATGGATATTTAGTTTCTGTGTTTTGTCCACTTTAGTCCAGGGTCTTTCCCTGGCTCACCAGATCAGCGTGGGGTGTGGATTAGCCAGAGCTGTCACAAACAGGGCTCTCTGGCATGGTCCTTGCATGTGGATTTGCAGACCTCACAGCTCAAAGGGTGCCCTGGCTGTGCAGCCCTTTGGTGTCTCTGTCTCTGAAGTCAGCAGAAAAATGACCCTGTGAGAGCGGTCTGAGGGCACAGCAGCAGCTCAGACAAGCTGGGAGGATGGGATGGGACATGGGCAGGACTGCAGGCTGGGATAGGGGTCTGGTTAGTGACACCCCTGCCAAGCTCTTGGCTTGCTTCAGCTGTAATCCCACACTCACCCGTGCCACTGGCTCCTGTCCAGTCTTCACCCTGTCTGGGGCTATCCATGCCTCACACTCAGCTCCCACCACTATCCCAGAGACAGCAAGGATGGATGGGTGACCCACTGACCAGCTGGCCCTGGGGGATGGATGGGTGACCCACTGACCAGCTGGAGCATGGACTCACAGAGCTGCAGAGAGGCCATGTGCAGCCACAGAGGGTCTGCACAGCAGCAGACCATCTTTTAGGAGTTCAAAATAGCTTTAAAAGAACAAATATGTCTCAGAACTAAATGCTTGGTGCCACCTGCAGAAATAAAAGGAGAACTACTCATGCCTGTTTGCTGCTTTTCTGACAAACAGCTCCAGAGAGAAGTGGTACAAGCACAAAGCTGTCCTCTACATTCAGATTTCATCCTGCTTTCATGGGACTATTTTCCTTAAAAGCCTCTGATACAGTACAGCCCTTCAGAAATCATCCACTTGAACACACTGCCGAGTTGAACACTAGAAATGAAATAAGATGCAAGCCTGTGTGGAGTGACTAAATGTAGGATACAGCACAGAAGGATGCTATGTAATATCTGATCTGGAATTTGGCTCCAGTGGGCTGTGGCAGAACAGATTAAATCAGGATTTATGAATTCTTCATGTGAGGAGGAGGGTGCATTGACTGCAGACTTAGTTATAGCTGGTGGTTTACTTACCACTGGGATCTTGGAAATTGAAAAAAAAGACCAATTACCACCTCTTTCTGTAATGAGAGGTGAGGGTGGATATTTCTCTTTGGTTTCCCAGCCAAAAAATGGGCTGCATGTCAAAGCTTGTGCTTGCAAAGGCAGAGGGTAGAGGATTTGGGTGCTTCAGTGTCAGTGAGAAAAAGAATCATCTCATGGACTCCTGAAATAACAGGAGGAGAGACTTGGGTGTAATGACCCTGGTTTGGAAATGGTGAATAGGGCTGCTTGGTGCTCTCTGTGTTCAACGAAACAAGGTTCAGTATCATTGAAATTCTAACTTTTTTCTTCAGCCTCTCTTCCCAGTGGGAACAACCTAGTGAGGCCCTGGTTAATGCCTGCTGAATCAGCTGAACATTCACTTTTCTGACTCGAGCAGGGTCCCCACCCCTTCAATTATCACTCCTTCTCATGTACAAACATTAAAGCAAAACTCAATTAGAAGTGAGCTAGAATTAAAAACCTGAGCACAATTAAAAGCTTGCTTGTTTTCCCAAATGCCCTGAGCAGAGCAGGTGGGACATTCAGAGGGGCTGCAAAGGTACATCCTGCAGCAGGGGGCAGATCCAGGTTTAGATTTAAGCATCTCCTGTGCCCCAGGAATTCCAGACACACTTTTGGCCATGGTTTGTTTCTGCACAGAGCAGTGACAGGCTGGATGGGGTGCTTCTGGCAGAGAGGCTTCCTTGGCCTTTTCTGAGGATGGGTTAGACCCAGGACCTGCACAGGGGGGGATTCTGGCAGCATGGATGGAGATGGCATAAATGCCACTGGCTGTCAGGTGTGGCTTTTCTTCTTTCAGAAAGGACATTTTGCTGGATGTGTGTTGGGAAGTCTCATATTTAAGCCTAATTCTCCATAGTCTGAGCAAGATCCTTGCCCTGAAGTGGGACAAGGACACTTTTTCCTTAAAGCAATGCTAAACCCCAAACTCCTCCTTTACCTAAAACCAGGTTGGAGGTTTTTTTGGTTTGGTTTTTTTTTTTTTTTTTTTTTGGGTTTTTTTGGGTTTTTTTTTTTTTTTGTGGGGGTTTTTTTGGGGGGGGTTTTTTCTTGGTTTTGTTTTGGTNGTGGTTTTTTTTTTTTTTTTTGTTTCTTTTTATTGTTGTTGTTTTTGTTGGGGGGCTTTTGTTTGTTTGTTTGGGGTTTTCTGGTTTTGTTTTGTTGTTTGGTTTTTTGTTTTTGTTTTTGTGGCTTTGGTTTTTGTTTGTCTGATTGTTTGTTTGTTTTCCCCCTGAAATTACTTTGGTTGGCACAGCACATCTTGTTCCACTGACTTACAGGGTTTGGGCTTTCACATCCTGGAGATTTAGTATCTCTGTACAGTGAAAAATAAACTCATATTAGGACAATTCTAGGTGATAGTTAATGTCAACTGCTGTAGAAGAGTGTACTGAAAACCAGTATATACAATATTTATATGTATGTATATAGATTTTGGATTGGATATTAGGGAAATTTTTTTCACTGCAGGGGTTGTCAGTCACCAGAATGGGCTGCCCAGGGCAGTGGTGGAATCACAATCCCAGGAGTTCTTAAAAAAATCTGTGAATGTGGCACTTGGAGACATGGATTAGTGATGAAGTAGGCAGTGCAGGGTTTACAGTTGGACCCATCTTAGAGGTCTTTTCCAACCTTAAAAATTCCAACCTCTATGATTCTCTGATATCCTCCAGGCATCTGGTGAAAATGAAAAGGTGGCAAAAAGCTTTCATCTCTTAAGTCTGTTTTTCCTATTGACAAGATTGTTTATGTCAATATTATTTAAGTAATATTTCAAAACAGAAACCTGAATCATATTGAAGCAGTTTACGTCTTCATTAAGATGTGGATTTTTTTAGGACCACTAAAATGCAACTTTTCTCTTGCCTCAAGACTCAATAACTATACAACTGAAAATGGAAATTTTTCTGAGAAAGGACATAAAGAGATCTTTGGGGTGTTGGTATCAATTTTACAAACACACAGTGAAATCCTGTTGCTATTTTAACAGCCTGCCTCAGCTAAGAAAGGAAAAATATCAGAAGACATAGAAAATGTTAAGAGGAAGTACTGCAGAGTGAACCCAGAGGATTGCTCAGAGAGGAAATGACTCAGGCAGTTGCTAAGTAAAGGCAGCTGCCTATTTACAGAGGAATTCAAAGAGTTAAAGGAGAAATTCCCAAACAAAATATCCTCAGCAGAGTGTGGATGGCATGAGGACGCACTTAGAATAAACATGTGTGAATGAAACGACGGAATTGCCTGAGGTTTGCCATGAGGGGCAGGGATAAAACAGCCACAGCCATGGGCAGGAATCAGAAGGCACAGGACAAACCCCTCCAGCCTCAGCAGGCACTGGTGATGTGGGCACTGCTGTGCCTGGTCTGGGTGAAGGAATCCCTCTGGTAGCCAGGACATGAGCCCTGCCCGCGGCCAGCCCCTTTTCCAGCAGGATGGTGAGGGTGGGTTGAGACATACTTGCAGGACATCCAACTGCTCTGGCCTTCATACTTCCATCCTTCAAGGGGCTCCCATCTTCCTTTATCTCCCTTTGAAGGCACTTGCAAGCCCAGTCTGGAGGACGTCTCGGTGGGAAGGCATGGCTCCTTTTCCCAGCTTGTGAAATGGGGACTCACTGGGATCTGCTGGCAGAGTTTGTGTGTGTGCTGCACGCTCTCTGCATGAGAGGTGCACCAGCATCCCCAGCATCCTCAAGGCAGGCCACAGGGCAGCGTTTCAATCTCCCAGGATCTACCTCTGCATGGCTCCTTTTCCTTTTCTTCCCACCAGATACGTGTGGTTAACTAGCTGGAGTAGAGAAAAAACAAAAGCCCTTCCTCCCATTCACATCCAGTACCTGTAATTCATGAGCAAAATAACTTCCCTCTTATCAAGACATCAAGTAAAAAGGCTCCCAGCATTGCTCGTTAATAAAATAAAACCTTGTAATAAATCATAGCCTGAAAGATGTGTTACAGAGAATGCATCTCAGCAGCTGTTTGGGAGAAGCAAAGGCTGGTGTGACACTGTCACACCAGTGTCCTTTTGGTGGTGACAGTCCCTGTGGTTTGGGTCCCTGACTGCACAAGGTCTAGTGGGAGGGAGCAATTTATATCCACTTAAGGGATCTGTGAGTCTCAGCCTGTCATGTGTAACTGCAAAGCTTTTACACAGTTGTTGTTCCTATCTGTGAAAATGTTATTATCGCTTTAAGAAGTTCCCCAGCCACAGGGAATGAAAAAAGCAGAGATGATGTGACACACCGAATTCAAGCTGTGGAAAAAATCTCAGCTATGGCACTTCTCTATTTGAGTTTCTGTGTGTTGGGGGTTAGGTTTTTTCAGGGAATTTCTTTGCATTTGTTGTCAGGGAGACGGAAAATAGCGATCAAGAGACAAAAGACGAAGCCAAGTGCCTTGACATACCCTTGAAATGATTCTGGGGGAGAGGGGGGAGCGGGGTTGTTTTGGCAGTTTCTTAACCGGGGGTGGTCACTCTTTGCCCGGCTTCGGAGGGGTTTGGGGTGCTGGGTCTCAGCCGCTCGGGGAGAACGCGGCGCTGCCGCGCTGCTCCCGGGCCCGGGCGGGCGGCGGGGCCGGCGGAGGCAGCGGCGTCCACGGACAGCGCCGGCTCCGCCTCGCAGTGCTGGGGGCTTCCTTCCGGGCGGCAGCACTGAGCGTAGAAAGGGTAAATAGTGTAAATTGTGTAAAAAGCGTACAAAGTGTACAAAGCTCAAACAGCCCCGGCGCTTGGCAGGTCCCTGTGACGATCGCGTTCACATTCCTGGGCTGCAGCGCCGCCTTTGACGTGCAGGGGGCACCAGCGAGGCGATCGAGTGGCCGCGCACGCGCATTCCGCGGGTACAGTGCCGCTTGTGGCCTGCAGTACCGCGGGCTGCCACCAGGCGGCATCAGCGACCCGAGAGCCGAGCCCTGCAGTGCCACAAAAGCTCTGAAGGCGCGGAGCTGCTCCTGCTGCCCTCACAGAAATCATGTTTTCTCCTGTTTTCAAGCCCTTTATTGTTTCCTTTATATATGTACAAAAGTTGTATTTGTATTTTCAAGCCCCTATGTATCTGTATTTGTAGGACCAAAACAAAAAATGTGACCCAGAGACATAAAAATTCTAAGACCCGTGAGGACAGGAGCAGAGATGCCGTCAGGCCCACAGCTGGGGCCCAGCAGGAACAGGAGGCCATGGCCCGATTCTCTTCCGGCATCGCCTCCTGCCCAGGGCTCCTCACAGCCCCTCGTCCAGTGCAAAGGGACAGCAAGGGTGGCTGATAAGGGTTTATTCTGTCATGCTTGTGACAAGTTCCTTCAGCAGGTTCCTTCACCTGGGGTCCTGCTGCTGCCCCTGCCCACAGGACATCTAAGGGGTTGTTTGTGGAGCAGCACTGGTCAGTCTGGAGGGGAACTGGCTGATGGTCAGCTCCTGCAGCAATGGGCTGCTGGACAGAGGGGGAGACCACCAGGAGCGAGCCTGTGATGAGGGAAGGGGAGGAGGAAGGGAGGAAGATGAAGAGCAAACCAGCTTGGTGGCGGGGTTGTACAGGGAAAGCACAAGGCTGGGAATGGGACAGAGAAAACCAGAAAACACAGGGACAAGAAAAAGGAGAGAGGAACAGCAAGTGAGGGGGGGAAAGGGAGCAGGACAGAGATAAAGAACTTTAGAATCATTTAGGTTGGAAAATTATCTAGCTCAAAGCTAAATAATTTAGCTTTTAGATCATCAAAGTCCAACCATTAACCCAGCACTGCTAAGTCCATCACTAAACCACTTCACCTGAATAAAGTGAAGAGGGGAACTTAAAAGTAAGGCTAGTTAAAGCCTGATGAGAACAATAGTAATTTTTAAGTGTTTTTAAGGGTGGGACAAGCTTTGGTGCTTTGTTTTGGCTTTTTTCTTCGTTGAAACATATTAGATTATTTTTAATGCCACACTTTAATATTAGATTTAGGAAGATCCAGGGGTTTGAAGCTCATTTTACGGCAGAATCTTGCTGAGCTCAGGAAAATGTGATGGAAGCTGATGTTAGTTACAGGGAATATTTCAGGGTTAGTTCTGAGGAAGGTATGAATGTGTATTAGCTTTGTGACTACTGTTACAAGAAATGTTACAACTGAGATTAGGATTAAGGAATTGAAAAAAGCAGCAGGATGAACAGAAATTAGAGCAGGTTGTTTCAAAGTCTGAAAAATTCATATTGCTAAACAAAATGAACAGATATAAAAATTATTATTAAGTTGGAGAAGGAATTGTGTTTCTTGCCACTTTCAAATTTAACTTTAGAAGGAAAAAACTGAGAAGTCTGGCTCGGTTAAAACCTGTTGTGCTATCTCCTTTTCCTTTCTATTTTCTAAAGCTCATTTGAAGGTATCTTTCTTTCCCCATATTTATTTCCATAAAGTTTCTATAAAGGTATAACAGAATTGTGGCTAAGTCTATTCTGTAAAATCAGAGAGCTGAGTTTTACCACCTGGGCTTCTTAGTAGCATAAGCAAATAACGGATCTGAAAGTACTCTGCAGAAAGAAAGCATGACATGAAACAAACATTTATTTAAAAGGACTGTACAGACAAATTAAACAGATCTCACACTGTTACTCCTATGAGGCCAGGAGTAAAATACTTAAAACACAGAAGCCAGTGAAAACACCAGATATTGCTAGAATACCTAAATACTAAAATGAAAATGTATGCTGGAGGAATTAGAAAACTGTAAAATAAAAGAATAAAGCACTTTTTATTTATTTAAAGTGCTAGTGAAGTCTTAATTTCTTGAAATGTACGCTACTTAAAGTAACACATCAATGTTTATTCTTTCAAATTTAGACTATGTAAATTGAAGACACTGTCAGGTTCAGTCAGGGTCCTGTTTATAAAGCCAAGGTTGAATTCAGGAAGTGCAAGTATTTAAATTTGCCTTACATTTTCTCTGTAGTTAATGGTGTCCTTGGCACTAAAGTTTGGACAACTGATCCACCCCAGCTTGGGTATGAAAATTTCTATAGCAGAGCATTTAGCTACAGTACAGTGTACTGTAACCTCTTACTTATGAGCTTAGGGTTGATGGCAGGGTGAAAGGCTGGGGATTTTGGTTTTTTTCTGTTTGGTTGCAGAACAACAGGACTATCCTTTGAGGCAAGTGATGAACAAAGACCCTGGAAACCATCTTTACTGAGAGAATCCAGTTATTTTGTTGTTACATGGATACTCTTTTAAAAACAGAACGACAAATACAGGGTTAAATCAGACTTCAGTAATATAAAAGTCTCCTAAGCTTTGAGGAGGGTCTCATTGTGGCTACTCAGACAATTTGACCCAAATAAGAATAAATTTAAGTGCAGTGAAGAAGTATCCACAAAGACTTCAGATACAAACGAAGAAGCCATTGTTCCTCCAAGAAGCAAAAATGCAGTAGACTTGTGTTAAGAGCTGTACTTCAGACAGCTTCCTCTTCTGTCTGAATACCAAGAAATCAATATTTCATAATTATTCCTCCAGTCTCTTGAGAGAGTTGCCTGGGAGAAAAGAGCCTGGGGCTGTCACGAGGAGAGTTCTTCAGTTAAACTTCCGTGATTATTCCGTGAGAGAAAAGAATACTCTTTCCCTATGAAAGACACTGCTTCCCTCCCTGCCCCCACCCCCATGGTCCCCCAATACATAATACCTATTTTATCTCCTTGGAATGGCTAGAATCATGGAATATCTCAAGTATGAAGGGATCCATAAGGATCATCAGGTCCAACTACCTAGCATTAAACTGTATGGCTAAGAGTGTCATCCAGGTGATCCTCAAACCCTGGCAGGCCTGGTGCCTTGGCCACATCCCTGGGTCACTGGACTAGTGACCAACCACTCTCTCAGAGAAGAACCTTTTCCTGGTGTCCAATCTGAACTTCCCTCAATGCAGCTTCATTCTATTTCCTCATATCCTGTTGCTGTTCATCAGAGGGTGATCAGCACCTCCTCCTCCTCTGCTTTCCCCTGGAGGAAGTTGTAGGCTGTGATGAGGGCACCCCTCAGCACTCTTTTCTCCAAACTGAACAAGCCAAGTGTCCTCAGCTGCTCCTCAGAGGTCTTGTCCTTGAGACCTTTTGCAGTCTTGGTCACACAGGTGACTCTAGAACACTGTAATAGTCTGATGTCCTTCTTGCATTGAGGCATCCCAAAGTGCCCCCAGTGCTCAAGGCCTCACCAGTGCAGTGTAGAGTGAGACTATCATCTGGCAATGCTGTGCTTGGTGTTTCCCAGGTTGTGGTTGGCCCTTCTGGCAGCCAGGGCACCCTGCTGACTTATCTCCAGTTACCCTCAGCAATGCATGCTATTCATATGGCAGAACTTCATAAAGGATGTGAAAATTTGCAAATACTAGTACAGTTGGTGCAAACACAGTATGTCATATTCACTTTTTTTTTTAAAAAAAAAACAAACCCTAACCCTGTAAAACACAAGAGCACATGAGACTAGTTTAAAAAAGTAAAAATACAAAACCGTTGTACTAAATTAGTAAATGGTGCATCCTTAAGTATACTTCAGTTCAGGGATCTCCCAAGAAAGAAAGAACCTGGCAAAGTAACAGTAAAGTGAGAACAACTATGACTAACCCTACCTATTTCAGAACTGAAAATGGAAGTCTCTACAAATCAATCCTCCTATTCACACTACTTCATTGCAGACCATTCACCCACTCCATTGTCACTACTGCTTAAATTTATGTACACCTACCATCAAAGTATGCTGCTCTCATGTATGCACTTTGGGGAAGTCCACATACTGTCTTTTAACTCTGTGCAGTTTCCTTTCAACTCCATAGGAATTGCTCTGAACAGGGCACACAGCATGCGACCACTCTGACATTTAAAACAGTAGAATCCAGTATTTGTGCTACAAAACATGCATAACACACTATTGCCATTTGGAGCATGGAGACTATCTTCCATTATTGCTATCTCAGAGACCAAATCCCTGTAGTTCAGCTAGCAGAATCTGCTCTTCACATAATTTCAGGGGCAGGTGGTCCACATTCTGTCTGCTGTTGACAAATGTTGATTTGACTATGTAATATTAAAATGGGGGAATATCTCCTGAACCTGGCTTAAGTTTTAGGACTATGTTCAGTAAATCTCTCATGTACTTTGTGGCAGACTTAGAAAATTAATGGCGACATATGTGATTTGGCCAGCAAAATTGGATCATGTGGATTTATTACCGTTGCCAGCATTTGGCAAAGTTCTTGGAGCAGAGACTTGGGGCTTCCCTGTTCTTCCTATCTAACAAGTCAAATTCCCAATATAACCACTCTAGCATAATAGTAGAGAGAAACCTGGGCTAAAGAGAGAAGAGTGTGAACAAGCAGTGCCTGCATCCCGGAGTTAGTGAAAAGAATATTTAACACTTGAGATCAATTTAGGCAACAAAGGTGGTCACAAAACTGGGATTAGAGATGAGTAAATTTCAAGTGCCAGTTGTGTAAGTGGATCACTGCCATCCTCCCCCTTGCAAGAACTGTTGTTACATTACATGAAACAAAGGGAAGACATACAGGGAGTGATCTACTCCAGATGCTTTAAAAAGCACTCCCTGTGCTTTTTCAGGCACACAGGGAACAAGAAAACAAACTGGCCTGAAGTAAAGCTTATTTGAAAATGACCTATTAAAAGACAGAAAAATAGAAAGTTTTGGTTGAGGGAGGACAATGACACCAAAGCTTGTTGGTTCTGGCGAAATGCATAATTTTTAGTTGACGCTGTTCCTCATGCATGTTCCTGAACTTTCCTATGCTCCAGTGGAGGATATGTCTGCCAGATTTTGGCTGTAGAAACCAGGAACAGAAGACATCCAGAATGGCTGATGTGCAGTCTGTGCCCATAGAGATCTGGGATATATCATGCATGTTTCCCAGAGAACCACAGTGTCATTGGTCAGCCATAAAGCCTAGGAGGACCACTAATACAGTTCACTTCAGCCTTGTTCGTAAGTCAATTAGTCTTTTGACTACTGAAAATAATAACCTGTTAAGATGTTAAAGCATGATAAATTACATAATTTTTAGAAATTCATACACAGCCAGCACCTTTCCAAGTTTTAAGTCAAGTTTGAGGGAATGGTATAATCAACTCCAGTAAATCAAAACTTAATGCATTGATTTTCTGTATAACAAATCTCATTTTCCCTGAACATTTCCTGTTTAAAAAGAGTTCCATTGGATACCCAAACCTACCCACTCTTATGAGATTGGAAAACAAATTGTTCTTCAGTGAAACAGACAGTCTGCTATTTCAGCACTTCAAATAGTCTCCATTATCAGGAGAAGACAGAACAATCTTTTAGTAACATCTGTTTTTTAAAAAGAGAACATAAAAGCATTTGTGGTAATCACATTTGATCAATAGAAATAGCCTGACATTTAGGATACTTGCACAAAGAATTCCAGTTTGTTTAGGAGTACAAAAGATGGAACAATTGAAATGTTAAACTGTAGCACCAGTAATATTTACTTTCCTAAAACCAAATCCTAAAGACTGGAAGGAACTTAGAGCAGGAACATTGTGCTTACATTGCATTAAATAGAAAACAATGAGACGGTCATACTCGAGTCTGCAATTCAGTAAAGTCTGGGCAAATTTGCCATTCTACTGGAAGAGTACTGGGACAGGTCACATAGCTTGTCAATCTTCTGGATTTCATTCATCCTGTTTCCTCTTGGGCTTTTTGGGATTCCGAGATCGGCTCTTTGCTTTGCAGAGGGGACATATGGGGGCGTTCCGATGGATTTGTTGGTGACACGACAAACAAGCCTGAAATGCAATTGCAGCCTCTTGTTACAAACATCAAAGTGGCCTTGGTGCACGGGTTATTGAGTATCACACTCCACCTTACAGTACAGACAAAAACAAGGCTCCTTGTCTGCAAAGGCAAACTGCTGCTACATTCTATACAATCTAGGTATGTGGATTGTAATTTCAGGCCTGCTGAAAACCAGGAGCACCTCATTGAATTAAAACTACATTTCCGCAGACACGTGGCTCATGCATGTATCAGTAACTTGAAATTCTATTTTGTGTTAAAGGTTACAATGATGTTTTAAAGGTGTTTACCTGCCTAATAGCTCACTGAGTCAGAGAAGTTACAGTGATGGCCAACTGCAATGTCACAGAATTGAAGGCAGGAGCAGGTGATTGGATGAATTCCACATATTTAACACAAGGTACAGAACTCTGCCCTTTTGCTCCAGACTAAGCCCTGTAATTTATGTTTGACTGAAGCCTATTACTTGCAGAAAGGCTTTAAATTGCCTAACTACAGATAGTAAGTATATTACTTTGGTGTGTACCTACATCAGTTAGCCTTCTTAATGACTCCCTGTAACCTAGGTGGGATGAATACCCCTATGCAACTACTTAACTGTTTTCACTGCATAAGGAGTTGAGTAAAACTGTCACTTAAGTGCCTGTGGTTATGTTACATTAATCCATATGTTACTCTTGAAGATCCCAAGTACAGAAGCAATCACCTTTTCTGGTAATTTACACCATCAGTAATTTCCCTCATAAAATATGTGCATTGCTTTTAATATGACTCCATATGGCATTAACTAAGAGCCATTACTTTTTCTTTTGCCAAGATTTTTTTCTCTTTCTTACATGCCTTGCTCCCAAGTGAAACACAACAGGAGTGGGAACTGCCTACATCTCTGCTGAGAGTGACTCTTAAGTCCTAAAGGATTCTTATCTTTAACCCTTGATGACTGGTGCTACTACTTTAGTTTACTGCTTGCTCTTGTTTTGAACCACTGCAAGGAAAATCAGAATCAGGACACGTAATTTTTCCTTTTTGCAAACATCGATCACTTTCTAAACACAATGCATTCCAATGACAAAAGAGAAAACCCAGCACATTCCATCTCCTGACCTTCATTGGAGGTGGCTGCTGTCTGAAAGTTGCTGTCTGTCTGGTATCTTGCTTCCTGGCCACCTGCAGCTGTTGGGCAGCTGCTGCAGCTGCAGCCAGAGACTCTGGGATGGGAGGCTCCTGTGGTTCTGTCTGCCATTCTGCTTTCTGCTTTTCAAAGTAGCTAGACAAAAGAATGACAAATAAAAAATGTAACCACCTTCTGGAGTATTTCATTAGTCTGTAAAGGATATTTGGTGTTAAAATACAGTGGATCACATTTCCCTATCGTGTTCCTCCACTAGAGTCAAACTGCCAAATTGCCTACACATTGACTAGTTCATAAACAGAGTATGTGGTGTTTTCTTCTGCATTTCTACACTTCAGCCAGATTCCAGAATGGATGTAAATCTAGTAAGATGAAAAATAGACAACATGTATAGAAGAAAAATAGGCAACAGCTTCAGATGCACTTCTGTCAAACAGTTTTTCTATTTTATTGTTAAAATTAATAACTTTTGTACACAACAGATTAATAAACAGATTAACACGTTCTTTGTAGTGTCAAGGTGTGTGGAATGTAAAACAACATTTCTATAGAAATACAAAGGAAATCTTGAAAACTGTGTGCCTGTGAAAACTAGGTTAATTTTGCTGGGCAATAAGAGCAATACATGCTTATTAAAACATCCCTTGCATTTAAAACTGGTCTGTTAAACAAAGGACACTGTTCTTTGAATAGTAGCTAATTCTGCCACGCTGCCCTGCCTAGGCTATATGTAAAAATGGGACTGTGATTTATTATCCAAATCTATTCCACATCTCAGGGAAAATTGTTGACAGTCACAGGTATTTGGCTAAAAGCCACTGCCATGAGCAGGCAGCAAAAAGTAAAACTCTGACTAGCAGCAGCACAACCCAACTGAAGAATACCTGGTCTGTATCCCTCTTGTGTATTGCCTCCTACTATTGCTTGCTAAAGAAGTAATTTTCAGGGAAAAATAAAAATATAGAAAAAGCAACATATGGTATAAAACCTAGAAGGCCAACAACCACCCTTGAATGTTTGCACGTGGTATGTAGAGTTTGCAGCTTGGAATAACCTAAATTTAACTTGGAACAAATTCAGACTGAATGTTATCAAATCCATGTCCTCCACATCCTATCCTTTTTTTGTTAACTTTTGTTTTTCATGCTTACCTCTTGGGGTTTTTTCCCACCTACCAACAAAATTAAAATGAGAAAATGACCAGCAGAATTGAAAGAAAGCATAAAGCCAGATAATGTTTGCTTTGGAGACTTACTCAAGGGACAGTTTCTCTTCCTCTTCACATAGGTCAGGCAGCCTCTGCAAGCCCAGAGTCATCCTCAAGGCATCTACGTGCTCCTTTAGGGGCTTGTACTCCTCGTGGAGCCGGCGAGTAGATTCCAAGAGCTTGTTAAGATCGTTCTCAGACTGCTTGATAGTATTCTCCATCTGAAACAGGAGGTTGGGCATGTTTTTACAGAATTGTTCCTCTCTGATGGAGCGACAGATTGTACCAGAAAGAAGAGATTTTTCTCACTCAAGTTGGAAGAGATTTGAGACAATGCAATAGTAAAGCAAAGACTTAAGGTATTGGGAGGATGAAAAATGGGCAAAGAAGAAGCAACAGAAAGTGGCATATGAGATGCATTTTCATTTTAAAAAGGTGCACTCAACCTATAGGAATTTCTGAACAACAGAAAAAGCAGAGAGACAGGCTACAAATAAAGTCGGCAAGTGAGGAGCTATGGAAAACTCTAAAGAGACAGTAAAAAAGAGCTTAAAGCAGCATAAACTAATTTTCTGTGTTTCTAAGATATCTGAACACTGACTGGCAGAAGTTAACAAACAAGCTAAGTAAAGGTTTCTGCTTCTCTTACTGCAGCGAGTGGGAAAAGCAGCAGAGAAAAAGACAACGTGACTGCACAAAGACAGGAGGATGAAACAGAGGCTGAGGTTATGCAGCTGGACAGGGGAGCAGACATTTGAAGTCATAAATAAATGGAGTCTACACATCCAGCACATAGCTTGTACTTTTTCACTTGTTGGAGCTTTTTTCTTCTGGTGCAACACAGATACCTTCAGAGCTAAAAACCCCATGTAAGTGCCCTAACATGACATAAAAAAATGTATTTAAAAATATATTCCCTATTTAGCCCCTCTAATTGGCTAATCTTCCCTGTTTATAAATTGTTTTTTCTCTTATTTGTATTAATTCCCTTCAGGCTGGTGCTTCCTGATGTCTGGTGATCCACTCTGGGGTGAAGGTCAGCTCTTACTATGAACTTAACAAACACTATGCATTTTCTCAAAATCTCCTAGTCCCACCTAGCTGCCAAAGTTTCTGTTTCTTGGTGCTAAATGAAAAAAGACTAACAGGAAGAACTGTTTTCTATGGGACAGCTGGAGTGGTATCACTGTGGCTACTGGTAAAATCATAGCCACAACAGGCTTGGTTATCTTATCTATCCTCTCAGTGCAACAGCTTATTATGCCAGCATTATAAAATATCCTGCCCTACAAAGGGAAAAAACAGTTATCCTGAGGTAAATTTACTTTGTGCTCTCTGTAGGATCCCAGGATTGTGTTGTAAAGTGCACATTATCGAACCAGTGACGGCTCACTCATGTGCACAATTCCACAAGCTGTGGGATGATTCATATGCAGCTGTGTCTTAGTCAGACTGTCTGAGCTGGGCTGTCACATACCACATTAATGTCAGCGTGGATCAGTCGCAGCTCCTCCACGTGAGCCATCTTCTCTTGCAGCAGCAGGTCCATTTCCTGCTTATATTCTTTCAGGTGCCTCTCCTCAGACTCCAAGGCTTCAAATTCTGCTTTCAGTCTTGCCTTTATTTTTTCCATCTGCAAAGTCTTATTCCTGAATCCCAGTGATAATTAAAAAGATAGAGAGACAACAGTAAGTCACTGACAGATATTTTTGTGAGGTGTCAGTTTGTAGGGGATTAGATAGATGAAAGAAGGCAACAATAGACAAGAATGAGACTAAATGTGTCTGAGGGAAGGTGAGGTACAAGGAGAATGCTGAATTCTAATGCCAGCTCTTTTGCTGAGCTTTTCAGTGGTAAGAGAATTCTTGTACCGAATTATGAAATTAATAGAATGTTGTCAGGTTTTAACAGAGCATGGCAGCAAGCAGGGTCAGTCACTTGGACAATTAATTATGGCTACAGATTCCAAGTGTCATAGCTAGTAATATGATCTGGGTTCCTCCCTCTCTCACTTCAGGAGTTTAGAAAGCTGCAGGAGATAAAAGCAGTACCATAAAAAACTTCTACATACAATATGTATTCAGAAGCAGGTGGTCTGGCAGGGATAATATGAACGAAGATTTAAAACAGAACAATTACAAAATTCCTGTTTCCTCTCTTGTATTTATGGCATGTCTCTGCATCTCTCATCAGTAAATTCACTCTTATTCTCTTTTATCTCCTCCCAGTGAGAATACTGAGTCTTTAAGGATTTACCTAATTTCATGACTGGGTTATTTCTGTGGAAGTATTTAATGCATACAAATAAGCATGTGCATATATGTTTGGATTGTGGGCATCCAATGGATTTACTGGAAGAAGTATTCCCTTGACTACAAATTATATGTATTTATCTATAGATACAGATATGGATATAGAGATCAGATTCCAGATTCAAAATCAGGTTCTCACATCCCTTCAAAACCCAGCTAAGCTATATCATAATACATGATACAGATCAACTACACAAATGGGCAAGTTCTTTGATTTTGTTCGTGAAAACTTTTTCTCTGTCTGTAGAATACATGAAATGCAATTAAAATAAAGTCTGCTAAATCTATCAAAGGTGAATCTGTAAACATAAGGAAATCTCTTGTTTATCTTGAAGGAAATTCTTCACAGAATGAAAGCTTCAAATGAGTAAATAGGTTTATTTGATCAGATTTTGTTAAAGGTGACTCAAAATGGACATCAATGTTGCAAGTACGATGGCTTTTTGACACAGATTTTTTTTTATTTAAAATACACTCAAGTAACTTGTTTGATACTTCATTGTACACTAAAGCAAAACATCACCTTTGCTCTACCTTATACCACAAAATAATAGCAAAAATCCGTCAAGTGCAGTTAATAAATCACCTTTGAATGTGTTACCCAAAAACTGAATGCACTGTAAATTTCCAGATACAGGATACCACTCTCACTGGAAAAAATAATTTAAATTAAATGTTACAGTAATTGGACCATACACTGTAGTAGGCCATACTTAGATCTGTTTTCTAAAACAGAGCCTGTGTACCAGTTGAGTACAAAATCATTGTTCTTACACTGTCACATCTCTTTCTACAAATAGTTTGGGGATACTAGACAGACAAATATTTTTGCTTGATCTTTGTTCACCTTTGTGGTATTGTGTGAAGAAGGCTGAGGCCCATACTCTGTTCCACGGATAAAGTGTGCTTCTTAGAGATGCTGTAACCAGCCAGAAGTCCCTGTGATCACCTCGGAACTAAGATTTCTCTCTCCTCTCTCTCTGCTAGCCCCTCTCTGGCTGTCATGTCCCAGACAGTTCCATGGCTCTGGGGTTTGACAGTCAGCATGCCTTCCACCTCCCAGCAGCATTCAAAATCACTCTTCTCTCTAAACGTGTTTTGGCTTTCGGCTGCACCACTTCCAACTAAACAGACAGCTCAGGCCTAATCCTGAAAATCGGTGCCCTAAACCAAGAAGTGGAAAGGCCCTACCTGAAGTTGTGAAGAACGTTCCCAATGTGGGGACATGCTGTACCTGGCTTTTAATGAGCCCCCTCTTCCAAAGCATCCTGCAACTCACCCTATAAAGGACGCTATATACAAATTCCCGGTGTTTTGCACTGCATGAACCGCAGCCCGAGGCAGCTCGGGCCTTGTGTCCCCATCCCCGGGCGGCGGCCAGAAGCAGCAGGTGGGGAGATCTCCGCGGGGCTCCCTCGGTCGCTCCCGGCCTTTGGCCGAAGGGGAGGGCAGGGACACAGAAGCCGCTGGGCTCAGCCGCTCCCCGCTCATCCCGCACGGATCCACCGCTCCCCGGAGGGCCATACCGCCGCCCTCCGCGGGGGACGGACGGACGGACGGGCGGACGGACGGGCGGACGGATGGACAGATGGCTGTCCTGCACCCCGTGGGGCTCTGGCGGTGCCTGCAGCGCTGCCCAGCCCTGTCCTGCCCGAGGGCACGTCCGCCCTCGGATTTGGGTGTCAGACCCTGCTTTCCTTGCCATCCCCCCTTCCTTCTCAGCCCAACAAGGCTCCTGCCTGGGAGTGAGTGGGGTAAAATAACAGATTCAGAGCCTCATGAATACGAAATACTAATTCAAATGACTTAAAACAAACAAACAAACAAACAAGCAAACAAACAAACAGTCAAACCCCTACGACAGCCGCGGCCCGACACCACTCCCCCAGCTGCGCTGGGGCCGCTCAGCCCTTCCCACCGCGCACTCCGCCTTCTCGTGTTTTCACTCAGGGCTGCGCTCTGCAAATGCACGACCATTACCGCCCTTCACTACGCATTCCAGCGGCGATTCCCAGCAGCAGATGCTCCCTCCCTGCCTAGAAAAATGTGTTTTGAGCTCTCGTCGTAAACCCGGCGGTAGTTTTCTTTCCCTCAGTAGCACAATAGCTACTTTCAGATGGATGCAACTCCTCCGCTCCCCCGAGGAAAAAGCTGCTTCATGTAACCGATGGGGCACAAAGCAAACATACCTGATCTCCTTGATGCTCTCGAGTTTGCACATTATTTCTTGCTCATCTGCCATGCTTTTTACTCCCGATTTACACCTCCCGTGAAACGTGCAAAATGCCAGGGGGGGAAAAAAAAACCGAACCAAACCAAAACAAAAAAACCATACAATAGACACAATGTAGTCACCCCCTCCTCGCATATGGGCTCTGAGCCTGTGCGGCAGACTCTAGTGGGAGCTGTGGGACTTAGAGTCCAGGTTCCTATTGCTGCCCAGGCAGAGAGGCTGCAAAACGACTACAACACCCACAAGGCAGAGCAAAGCTCGCCTGCCCTTCTTCCTGCAACTACATTTTAAATCAATTTGTCACACATCATTATGCCTGAGGTTGTTAGGAGTGCAAAAAGAGCGGAAGGCTTCCTTCTGGGATCTGGGCAATGTTTAGCATTTCGTTAAAATATGCACTAAAAGGCTGTTGATGCGTTCATGATTTTGATTAAAAGCTTTGACAAAAAGGCATGCGGTAGTCATTACTACTACAATGCTGTTTTCTCCTGGATGCTCTGAGTTTTCTACTGAATGTTCTAATTGCCCACCAAATCTAATTTTTTTTCAATTTTCTGGAACAGATAATGAATAAGCAGCAGTTGTGAATAGAAGATGTTTTGTGAATAGATGTTTTAGTTACTTTCTCCATTATTTACAGACTTTTCCCTATATTGTTGTGATCTTCAAATAAAGAAAAAGGTAGATGAAGGAAGACAGTGATAGCACCAGCACCCCTTTCATCCCATTACAGCTTTTGTAAAGAAATTAGAACATAAAATATCTTATCCTCGTGTAATTTGAGTTAATTGCAAACTCTCGCTGCCTTAAAAATTGAAGATTGTAGGATTGAGCCCTAAGCAAGCTGTGTGCTCAAAGGGGGAAGGCTTCTTCGATGCATGATTTAAATAGATGAACTAATTGGTTTGAGGGGGTAGAAGACAAGTTAGCTACAGTCAGCCAGTGAGTCTTGTTGCTAAGACAGTGAGGGAGGGAGAGCAGGCAGGGTGAAGACAAGAGGGAGAGAAGGAAAATGCCCTCGAACAGGAGTGATGAGAATCCCAGCCTACTTTTGCACTGTTTATCCTATTTTTTGATTCCTGGTTTTACAGACTAAGCTAAAAGGTTGAGGGCTGAAAATGAAAATGCAAGTTCAACTTGTTCCTTTACTCTGCTTTGAATGACACTAAGAAAACCACTTCACAAACTGTTATAAATCAGTTGGAAGTTCTTAGGAAGTAAACCCACCCACAAGCCTTAGCAGTTATTTTTCCTTTACATGTTTTAAAAAAGGAGAGAAAATATTACATCTCCACATTTCAAAGCACTTCAAAATGGTCAAAAAGTTTGACACTTGCAGTTCCAGCACATACAAATTGGTAGCATTTGACTTGTGCTTCATGGCTTTGGCCAAGTGTTTGAATGTCTGTGTTTCAATTTTTCTCCTAGACAAAGTGGGTCTGACAGTTCTTTATATGATCTGAAATCACCACACTGGTATGTATTATTTATTCTGATGCTATTTATAAACTTTGATAAATTTTGGATGCAAATAATGATCAGTTGTTCCCAGCATGTGGACTGGATTTTTCAAAGAAAGCTAAGGTAGGACTAAACTGACACTGAAAAAATATTTCAGCTGATCCTGAAAAATTCAACCTTGTGGTTATTGTTCAATCCTTCTTAAACCAAGAGCCAACAGGCAAACAGATTTCAAAACAAGTTGCAGTATTATACAGAATGAAACCAAGGTTAAAATACTCCCCTACTTCATTGAGCACAGAACTGAATTTTTGTGCAAAAATCCCCAACTGCTTCCATTTAATAGTCTAACATCAGTCCACACACTTTAGCATTATGATAACAAATCTAGTTCAGAACAATTCCAACTGGAAGAACTTTTTTTTCTCCCTAGATAATTATCCCAGCTACAGCAATTAATTCTAGAAGTCCAGATGTAGTGATGCAATGTAGGGCCCTTATAACTGAACTACTAAATATTAATATTCTAACTGCATTTTTTCAAAAGTGCAACATGTTTTATGAAATAAATAGCATTTAAAGAAATATTAGAGATTAAAGACTAGTGGAGAAGAGCCCCCAGTAAAACACACAACAGAACTGAACTTGGGTTAATATACTGCTGGATTAGGTACAAGTCACCACCGTAAGCAGAATGTGCAGCAATATTGTAAAAACTAAATATCAGAAAATGGATGAGTCAAAGTGGTGCATCCCAAGTAATGAAGTTTACTTTAATTAAAATTTAAATTACTGAGTTTCTTAAATGGAAATAGATTCTTTCTGTATCCCACTGGGGTTTTGAGTTTTCAAAATATACTCTTCACATTTGCCAGATTTTTTCCTATGAGTGGGTCACCCCAATTGCATTGGCCATTTCATATGCTAAGGGAAAGCTGGTATTTTTTTCAGAATGCTTTGGGAAGCTGAAGATACAGCAACACTGAAACTGATAGAAGCAACTACATGATAGCCCTGAGATCTTCAAAGCATCTAGTCCTTAAATATCAATGTTTTATGCAAAGCCTAAAGTATTTGCAAATTTTATTAATCCTGTGCCGGAGCATCCTACCTAGGTAAAGGTTTAAGTGCCCGCATATGATAATCTTGGCCCATCCCAAAGGTGTGCCTAAATATACCTGCACTTGGTCATGTACTTTATTTCATCCTCCAGCCCCGTGACCTGCCAAACTGGGAAAACACAATATTGTAATGAACCGCCTGGCACCCATCTGCCCTCCCTAAGTCTCCTGCTGTTTCAGCAAGGGGATCGGATGTCCGGAGGGGACAACGCCAAGGGAAACATCTCCCTTTTCCCATTCTCTCTGGAGCACGACCATACAGGCTCGCTCCCGCGGTTCGGCATTCCCCAGCGGTCAGCCGGGGGTGCCGGTGCCCGTGCCGGTGCCCGTGCCGGCTCCTGTTCCCCTTTCCCGTTCCCCGTTCCCGTTCCCCGTT
>VXBC01004684.1:465436-496146 GCA_013399945.1 Ploceus nigricollis | reverse complement strand
GGGGCCAGCCCGGGCGCGCCCGCTCTCGGGCCGTGTCGCTGCTCACAGCGGCTCTCGGGCCTCTCTAAAACAAACCTCGTTATTGTGGAAACTGCGATAGAGTCATTCCTGCCTATAAAGGTGACATTAGTTTCCTTGAGGGACTCAACTCTGCCTTTTCCCCCGACTCCGTGCGGCCAAGGGGATGAGGCTCCCGCCCGCAGATTTCACACTCCCGGCTCCCAGGGGCGGGGGGAGAGCCGGGCCGTGGCTGCGCAGGGGCGGCCCCCCCACACCGGAGCAGGGGGAAAGCGGCATAGCAGCGGCCCCGGGCCACTTGCNCGGGATTGCTAGCAATTACTGACCGTAAACAGATACACAATACACACACGGATACGAACTGCATACTACACAACCAAAGGATATAAAATACCTTTATATTACCTCCTGCAGGATCTTGGAGCCGTGGTGTATCAACCTCAGGCCGCTGCACGGAATTCTCAAGATTGCCGGCAGGAAAGAATTCCTTGTAGGATGTTCTCGGTCCCGAGGAAGGGTACCAGATTCTCCTGTCCCATCTTGGTGTGCCAGAATAACTGTTGCCTTTTGCCCAACCTGGAAATGAAACTCGAAATAATTTTAGCAAGGAGGTAATGTAAAAGGGGATCTTTCTTTGAAGGCCTTCAGAGGCAGTTATGGAAAGATGTCCACAAAAGCCCACCCCCCCCACCCCCCCCAGGGGGGAGTACATTTTTATAGGTGTTAGGAAATTAGTGTAATTGATAAAAAGCACCAATTAGGAAGACAAGTGGTGGTGCAATTCCCCCACAGGTCGAACCCCTTCTCTGGAGCGCCCCTTCAGCACTGGCTGTATTTTGTCCATAAGAATGTATCCCAAAGAGTTGTTCTTGCCTTGGTTCCCAGGAAGAACCAAGATAGTATTGGAGCCTTGTACTTCCAGGGGCTTCTCTGGAATTTTGTGTTTCTGCTTAAGGAAAGGCCATGGAAAAGTACTGGGAAAACTAGTCACTAATGCAATAGACTACAGACCTACAAATACATGTGTGAAGAATGCAGAGAACATAGAAGAAAAGAGAAAACCTAAACAGCATCAATAATGACATGCAGCACAAATCTTGCAATTTTTTAATCCATTCTGAAATGCCCAAATGTTAATTTTAGAATATTTCTCTGCTTTTCTTCAGCTGTGAATCTGTCCCAGCAGATGTGTACCACCTAAGTGTATAATTAGAATGAGAAAAAGTTACCGTTTTTATTTGTGACTCATATACTTTGTCAGATTTGAGCACTTTCTTAGTAGATAAAATAGTTCACTACCTCAGAAAATATTCAAAGCAGCAGGCAGCAACGTGTAATATCTGTGCTGCTCCTGAGACAGGAATACAACAAAATAGTTGTGTCTTCAATGCCATGAAATCACTGATGTTGAGCTGTCTTGCCTTTTTCATAAGCAGTGTAGAAATGCGATTTTCAGAATCAAGGGCTAATCCAAAATCCAGGGCCATTTATGCACCTTGAGCTGCTCCTGGTCTGTGTCCTCTGACAATAACTGCTGCCTAACAAATACTGTTCTGTCACATTCCTGAGGACGTGTGCAATGCATTTTGGTGCTGGTTGGGTTGTTAGGGTTTTGTGTATGTGCACTGCAGGCTCGAATCACAATGCCTTTAAAATGGCAGTTAGTCATATGTTGGGAAAGTTCTTAAAGCTCAGAAAAATGTACTTGGGAAGGGCTTTAGAGTTCTTTAGAGTAACCACTGGTCTGTGCTGTAGCACAGTACAATTCTGGAGGTCCTGTTGATTGTAGTGTCTCTGAACACTATTTAAAACAATTTTTAAAAGTCTTCTCTTTGTCACTGCTTATTTATATTGTTTCCATGGGTTTGGACTCTTTAGACAACAGTTGGTTTGTGTGTAACAAGGAAGTTGTCAGCTTTTCTGTTAGTAGGCTTGTACACTGTCTACACATGAGGCATAGCTGTAGATACATCACATGCCTGCCTGATCAAAATTGTCAAGTTGTTTATTTGGTTGGTTTGGTTTATTGAGACAGTTTAAGAAATACAAAAGGAGAAATCTGCAATGTTTATTTCCTGCTGTGCATGTGGAACTCCCCTAGATGTTACCATTTCACATGTCATTTTTCAGTTAGATTTTTTTTCCCTTGGGGAGTTATTAAAAAAAAAACCAAAACACTGATTAGCTACATGTGTCTCAAAGGTACACAAGGGAAAACAAACAAACCTATCCCTCCTTAAAATAAATAGTATAGAATCATTATTAAGTATTTCTTATCCAGGGGAGAGAGATATTTGAGAAAATACATGAGTTTGGGGCTCATTTTAATTTTTCATTTTAGTATCTTCAATGACAGAAAAAAGTAAAAATGCTTAAAAGTTGGTGAAAGGAGTTGATAAAATGTTTCATTTAAAGGTTGTTCTTCAAAGTAGGTATGTGTATCATATAATTGCACCTTTGAAGGACATGGCTCAGAGCGCACTGATGTAAAGGCAGTGCCATAAGGGACCAAAAGAAGTTGTTCAATCCATTCTTTTACCTGAATTCCTGTTGGTCCTGCTGAAATGAACAGGCTTGAATAGAATATTTCTAGCACCAGCTCAAAATAGTCATTGTCATTTGAATAGTGATTGTTGAATAATTTGCAAGTGTTTTCATTTATATTACAGTACTTTATTACTGTGCAGATATTTTCTTTCTGTTTTAATACCATCAAAGTTGAAGAGAAGCTTTCAGTTTGGCCCCTTATGAACAAAACAGACATGATTTTGTCTGCCTCTTTTTTCTGAATCACATTATCAGTTCTACTAGTTGCTCGTGACTGTGCTGAAAGAGGTGTTTAGGAAGGAAACTTGGTTGGTTGCTTAGCAGCGAGCATCATGAGAATTAAATTTTAAAGCTGCAGTGTCTGTATTTCTGAGTTGTAATAGCTTTAAATTAGATATTCATAAGAGCTTTCTTTCCTTGAAGTGTGTGTTCATATTTGGCTGTCTTTAGGGGGAATGTAACTCATAATAAAAAAATTCTGAAATTTGAGTGAGAAAATGTTGCTGTTCATGATCTGGAAGATGAGGTTTGAGTCTATCTTTGAAAATATTTTCTGACTTGTTTCTCAATTTTGTAGTTATCAGAAAAATCAAGCACTACTCAAATTATTTATGTTTTTAATTTTTGTTCAGAGTTTGGTTGTGATAGGATTAAAAAAAAAATAATGTAGCCCACTGTGATAACTCCTTAGTGCATCTATATTAACTTTAAAAAGTATTCAGTATAAGCGGTAAAAAACCAGAAAAGTGGAAAATTATTCACAAAGGTAGTTCTATTAACTGATAATTAGTGGGTTTTCTTCCCCCCATAAAGTGCCTGAGTGTGCCCACAAACTACTACATTCTATAGATGTCTGGACAAACAGTACCAAACTGTTCCATGTGGTTTTTCTGATATTCCAGCTTGTCATCATAATTCTAGATTGTATGTTCATTGTGCAAGGGACTATATGGTTAGAATAGGCTTGGAGCTAATAGAGATCCCTAGGTACAACTGGACTACCACTACTAAATAATATAGATCAGAAAAGAAATAAATTCTCTGTTATTGTCAGTACTCTGCAAGATGACATTTGAATTTCTGAGAAGTACAGTGTGGAAAAACAAATAAACAAACAAACAATGCTGTCATTGCTCCTGTTTTTTTTTTTTTAGTCTAAATGCCAGTGAGTTAATTGCATAAATGTGTTCCTGCTGACTGGAAGTACTCTTGGAGATGTGGCTGTAGTTGTGGTGGTTGTTTTCGAAAGAATTACAGATTCATACAGAATTGATAAAGAATGTATTAAAAGAATTACAGAATTTGTCACTTAAAGTGGGGAAAAGGAGGAGTATTAATAACCAGGACTTGCTTTCATTTGGGTGTGGAAAAGACAAACTACCAAATAGTCTTTTATTAAAAAGAAGTTTTCTAGTTTTGCACATTTTTTTTAGACCGTATGTATACAAATTATGTATATTACACGCAGACTATCACTTCTCTTTTTTGTAGAAAAATTTAGACATAAAGTCATTGTTAGGAAAGAAATTGAATACATATAGGTTTAGCTGACGTTCGAGGATTTAAAGGCAGTGCATAAAATATGTGCCCTGTACAGTTACTAGAAACAAAGACAGGCTTTAAACTCAATAACAAGGGTACATTATTTCAGATGTTGAGTTCTTTACATTGTAGTTTTGCATTTTGCACTTTATTAAATCTTTTTTCAAATAAAGCTAAAATTACAGTGTTTCGGCACAACATGATATTTGAGAAACGTGTGTAATATTCATGTAATATTTAATTTTATATTTAAGAACTGCAATATAATTTTTTGGTGTATATCAAGCTTTTGCTGTTTGAACCTTTTCTCATCTCTTATTTATTTTGATGCTAGAATATAATTTGATTGTCTTCTCAGTCACAGTTCATTCACCTGTATGGAAAACACTGTAAAGAAAGACTTGTAACAAATTACCATAAGAAGTTCAAGTAGCAGAAATGCAGATATTTATCTAAACATAGTAATAAAAATGCATCTTGCCTGAAGTGTTTGTAATAAACTAATACAGTGCGTGATGAAAACTCATCTTCAGAACCACAAAGGAGCTTGGGATTACAATGGCCAGCACGAGAACTCCAGTGGCTCAGAGAAAGGGTGGCCCAGCACAGGCTTCTCTGGGAGCTGTCACAGAGAGCCACCAGCCCTGTGCTCTGGGGGTGACACCCATCACCTTGACCCTGAGGCTGCCTGGGCCATCTCACAGGCAGAGGGAGTGTGAGACACAGCGGGAGATGCAAGAAAAAAGTGTTCTGTGCTTGCATATGGCTTGGACAGTCTGGGCAGGCATCAAAGGCATGGTGAGGGTCAGGGAAGAGAATGGAGGTTTCAAGATGATAAGTTTAACAAAAGCCAAATTCTTGTGACATTGTGCTTATAGAGATGACAGCTGGGAAAGAAGAAGGAGCTCTTTAAGCTTAGATGAACAGAATCATGCTGTTCTTTTTCCAGTGCCAAAGCAGTACAGTCTCAGTAATTTGAAAAAAATTAGTCTTGCCACATGTATTGTGGAGTGTTTCTTCATGGCAATATTTTGTAAGCTGTGGGTGCAGTGTGCTGATCACCTTGTATTTTAACCTTCTTTTATAATAATTTTTTTTTAGCCTTGGCAAGGTACAAGGTTATGTATAAGACCTAATTAAAATCCATTCCAGGTTAAGCTATTAATACATCTAAGTTGACAAGTACTTGGGTTGTAAATATACTTCTATTAGTGCTATGTGAAAGAAAAATCACTTGGAATGAAAATAGACAATACTGTAAAAATAATACCTAAGTATTTAGAGATTTTAGTATTTATCAGATTTTATCACTCTTCTAGACCTGTTGTTCTCTGAAATATTCCCATAGGCAACAGAAACTCACCATTTCATGTAGTGAAACAGTCAAGAGAGAAACCTTTCTAAGACTTACTAGCAGAGATTTGAACTAGATTCATCAGGGGAAGGAATGTGCTTCTGAGCATCAGAGAGGAACCAAGAAACACCAGCACTCTGGTGGAAGCAGCAGGGAAACACCTGTAAATTGTCCCAAAGGAATTAGGGATGGCCTCTCACAAATGGTGAAGAGGCCATTCTATGATTCTGTGAGTGGTATATTAGGTGTGTGACTTTCTGCATCTTATTACCTAAAACGAAAAGGATATGAAAACTTAAAATGAATAAGCTTTGACTTATATGGACACTGGTGATATTTTTAATTTTCTTTTGTGGCTTGTATTATTTTGTTAAATGTCTGTTCTGTTTTCTGGAAGATACTTTTGCTAGGTAAACTTGCTGGATCTGATAATAAATCCTTACTGAAAGAGGCTGAAATGGTTTGTGTTAAATTTTATGCATACTGGAACACTGCACAGTTGTTCCTAGCGTAGACAGGCTGTTCTTGCAGTAGAAGACATGTTTCTAGTGGAAATGGTGGCTCACCCTTTTCTGTTTTATTATCTTTAAATATTACTGAGATAATCCATTCCAGTTCTATGTTTATTGTGTGGGAATTGTCCTTTTTTTGTAGGTAGAGTAACTGAGGGAGGGAAAGGGAGTCTTATTTATGATTACACAGACAGTGTAATTATATGCTTGATTATAATCAGTTTACATAGAAATGCGAATGACTGGGGACATCTACTGACTTGTAAACAAACTCATTGTAGTTGAATATTTTGCAGAATTGATCAAAACATAATTTTAAAATTTTTTTTCTTTTTTTTTTAAGGAACTTCATGTTGGTGTTGCTTATGCCAGAATATAGTAAGCAAGGCAAATTAGCTCCAGCCTTGTGTAAACTTTTAATTGGCCAACATGATGCAATTGAGCATGAATTCCAGGTGGCTTTGGAAATGAAAGAGAACTGAGCGCTCTGGCTGGAAGCTGAACGTGATGACGGCCTGGTCTATGGTAGGGAAGCTGAAAATGGAGAAGAGGCACTCCAGAGAAGACAGAAATGTGGAACAAGACGTGGGGGAATGCAGTGCTGAATCTGAGGAATGGACGAGCTCAGAAAGTGAGCCTGAGCAACCATACTTCAGAGGCAGTACTCAGTGGAGAGAAAAGGAGGTTTCCACCAAACCGCATCGGCCGCTCTGCCGGTCCCCATGTCTGGATCGCCCAAGTTTTTCACAGAGCAGTATCACACAAGACTTGAAGCTAGATGAATGCAAAACAAATTTGGACAAGGAATACCAAGCTAAAATGGATTTTGCTTTAAAGCTTGGGTATGCAGGAGATCAGATCCAGGCTGTACTGAATAAGTTGGGAGCAGATGCACTCATCAATGATGTTCTAGCAGAGCTTGTGAGACTTGGCAACAAAAGTGAATCAGAGGGACAAAGCACTTCCAGCAGTACCACTGGTACTCTGGTGTCAAGAGGCCCTTGCCCAAAGGAAATAGCAAGCCCTGAATTGTCACTGGAAGATGAAGTGGTGGATAACAGTGATAACTTGAGGCCAATTGTCATTGATGGAAGCAATGTCGCTATGAGGTGGGTGTCCCTGTCACGATATTTGAAAATAATAAATCACTAAAATATTAAAAAAAAATACTGATGGCAAAGTCGTTTTAAGTCATGTAGACTATTACACTGATAATACATCTATTTTATGGACTCTCAAGTCTAGGCTTTTAATTATGCTGTTATTCCTTTATATGTAATCCATATTCCAGTTCCCCTGCCCTCATTTTAAATCCAAGTTCTCGCCTCAAGTCTTTTGTTCAAGCAATCTATTTCTAGTGTTCTTTTGTATAGATGGGTTTAGTATTTTGAAGTCCTTGAACAATAGTGAAAATTGTTTCTGGACATTAAAGGAAAGTAACCAAGTAGGGTGGGAAAACTTAGTTCTTTCTAAAGTGACATGCAGTGTATGGTAATGAAATACAGTGAATTCATGGTATTTGAGCTCTTGATTGAGCCTGCTCAGTATTCAAAACAATTTAGCTGTGTCAGAACAGGAATAACACATGAACTAAACCTGCTGACCAGCATGGCTATGCTGCTTGCCCCACCTTGAGTACTCAGTGTAGTTTTGGGCATCCAAAGGAGGGCCACGAGGATGGGGGAGGGTCTGGAGAGGAAGCCTTATGAGGAGTGGCTGAGGTCACTTGATTTGTTCACCCTGGAGAAGAGGAGACCCAGGTCAGAATTTATTGTGGTCTTCAACATCTTCACAAGGGGAAGCAGGGAGGCAGGTACCAATCTCTTCACTCTCATGACCAATGACAGGACTTGAGAAAATGGCACAAAGCGGAGTCAGGGGAGGGTTACGTTGGATATTAGAAAAAGGTTTTTCACCTAGAAGGGGGTTGAGCACTGGAACAGACTCCCAGGGCAGTTGTCACAGCACCCAGCCTGTCTCAGTTCAAGAAATGTTTGCACAACACTCTCAGGCACATGGTAGGATTCTTGGGGTATCCTGCATGGGGCCAGGAGCTGGATTTCGATGGTCCTTGTGGGCCCCTTCTGACTCAGGATATTCTATGTACGCTTGGCTGCTTAGGTTAACACTAACCCAAGAGATACCTGTCCCGTGCCACTTTTGAACGTGTCTGTAGAGTACAGAGTTCAGCTAGCCAATGATTTGTTTATCATTGAGTAAGTATGATTTTTTTAATGAGGGAATTGTGTGCTGTTTTAGAGACTCCTTTGAATTTCAGAAAACGAAGTTTTGATGGGGATGGGACTTAAACAACTTTGACACAATTACTTCCTTCCTACAAAAAGTTCTAATAAAAATGAAGAACATTTAGTATCAGAGGAAAAGATTTTATTAATAGAGATGTTTAAAAGCACTTATCACCCATGGCAATCGGCATTGTTCATTCCTCTTCTTGTGATAGCATTTTATGGTGCTACTTAACGTCAGCTCAGTTTGTCAGGGAAAGTGATATTTTTCATTAGGTCAGCTAATAAAATGAAAAAAACTGAAAAACTTCATGTTTACTTGCTTTTGCTCTGGGGATAGTAAAATTTCACCATTTATAGACTTTTTAAGTAGCAGGGTTGCTGTAATCTGATGGCTGAATTGCTCTGTACAGTTGTCTTTTTCCAATTATGTAAGGAGGCCTAATAAAACTTTACAGACTTTGTTTTCCTTATATCCCTTGACCATGGCAGCTTTAGAAGAAAAAAACAACCAAACCACCATAACAAAAACGAAAACCAAATGTAACTTTTGTTCTTGCTCTTTTTAAAACTTGCATGTTCTTCAGCCATGGGAACAAAGAAGGATTTTCCTGCCGGGGAATTCAACTAGCTGTTGATTGGTTTCTGGAAAAAGGACATAAAGATATCACTGTGTTTGTACCTGCATGGAGAAAAGAACAGTCTCGACCTGATGCACCAATTACAGGTAACACCAAGATTTTCTTCAACCCCTTGGTTAAAAAGAAAAAAAAAAATTGTCATATGTCTGATGGGTCCCAGTACTGGGCTGTGGATGTGGTGATGATGATGTTGCACTCAACTGTTTGTTTGAAAACACAACAGTTTCATTGGTTAGGAAACAAGCATTTAAATATCTGCATGTGTTAACAATGATGTGGGTTTTGTAACATTATTGGATGGTTTCAACATTTGAGAAGCAGCAGTTGAAATTTTCCCATTTGCAAACATTATTGTTGAGCATACAGGAACTGAGTCTTATTTGCTGGGTGAGCATGAAATAAGTAGTAACAGGCCAGGGACTCAGTTAGTAGGGTTATCTTGAACACTGAAAAGGCAGCATGTGTTTTTACCTATAGAAAGTCCTTGCATTTTACTCCAGGCTAACAAGGCTATTGTAATACAGTTACACCTGAGTTCCTGACATGTTGAGGAAGACTGAGTAAAGGTACATGGCTACAGAGAGGTTCTGAAGTTCAAATATTGAATATTTACTCAGTGCTTTGAAACCTCAGAAATAAAATCCACAACTAGGTGTTTTTTAATCATAATGAGGACTGTGTATGAATATAATTGCAAGATACTTTGTTAGACAAAAAAGGCAAGAATTTTCATAGTACATAATTTTCAAATACAAAGGTTGCATTTCTTTCTTTTAAAATGTTTTTAAAAGCTGCTCAACTAAAATTATTTTACAGATCAAGAAATCTTACGTAAATTGGAGAAAGAAAAAATTCTTGTTTTCACCCCATCTCGAAGAGTTCAGGGAAGAAGAGTAGTTTGCTATGATGATCGATTCATAGTAAAACTTGCTTTCGACTCAGATGGCATCATTGTGTCAAATGATAACTATCGGGATCTTCAAAATGAAAAACCAGAATGGAAGAAGTTCATAGAGGAGCGGCTGCTAATGTATTCTTTTGTGAATGACAAGTATGGGTTTTTTCTTCAAAAGTAAATGAATTTGCTAATTCAGCATTCTCAGGAAAAACTGGTCATGTTTCATTTCTTCTCCCTTAGATTTATGCCTCCAGATGATCCTTTAGGACGTCATGGTCCAAGCCTTGAAAATTTCTTAAGAAAAAGGCCAGTTATTCCTGAACATAAGAAACAACCGTGTCCTTATGGTAAGTGCCCAAGTCAGATTGATTTGTTGCATTTAAAGGTAGGTGAAGCAAGCAGTTAACATCTTGTCATTACCAGACAAAATGTATCACTTTTCATGTTGCCATCCGAGCACAATGTCCGCTTTTATTCCCCTCATGCACATATTTATAAAAACAATGTAGCAGAAAATTGAGGATTACAAGATATACCTTGTGCATAATACAGCTTTTTGCTATTTTATTCTGGTTGGTATTCGAGGGAGGAGATTCGTAATTAATAAAACTGTGTTAAAGCTGATTTGTTTTTATAGCATTGTGTGTGTGTTGTCATGATTGAAATAATAAGCCAGTAGGAAAAAAAATGGTGTGTCTTGCCTTTGATGCAGATAGACATGGATGCAGGCAGCAGAGTCTGTGACTGCCTGTATATATAAAATACATCATTATCCTTAGAGTTTAAAATAGATATACTATTATTGCAAAGTGGCGAAAGATGTAAAGAAAAAAGACAGCAACTGGTGGTATTAATAAGTTTTTGATTTATTTAACCTGAAAACCCTTTTCTTCCAGGTAAAAAGTGCACCTATGGGCACAAATGTAAATATTACCACCCAGAACGTGCAAACCAGCCTCAAAGGTCAGTAGCGGATGAGCTTCGAATAAGTGCCAAATTATCTGCTGTGAAAACTATGAGTGAGGGAGCCTTGGCCAAATGTGGCACAGGGCCATCCAGCTCCAAAGGAGAAATCAGTTCTGAAGTGAAACGCATTGCCCCAAAACGTCAGTCAGATCCAAGCATTAGGTCAGTAGCTGTGGAGCCTGAGGAAAAGTTATCAGCAGCCCGGAAGTCCGAGGCCAGCTCTGTCCCGTCTCTGGTTTCTGCATTAAGTGTACCAACGCTCCCTCCACCAAAAAGCCATGCAGCTGGTGCATTAAATACTCGTTCTGCAAGCAGTCCGGTGCCAGGTTCCTCACAGTTCGTACATCAGAAATCCTCACTGGAACATATGTCCAGTGTGCAATATCCTCCTATACTAGTCACCAATAGCCATGGCACCTCAGTTAGCTATATTGACCAGTATCCCAAATATGAGTCACTGGGGGACCATGGCTATTACTCCTTACTCAGTGATTTCTCCAACTTAAGCATAAGTAGTATCCGTAACTCAGATTATTACGGGGCTGATATGGACCAGGGGATGTATTCTAGAAACTCAAGCCCCTGTCCTGACAATTGCTTAAGCCATACAAGTAATGATTCTTATTCCTCTTACAATGACTTGTATCTGGGTGTAGCAGATGCCAGTCCAGAAGACAATGTGAAGAGCCACAGACTGCCATCGAAAAATCGTCTTCAGCCTTTCCCTCATGGTTACCATGAAGCCTTAAATAGAGGTCAGAGTTACGGAACTGAAGAGCCTAAGCAATCCCTTCGCAAACAGTCAGTTTCCCACTTAGGCCTACATGCCCAGCATCCAGTTGTTGGAGCACGGTCCAGTTGTCCAGGAGAATACCCTGTGCCTCAAAATGTTCACCCATCAACTGCACAACCAAGCCGTGCCTTGGTGATGACCAGAATGGACAGTATTTCTGACTCACGGCTTTATGAGAGTAACCCTACAAGGCAGAGACGACCACCTCTGTGTCGAGAGCAGCACGCCAGCTGGGATCCATTACCGTGTGCATCAGACTCGTACACTTACCACTCGTACCCACTGAGTAACAACCTCATGCAGCCATGTTATGAACCTGTCATGGTAAGAAGCATGCCTGAGAAGATGGAACAACTCTGGAGAAATCCCTGGATTGGGATATGTGGTGAGCCACGGGAACCTCATATCATCCCAGAACATCAGTATCAAACGTACAAGAACCTCTGCAATATTTTCCCTCCAAGCGTTGTCCTTTCTGTGATGGAAAAGAATCCCCACATGACAGATGCACAACAGCTGGCAGCTATGATTGTTGCCAAATTAAGAACAGGGCGTTAGAGCAGTACAGCCTCTTTTGGATAAATGAACCTGTACAGCACATAGGACCCAGAGGAAAACTTAGATGAAGGAAGAGGCCAATCTATTGTAAATATTTTCTACTAAGATAGTATAAAGTTCTGTACACAGTAGCAATCATATACATGCTGAGGCACTATATAAAAGTTGATTGTATTGCAAATTTTAAGATTTTAAATATAGGGATTTTTAATAGTATTTTATAGGAAATGCATACCTTGCTGCATGGATAGCTCACTAAGAACTATAATGTCACAATCAGTGTCTCAAAGCTGTTACTACAAAATTAGTGTTAGCAATTATATTGCATGTATTAGTGTACACTTACAATTTGCTTATAAATACCTAATCGGCCTCTAAAAGTATGCTCTATACACACCCAGATGACTTCTAGGGTTTCAGCTTTGTCATTTGACACTGCCTACTGGCATCTTAAGTACTGAAGAAAAAGTAAATTTGCTAAAAATTAAAATTGTTTATAAAGGGAAAAACTGATTTCAGATTTTCAATGTCAACATGGTTGTTGATACTTAAATTTCAGAACTGTCCCTCAAGAGTTTGAATAACTATTATTACATTGTTCAATATGTTGGCTCAATCCAACAGAAGCCAAATACTTTATTAAATTAGGACCAAAACATTAAGGAATGTAAAGGCATGAGTGCCATTCAGTAAACTGAAACTTTAATTGTACCTTCTCTCCAGAATCTCCTCTCAAACGTGCAGTAAGCAGCTGCTGGCCCAAATGACTAGACAAGCTGAAAATAAATTGTCAGTATTATGTAAACTGGATTACTCAACTTGAAGCAGCAAAAACTGGATGTTAACATGGAAGTTCATCAGTAACTGCAGCCTTTCCTCTGGGAGCAAGGATGGTGTTTGAGTGAGCCTGACATTCAAGGTGGCTGTACAAGATCATCTTCAAAAAAGGGTGGAAGGGGAAGGCTGCTTCTTGAAAAGAGATGCTCCAGTTTGGGTTTGTGGCAAAGCTGTCCTGGTTTTTGCTCTTCAGATCCACATGCAAAGGTGTGCATTTGCCTCGTGAAGGCTTTTAGAGTTCCTGTTTCAACAGGTGAGATAATTTTGTGTGGCATTGTTTGCGCAACTGGTATCTTGCTCAGGGTGGGAACCTTTGTAGCTAAATGTCTCCAAAAGAGGCGTTTATTGGTTTTTTTAAGCTGCACTGACTGTACGCCCTTTTTTGAATCCACTGTATATTTCAACATTTTGAACCATGACTAACTCGACATGTCTCGAGCTAGGACTTGTTGACTTCTACTGTAGTTTTTTTCATGAAAGTTGAGAAGGCCTGGTTTATGGCCTTTTGTTTCTTCATGAGAAGGTGTGACACTGCCTAAATGTTTCTTACTGTGAAACACACAGAACGTGAGGCTGCAGTCAGGGTTGTTTCTGGTGTTTTGATAATGGCTTGCATGCTGCTTTCTAGTTATCTGTTTGTCTGAGAAACAAAGTTTATCATTTCCTCCACTTGTGTTACTGTAGTGGTTGGTTTGATTCAAAATATCTTGTGGGCTCTTTATCATGTGCAAAATAGGTTCCTGTCATACAAAAAAACCCACCAAATGAACCAACAAGAAACCACAATTATGGGTGCAACTACAGTTAATTTACTGACATTTGATAACTGTATCATTTCACACAGGATAAATTTTCTTGTGTTGGTACAGGTGATGTATATAATGACTATGTCATTATGTATCTGAAATGAAGTAACTTGAAGGTAATTCTGTACTTACAAATAACTTAAGTTTTAATTAGTTGGTTATTCTCTCTGTTAGTGGGGAAAATAATTCAGACACTTATAATAGCTGGGGGAAAACAGATTTAACTCTTGACCAGTTTTCAAAAACATTTCATATTTTTAATTTGCAATTAATTCTTATTCTCTTGCATGATATAAGCAGCTGAGAGCAATGCCTCAAATAACCAGAAATGACCTTTTGTTTGTTGATACAAATTGTATCTCTTTTTCTTGATTGTATAAAAACTGTGTATAAAAAAAATAATCTCTAGATTAACTTCAGTATTACATTTTCACCACAATGTTTGTGACACCATGTGTCACAGGGAAGTAGCCCATGAATAATTATGGATTTTTTTATTTAAAATGGGCACTTGTAGTTTATAGACAAACAGGGACAACTTTTCAGAACCAGGTTATTATGTGCACAAATACTGTGTGTACACCTCAAAGCATTACATAGGTATCTTCAGTCTATTTATTAAGCAGATACATTCTTGCACTAAACTTTATGTAAAAATGTTGCTGTTAACTCATCTGCATGTGTTTAAAATGTAACAGTAATTGCTATAGACCCTATTTTATTCTAACCAATTAATTTATAAATTATTTAGGTATGAGATGAAGTTTATTGTGCACTCATGTTTTCCATCTTGCATGGAATTAAATATTTGTATGCAGAAAAATGTTTGTTCCATTTTTCTCCATTTATAAAGATAAGCTATTTTAAGAGAGGATTAGTAGGTGATTTTGATGTTTTCTAATGTGGAAAACTCAACAGAGATTTCTGTATGGAGTGCTGGCTGGCTTATGGAGATATCCATTTTTGTTGGATTTGTCCAGTCGTTTTAATTTTCACTAACCTTTGTTTTACTGATGGAAGAATTCCTTTTAAACAATGGGAATGCTGTGAGAACACAAACCCAGCATACTATTTCCCTAAGGCACTTCAAAGGCAAATTGTCTTATTCTGAGAAGCTATTGGCATCTCTCATGCATAGTTATAGAATTGGCAGTGCAGCCTTGTGGAAATAACCTGCAAATTTTGTGCTTGTTTAGTCCTCCTTAGAGGTAATGAAACTTTTCTATGTGATGTAGTCTTTCCTGATCAACTACTTTAAGTGATAATTTGGTCATCCACACCTGTTTTCAGATATGTTTACAAGACAGTTCAAAACACGGACACATTCATTAATCTTTAGCGCATAAGCTTGGATTTCTTCTTACATGGAAGAGTTGATCTTATTAACACCTGATCATAACTGTCTATATTGTAAATATAAGACTTTGTATAAATGCTCTTTTTTAGAGCATGGTATTTAAATGTTTTTAAAACTGTAAAAGAACAGTTCTAGAAACTATATTTTAATAAAATCCATGAAAAAACAATTCTAGATGAGGGGGGAAAAAGTGTGAAGGTAAAATCACAGACTACTGCAGTTGATAAGAGTTGAGCAGTAGATTTTAGTGCTTTACTGGGGCCAGAGCATTCTCTGGGAGTTCTGATTTACTTATCTTTCATCTTCAGCTATATTACTTTCACATAATTTGTCACTTAAAAGTGTGTAACTTTAAATTCATAAATCAAAAACCAAATGCTTTATGGGATGTCAGTCTAAATTATTTCATGTTTTTTGTAAGAATTACATGTCAGTAATATAGTAAATTGTACATGATTTCACTGCTGTTAGTCCTGTTGTTGTCATATTGAGCTGCAGTAGTTGGCTTTATTCATTTGTAGAATTAAACATTACTGTTTAATTGTTGTAAAATTTTATAAATCTCTTTGGGTTTTTTTGGTTGACCCAAATATAATGTAAGTCTTAATGACAAAATGAGTGAAAATGGATGTTAAACCAGTATGTGGTATTCTTAAATCTCTGTAGTGGTAAGTGGGCACTGCTCTAGTTGCTGCAGCATGTAATTTATTTACTAGCATGAGTCTGTTTAGCTTTTGTAAAAATGCTTTAGCTGTAAAGTTAAAAATAGGTGTGGGGTATGGTTGCTTAGAACAAGCAGAAGGAGCTTCATTGAAAAAAAAAACAAAACCAAAAACATCTAAGTAGGTGAGTTTCCCCCTACATACTTCTAATGCCAGTTTGTCCCATTTTGTTCAAATAATAAAGTTAAAAATACTTGGTGACATGTATACCTGATCTACATCAACCTGCAAAAAGGAACATTTGATTTTTGTAATTTTTAAAACTCCACTCTAAGGGGAAGGAACATGCATCATTTCTGTGAAACTTTGTTCCAAAGTTGAAACATTACTTGATCTTGACTTGCCAAAAGTTTACCTGAAGCATTAGTACTCCAGTAACAGTCAGGCCTTTAGATCTGTCACAGTTACCTCTGTGGTGAGCATTCAGCTTTCACACTCCTCTGATGTACCTATTGCTTGTTTTTGTGACAGAGCCCTCATTAAGTGTATTTCCTGCAATATTTCAACTGGAAAAATACAATTGCACCATCACGTAAATTATCTTATGCCAGTGTTTGGTTAGCCTTTGAAGAGTCATTACACAATATTGCTGATTTTGGTCTGTATTTAAAGTTTGTAAATGTATTAAAAGAATTGCAAGAATCTAAAAGAAGTATAGGCTATCACCTCTTCCCCTCCTGCTCTATGTAAATGTTTTGCACAATTATTTAATAATATGAAATATGTTATAGTTTATATATATTAAAAATTTTGCTTATTTAATAAAACAGAGAGCCATTGGATTATTTGTTTCGAGCTTTTTATTTTTCAACCCTCTTTAGACAAGACCCCAAAAAGCTTTTTTGCCCAAAACTGTTGCAGTCTGTCCAAGTTATTTCTTGGTGGTTTTTTTAGCTGATTGACTGAAAAAATCCCAGATTCTTTAAGTGGAGTAATGGCAGATACACAAGGCAGTAACTACAGCTGATCAAGGTATTGTAGTAGTAGTAGTAGCAGCACATGATTTTACCAAGTGCACTTCCTCCAAGGAGTAAAAAAAGTTACAGATGGTACAGTATGTGCCAGCACCACATATCCCTATTTGAACTGTTATGCTTGTTTGCAATACAAAATACAGTAATTTAAGTAATTTCATACTCAGCTACATGCAGTAATAAAGGAACAAATCCCTTTCACTCAGCATTTTCTAAATAAGCCTAATTAACTACTGGGTAAAAGAAGTATTTCTAAAAATACTTGAAAGGGGAAGGGCTTCCATGAAAAATCCCTCATAACAGAAAGTTTCTTTCCTTTTGCATTGGCACTGCTTGCTTTTATAGAAGGAAATATGCAACGTATGTTCCATTTTTGGAAGTGTGGTAACAAGTGACTGCAGTAGAGCAGGATAACAAAAAACTAGAGAAGAAGGAATAAAGAAATAATATTTACATTCTGGCCATCTAGCTAAGCCTTTACTTGAGAGCCAGTCCAAAGCATCCGTGAAGCTGCTGTTCTAAACATGCATTTCAACCCTATGCAATGTACTGCTAAAGCTGTGTGTTTCTTTTTGTATCCCTTCCTACTGATGTGTTATTCCTTCTGCTAAGTAAAACCCAAAAATTACTAGAAGGACTCAGAGAAAGCCTTTGTTTTACCCTCTAGCAGATGCACTTTAAAAAATTCTTACTGAGGAGTCCTGCAATAAATATACACTTAAACTCCTGAGGGTTTTGACAGGTAACTGCAGAAGCCTCTTAAGTTCCAAGAACCTGTAATACAGGTAAAGAAAACTGAATTTAGGAAGAACTATCTGGAAGCCATTTTTCTCAACAACTTTGCAGCAAGGTACTTGTTCAGTCCTTTTCTACAGTAATCACACCAGCTCTCAGCAAACACCACAGTACTGGTTATGAATATCAGAAAAATCATGAACAGAAGTAACATGAAGCAAAACACTTCAATCAAAAAGAGACAGTAGTGGCTTCAAGACTATCACTTGAAAAAACATCGTGACAAAAACATTTCAAAGGTATTTATGTATCACAGTGCATTCAGCCATGCTCTTGCTAGGATTGATCCCTAAAGCTTCATGTGAAATCACAGACAGGTGAAAACTGTAGCACAATCTTATCCTGGCACAGTCACTCCTCCAGGACAGTATCAGCATCAATGAAATAAGAATGGATCAACAGTCTCGCTGATGAGGGGCAGAGGACATTTTCCAGAGTGAAAACTGAGAAACAGCACCCAGGAGCAAGGTTTGCCTTCAGTCAGTTGTATTTATTTATGAAAAAGTTAAGGAACATGGAGGGATTCCAAAGTACTCTTAACTGTATTTGGCAAACTTAACTGGTTAAGCAAGACAATGGTTACTGTACATCCAACTAAAAACACAACACCTTTATAAAACATTGATTTTACATGGTAAAAATCAATAATTCACAGCAACAACAACTTCTCCTGGAGTGACTATTTTCCCACCACCATTACTAGATCTTCCATGCCACTTTAACTTGTGCAATACTAAAAGTCACAGAGCACTCTGCTGCTGTCTCAGAAAAGCTGAAGGCCACTTTTTATTTTATGGAAGTCATTCTGGGTCCATAATAATCCTCCTGTCATGGGAATATTCAATTCTGCAGAGCTGTGAGGAAGAGAATAAAGCACATTAGCAGTGAGCTGGTTTGGAAGCTCACATGACCAAAGTAATTTTGATAGTACTTTATTTCCAAAATATTTCTTGTTGTTAGCTCTGAAACATTTATGTGCTGAAATGTTCTTTGTTTTTAATCAGTTTTTTCCAAGAGAGGCAATAGTCCTGAAATGTGAAAGGTACAAGGCACAAACCAAAAGAAAGGTGACCAGGTACTAACGATTCTGAGGGAGAAATGACTGCAGAAATAACCAGAGAACAATTCTCATCTGAACCTTCATCTGTCCTTTGCAGAAGGAATACAAGCTCAGGTGAAAGGCTAACACAGCAAGCAACTGACATGAGAACAGTCTCTCACAAGTTACAAATCTTACATTACTACTCATTTCTATGGCCTTAGAAAGAATTGTGGGACTTACAGAGACATTCAAGGATGCAACCCCTAAAGCAACAGCATGTCAGCAACTCCACCCTCAGAAAACTCTCCAAGTGGTCATTATGTGCCAAATTTGCTCCTGCTGTCAGGTAAAACTGACACTGGGAGCCAATAAAAAGCATATATGGTTTATCAAAAAGCCTAAAACATCTCCCTGAGGATGACAGCAGCTATTTAAAGCTTCAGAGATTGCCTCAGAAACACTAATAATGAACTTTGACAATACACATGCACAGCATACACCAGAAAACCCACCAAAAAATGGACACAATCTTTTGGGAGGACAGAAGTGCAGAAAGACAAATGAAGGGCAGAAGATGCTTTTTCCAAGCACCTTACAGATATTTTCCAAGTAAAACATCAAGTTTTCATAATCTCTCATACCATCCTTTAGTACCTCCCTTCATGAGCCTGGCAGAACACCTCTCTGCAGACAGAGAACTTAGAGGGCAATACCAAAAAAGTAAATAGCAAACACCCCTTCTGGAACAGGCCATACAAACACCTCTGACTGGGGGAAGCAAAAAATCCACATAGCTACAAGACAAAGGACAAGGTTTCTACACAGAAGAAAATGTAAGCAGTCAAGAAAATCTTCTTCCTTCTGCCTTGGGGAAGTCAGACCACCTTTCCAACACCCCATGTCCTTTGGCAAATGGAGGAGCTGCTATGCAAAGGAAATAAGAATAATGAACAAGCTGCCATCGTAGCACTCCTGATGAAACCTGGATTGTTTCCAGGCACAGCTACAGGAATAAATTAGGTTCTGCTCCTTTCTATTTGTGGTAGCAACAGGTTTTCCTCATGTTTCTTTCCTTGGCATCCTGCCAGGCTGTAATCTGAGTGGAACAAACTGTCTGCCCCTTTCCCCACACAAAGAGATGCAGAAACACATGTTACTTTTGGGCTGGTAGGTGCTTTCTCATTTGCTACATGAGTATTTTTTAGTAATATGAGTTGCATGACACATTATACTGTTCAAAAAACAGCCTGAAATTTATTAATCTGGCTTGTAGCTTTTTAGCCTTCAATTAATATACTATCAGCTCTCACCATGACTAAATCATATTTCAAAATGCAGTCTAGGGCATCTTCCTCCAAAGGAACAGAATGTTACTGATATGGGAAGAACAATAATTTGATGCCAGGGAGGATGACCAAGAGGATGGAGAAAAATGGAAGCCCTTCTCTTCTCAGATTTGAAACTGGAAGCTTGGGATCTGAACACAACTCTGAATACGTAAAAATATGAACATGTGCAAGATTTCTTCTCGGTGAAATACCCCAGGCTGCATGATTCTCAGTTTTTCACATTGCTACTAGATTGGGCCCACCAACCACAGAAAAGAATCGGTGATTAGAAGGTTGTCCAATCGAGTGTTAAGGAAAATAAGTACAATTCATTTATATTCTGAAGCATTTCTTGGATTAAAATGATAGGAGATGGGTTTATGTATATGTGATGAAACTGATTTGACAGCTTACAGCATTCAAGTTCCTATGACTTCTAAGTGTGAAATGATGACCCTATTAAAACATCTCCAATGAGCTTCATTTAATAACAAAGGTGAACTGACTAAAGCTTTATAGAATGCCCCTCTTATTTCCAGGACAATCTGTTTCTTTACTGAGGTCAGATCAGCAGCTCTAAATTACTAGTTACAGCTCTAAAAGGTCACTGGGCACTGCCAACATATTGAAGATCAAAGCCCCAGCTAACAGAAACTTCAATTTTCAAGCCTGCTGGGGCTGTGCTGATACCTGCTAAACAGCAGTATTTCATAATCCTTGGAATGGTTTCTTTTAAAAAAGAGTAGGAGGAGTGAAGATAGCAATATTATAAGATGGCATCCTCAAAGGATGCCATTAGGGTTAGGTTTAGAGACAATATTTGGGTCAAACTATTTAAATGGAAGTAAAAAGGAAATCTCAGCCCTAATTTTTCACATGGCACAGTAAAAGGCACAGAGAGAGAAATGC
Organism: Ploceus nigricollis; assembly: GCA_013399945.1. Taxonomy (NCBI): domain Eukaryota; kingdom Metazoa; phylum Chordata; class Aves; order Passeriformes; family Ploceidae; genus Ploceus; species Ploceus nigricollis. Next base: position 475,301 of record VXBC01004684.1, on the reverse strand, counting down.
ATTTCATGGTTCAGGGGCAAAGTGCCACCCACACCATTACTCACTTTGTATTGAGAGGCTTCCACTCATCCCTCACTGGCTGATCAAGCAGGGACATCATAGAATAATTATCCAACATGAGACCATCAGGGTCATCTGTCTGACCTGGGAGTTTCCCAAGAGGAAAGTCCTTCCATCGTACTTCATCTAGATAAAAACAGTACAAAACCAAGAAGTCTGAGTTTCCCAAAGAGGTTTTTGGAACACAAGATCACCCTCCCCAAGTCCACAAATACTGTCTCCTGCAACTCAGCCATTCAGCAAATGATCTGCACCAATGGCACAGAAGCAGAGGACAATTTTGCTTCTGTTCTCAAAACATCCAGTTCTAACAAGCTGTTCACATCAGCATACCTAAGATGCCTCTTTTTTTTTCTTTTTTTACTTGAGAAAATTTCCCAGTGGATGAAGTACAAGAGTTCACTCTTCTAGTGGCTGCTTTTTTTTCCTTTAAATGTCATTTTGACTCCAACTCCTCTCCACCAACTTCCTCCTCCTGTGTCAGTCCCTCCATGACTCATCCAAAATCCTTAGCTACAGAGACCTCCAACCCCAATGAGAAAGTACAGCTACTGTAACAAAGCTAACAAAACACTGGATATACTGTTTATTCCTTCTAAAAACCTGTCTTGCTCCTTTCTTTTGTTTGCCAACATGTCACAACAACCACTTTCCCAGAGCATGGAACTTAGGTCACAGACAAACTGTGCTTTCAAATACCCTCAAGTCTGACAAACAGAAGTCCAAGAAACATCCATATTTTCTTCACCATTCTCAGCTGGCATATATGCTGCCCCATCAGCTGGATACACTGAAATTTTAAACAGTTTGGAAAAGCCTCATGAAAAAATAAATAAGACAGTAATAGCATGCTCCTGGAAAATACACTCACAGTATTTTATGAGCTTAAGTGAAATGACTCCTGAACATAAACAAAACATTGGAAAACCCACATTTTCCAGTAATTTGGCATTTAAATTACTTTGAAGCACAGTTTAATTGTGGCCAGCCCCAAAGGGCTGGGATGTCTTTGCATTTCAGTTAACATTTGTCAGTAATAAAGACTGTCTAAGTCTTAGAGTCGCTTTTTACCTGCAGCGATCTGCCAGGCAGACCCTTGCAGTGCTGCCCTTTTCTCAGCAATGGCCACCATGGTACCAGAATGAGCAAGTCCTTCCAAAGCATTTGCTTCAGTCACCATCTCTTCTTCTTCCTCTTCCACCTCCTCTACACCATTGTCTCTCTCTGGCACATCTTCTTGTTTCTCTACAGGCTGCCCTTGATTTTTAACCTGATTTTCTTGCCTGGCTCTCCACTGTAAGCTCTCTATAGTATAAATTGGCTGTTCACTGCCATCTGAAGAGAGGCCTGGACTGGACAGAGGGGCACCTCCTTCTGTGTAAATGGAAGCAAGATAGAGCAGGTTCTTCCGAGAAGAACGTGACAAGCGAGGTCTCATGATTGTGAGGATCCTAGAGAGGAAAAAGGGCAATGGAAAAGTTTTAAAAGGGTTGCTAAATCTTCATCTGGAGGCTTTTTTGCTTTTAAGTGTTTGTTTTCTCCAGGACAGCTGGCTGACATAACTCATCTAACAGGCAAAATCTGATTGTTTCCTGGTCAGCGGATGCTGGAATGCTCCATCTTTGTGATTAAAATTAAGGACCTGGGACATTTCTAACTGAATTTCTGCTTGACTGTTTTCATGTATAGATGTTAGGAGCTGTGGTCAATTCCTATCACCTGAATAAGGTCACACCTCTATCAAGTCACTTTGCTTCTGAACAGGTTGCTTCTTTAAATACCTCCCCAGATAACCTCTGCTTTCATTTGAAAGGTGCAATCATTTAAAATTATTTTCCTTCTTTGTGTGTAATCAATGGGGAGGTGAATAGCAGCAAGCATGCACCTGTTACAATTTCTACAAGATGCAAAGAAAGGCAAGGGAATGCAGCTACAGCTCAGCACATCACTAGGGAACCAAAGCTGTTACAGAGCACTGTTTGCTGTTCCTTTTCTAGGTCACAGCATCAAACTTACAGCTGAAGAAGATGTGGGGTTGCCCAGCAGGGAGCTTGCAAGCAGCTGTCAGTCAGTCTTATCCACTGCAAGGGAACTTTACGGAGGAACAGCTCCTTCACAGACATCTGCTTGCTACACAGTTGTCTTTTCTTCCCTTCAAAGAAGATAATGAAAACAACAGGGTGCTCAAAACTCAACAAAAATATACCCTTCATCCCTCTGCATTTTTACTGGAACCCATCCTCAAATAAGCTGTCATTTTAACCAAAGTGCATGACCAGATGTACCAACCAAATACAACATCAAGGTTGTTATAAAGGACTTGACAACACATGAACAGCTCAGGTAGCTCCACGAGGCCTGACCACAAAGCAGTGCAGACATTCCCAAGCTGGCCCTGTGCATGTCACAACAGACAGGAAAGCCACAAGATGTGTTTGAACGGTATTATCCCAGATAATACTGCATCTGGGACCCAGTATCATTCCAGATAGCTCTGCAAACAGCAGATTTAACAGCTGGGAACCAGCAGCTTTCAGGGATCTTGGTACATCATAGATATGCTCAGCACTGACTGAAAGCACCAAATCTTAACCTATGACTGCCTGAAATACTGCCAAAATCTTTGTGCAGACCAGAGCAAAATCTCTGAGCCAGACAAGGAGAGGACAGAAAAGGCACCAAAATTAAGGGGTGCAAACCTCTGCAAGGATGCACGATGTCACAGTATAAAAACCCTGTTAGCAGAAATCTGTGACACTCTGAATAATTAAGGCCCTTCAGTGCCCATCTCTGGAATGAAACATACAGTCTGCCAATTTTAACAGTTCTGAAGAGTCAGGAACTGAAAACAAAATATTACTTATTATTTGTGTGTAAGTTTAGAAGGCATAAAAATCCTGTGACAGGATCAATAAAGGACAACACCACTATTTAGTATCTTATGAAGGCAGGCTTCTGTTATGGGAGAAAAGAACTCGGAACAGGGATCTCATCACACACCACATGTAACAGCAGCAGAGAGCATATAAGGATGTTACTTCCTACAAGTATTGATGTCTGGAGAAATTAGCACTTAATGGCTTGATCTTTCCTGTGAGAGATTCGCACTTCCTATCTTGAGGAGGCTGCAGCAAACTTATCAATAACAATTTCAATTTTTTGCTAAGAAATACATGACATGCACAAGCTGCAGGTGAAAAGTCTAAGAAATGCAACAATAAAAGCTTTATGTTCACATGAAAAAATGTACTAATTAGGCTACTGCACTTTATCTATAAAGGTCCCACCACGTTACTAGTAGAGTTTTACACTAGTACAGAAGAAACTCTGATGCTTTTTTAAACACAGAAATTCAGACACACTCACCAGCATTTACTTTGGCAACACCAGTCAGCAACTCAGAAATCCAGCTGATCAAGAACTGAGCCCGGAGTTCTGAAGAGTCAGAACATTCCTTCAACTCTATAAACATTTTCTCGATTAGGAACTGTGTAAAACTTCGTGAAAGGAGGCCTGACAGCAAAGGCTGCCAAAAGCAGTAAAATGCTGGGGGAATTTTGAATTGCCATACCTCTTTATTTGCTGCAATAAGAAGAAAAAAAACGAATCAGAGAAGCCAGAAATTGGTGCTTTGTAATGTTTTTATGAAATACAGGTGTGACACTTGCTCCAAACTAAAGAGGTTTGTTCTCAGATCACTGATTCCAGGATATTTCCTGAGGTCCTCACTGAACCTGAAACTACCATTTTTCTTATGCTACGCAAGTAAAATAATTACAAATTTGATAATTAGCACATGGAAATAAGTAACACAGGAAGATCTATCTGTTTTGCTAGTCCCTTTCCAGTTTCAGCTTATTTCACACATAATTAAAAGCTATTCTATCTAAAAAACATACTGCAAAGAGAAGGTTCATTGAGCAAAGCAAGATAAAATCAAAAAACTTTTAAATTTTTGTACTGTTATATAGTCATGGAAATTTGAGCATATTTCTTGGAAAGTTCTTTGGCTGTGAAATAGGGAATTTATTTATTTTCATTCCCTCTAGGTGCCTAGTTCTCTTGCAAACAATAAATGCAACTCCACACATATGAGCAGCAGCTTGGAACTAAGATGCAGCTTGTGAGAGGCTCAAAAAACCCCATCCATTTTGATTTGCTTCAAATCTTCAGTGTAGAAGAGAAACTAGTGTGAGTTCCTGAAATCAGCAACTATTGCAGAAAAGGGTAGAGATGCAAGCTTTCAAAGATGTTTTGGCTAGATATTCCGTGCTGAAGAGTTATCCTTCCATCCCAAGAGTTTTATGCAAAAGCAGTAGCTAAGCATGGCCATAAGGGGTTCTGGAGAACAGGGAAGAACAGATGTTTAAGGACCCAGATATAGAAAAAATATGCAGCCAATGAGAAATTTCAATATAATGAGAAAAAAAAGAACAGACTTGGTCATAACACTAGTTATGCATTTTCTACTTGGGTGATGCATAAAACACTCACCTTCATACTTGATATTTAGCATCTTCAGACAATCCATCTTTGGGATGAGAAAGCCATCACTGAGAAGAGCTTCAGCTACTGTTGCCCTAGAGCAGAGAGACTTATTACTGCCACTTATTCCTTTATGTATCAAAACACCACCTGCACCAGTTCTGAAACAAGTTTGACTGCCAAACACTTGGAACTGTGAGGAAGGAATGGAGAATTTTTTGTTCAAGCAAGAGACCTGGTAACGCTGTTCTTGTATGGCATATATATTTATATTCAAAACATCAGGAGTTACTCTCTCCCCTCTGCAGTTACACCAACCAGATTTCTCAAAGTGGGTCAAGATCTCCATGCAAATTTATATGGTAATAAGGAAGTCTCAACACACTAGGTCCTAAAGGCTCTGTAGTAATAGAAAGATAAAAAATATAGAAAATGCCAAGTATTGCCCTGCAGTTTTGAAGAATTCCAAAGGTTATTATGAAATCAAAGTCTCTACAGGGTTGAGCTTTTGAAGAGCTCAACCCTGGGAGCTTTTTTTGGGAGTTTTTGAAGACACTGAAGATGCTGAATGCCTTGGGGCCAGCATCACTAAGTCTGGGACAACACCTTGGAGACCACCTGGCACAAGGACCATTGCTCATTAGCACACATCAACAACTCAGTCCTCAAAGATGTTGAGGAAATCGACTAATTGCTTTCTCCATGATCAGCTACAGGACACTATGAAAAGGCAATTTAATAGGTCTACAGCCCAGTTCAGCACCATACCTTTCACCTCAGCTCTTTATCAGAGATATACCTGTTTTCCTGCATCAGGTCTTTGATCTGAGCCAAAATCCAGTCCAGTTCTGAAGAGGAATCAGACCACAATTCTCGAGACTTTGAAAGAGACGGCATAGTCTGCATAACCTGAGTGAAGGAAAAATTCAAGCATTAACAGAAAATACACTCCCATGACAAAGACATTATTGCCATGACAAGAAGATGCACATGCCACGTGTACTTCATCACCAGCACTTCACAAATGTTCCCCTTTCTTGGAATCTCCAATAAGCACAGATCTCCTTTATAAACCTGAACAAAGTGCCCACATTAGGAACTGTCAGAGCTCAAATTGCTTGTTCTCTGTAGTGAAGTTTTCCTTTGGCAAGCCATGTATGACAACACTAGCAGATAGACCTGAGCAAGGAACTAACTAAGGCAACAAGGAAGAGAAAACATATTGGCCAAGAAAGAAAAGAGAATTAACAGAAGTGCTGATCATCTGAGTGCACTTACCCGGAATTGCTCGTTCTTGTAAGACATCAGAACATCTCTGACTTTTTCTAGAAATAAACATAAATATATCATTTAAGCAGAAGATCAGCTATGTAAGGGAATTTTGTATCTAAGAAAGCTGCTTAGTTTTGCTAAATTTACTCTCAAGGAAGGCATCAGTCAAATGAAGCCAGCAATTCTGTTGAGAAAACGCACTGAAGGCTCCCAAAACTCCCAGACTTTTCCAGTAACATAAATTTTCTCAAGTGGGGTTGAACCACAATTTCCATATTTCATCACTAACAGCAGCCAAAGACAGGTAAGTTGGATAAACCCAAAGAGCTCAAAAACATATTCCTAGATTAGTGTAGGAAGAAATTGTTCCCATATGCAGTTTATGTTCTGATGCATATTTGTATTCCTTATACTTGCATTTTGCATCAGTTGCAACAGCACTACAGCAATTCACAAAGTGCAAAAATTTGGAGATATAATACCAAACCAGTCAGTCAACACCAGAAATCCACCAAGACCAAAGAGGAATCCCAAAAACCTGAGCTGAAGGTATATTTAAACTGCTTTCTTTAGCATATCCAATCCTTGTATCTGCTGTTGTTCTAGGAACACCTACCATGGAATTCCTTGTGTTTCTGACAGGCCTCATGCTGTGGGGTTTGAATCTCCCATGCATCACCGTCCAAATCTGCATTTGCTTCCACCTCTTCCTGCTCTTGCTCTTCTTCCTCATCCTCATCTTCTTCACACAAGTTATTGCCCAGCTGACGGCTCCAATACATCTTCCGTAGCCAGTCCAGCACAACATCACAACCTAACAGAGAACAGAAAACATCTTCTCAGTGAGCATTCCTTTGTTATGGCAAAAAATAATAGGTGGCATATTGCTAAACTTGTATTATGAAAGTAAATGCTATTAACCAGTTATGAACCCTGAAAACACAAAAAACTCCATTAATGAAAACATGAACAAGTGAAAAAAACCCAAATAAACAAAACCCCCAAAATCCAAACCAAAACCAACCTCCAGAAAAAGAAACAGGAAAGAAAAAAAACCCAATCCAGTATCACAGGCATTGTAACTACTCATCATTTTTTTGGGGGGAAAAAAAATGATTGGACACTGTTATGGCACTGCACCTTGCTCAAGCTAGGTCAAATTTAAGCAGCAATTAGGTCCCTGCAGTGGCATTCTGATGAGAAAATGAGTCAGTACTTTAGTATCACCATGGTCAACACAGCATCTACAACAATAACATACCTTTTTTTTGTGCAGGGACTACACTATGCATACATTTAATAGAATAGAAAGAAAATGCCTTTACTTTCATCAGCATTTTCCCAGTTCAGTCTAAGGACCATGATGAAGATTATTTAACTGGATTCTCAAGCCATAACCCAAAATTTCCAGGAGTCTTTTCAAATGCTATGAGCTGGTCATTCACTCAGGCTTGCAGTATCCACATTTCTCCCTAAATGGGATTTTTTAAGAGTCTTAGGTATCACTAAACCATCAGGAAAAGCTTTTGCCTATTTCCCCAAGATGAACTTCCTGTGCTGTAAAGAAGCAAAAGCACCAAACTGTTGCAACCAGCTGTTGTTGCTTTGAGTAATTTTTTCAGGGATAGGAGAAAGCCTCTGAACTTTGCCCTGTGAGGAACCACAGGACACAGCTCAGCTATCCTGACGGGGCAGTGGCAAATCCTCTCAGTGTCTGATATTACAACTCTCCCTGCCTGTCCTGCAGCACCCCAAAACAGAGGCAGGGGTGCTCTCCTCAGGGCCTGCAGCTCTGGCATTGCCACCCCAAGTGTGCCTCAGGCCACCCCTCCCAATGCCAGCTGCTGGTGGCACTCACCCTTGCGGCACAGGGCCAGCCGCGGCAGCTTCCCGTGCGTCAGCTCGTGACGGAGGTCCACAACCCACACGGGGATGTCCACCTGCAACAACAGCCAACACCTGAGCCCTCTGCTCCCACTGCATCAGCCCACACCTGCAGGCAGCCCTGCACAGCTGCAGAGAGCCTCCACCAGGTGGGAACAGCACCTTCCTGGCCACTCCTGCGCTGTAGTTCCCCTGCTTCCCAATTCAAGAGTGGGCCAAGAGCCCCCAGATCTCACATGTCACTCCTCCTGTGGCCTAGGATCCATACAAACTTGCATTTTACAGTTCAAGTCCTTCAGTGTTACAGGCAATGAGAGATTTCTTTTTAGTCAGAGGTGTTACATGTAATTTAATGTAACTGAGAAGCAGTTAAACTGTATTTAAATGGGTGAGACATTCTGGATAACTATATATCAAAGATACAAATAATATCATATATAATACTGAAACTTACACGGTAATTTGCACGCAGTTTTTTGCAGCTTTCCTGAGGACAACTACCTTTAACTATGCAAGACCTTTGCTTTTAAGCTTGATCAGTTATAAAAAACAAGAAGCAGAACTTTTCTCAAAAACCCAGGAAAAAAAAATCAATTCATCATTCTCACACAGGGGCCCAACCCACATAGAGAAGAGTCTCAACTACTGTCTGTCCTTCACTGTCAAAACTTGTTCAGTCCCAGGTATGATGTTCAGTGCAGCTGGCAGTAAAAGGACTCAAGTTGGTCCTGCTACTACAATTACAGCTTGAACTTTTCCTCCTTCATACATGAGTGGAAAAGCTCACCTGAAGAAACATGAGATGAAAATACCTGCAAATGTGAGTGGTTTTTACGTATAGCCTTGCTTGTCAAAGACTAGGATTTACAAATCACAGATTAAGCTCTTTTTCCTATCTCAGTCGCCAAGAAAGCAAAACGCGTGACAATATGTCAAAGTGGGACTACACACATGTAAATCAAGACTTTTGATTACATGTGATTCAAAAACCTTTAATGATCATCAGCCTTTGTTACTCTTATTCTGACTTCAAAGAACAAAGTTTTAGATCTAGTTGCAACAAACTTGTTTAAAACTTTGCAGCTGGAATAAACAAGCATCTATATCTGTTATTTTGGTTACAAAAGAATTAACCCTCACAATTTCATCCACTCTGTGTTGTTAATAAACAACGCATGTGCTTTCTGTATAGATGTAAATTATCAAGCAACTCTTATTAAATAGTTACCTCTCTTGCTAATTGTCTCAGAGGAATGCTGACCATCTTCTGTTTCCTTTCTGTGATCAAGTTGACAAATCTGCATGCAGGTTACAGAAAAAAAATAAATGACTATCAAGAGCTGCAGAGAAACTTGGAACTCCAGAGACAAACTCCCCATGTACTATACAACCCTGTGGTCCCAGAGATGCAAAGTGAACTCAGACAGTGGAATAATAACATCTGTCCAGGTCTTTCTCTCTCTTCCAAAGCACAAGGGCCTTGAGAGCCCTTACCTTACAAGAGCCAGCCCATAAGAGAGGATGAGCTCATGTGACTTCAATCTGCCAGATGAATCAAGGACCTTACATCGAATCAGTTCTGCTGTGCAGTCCACTGCAAGAGGCATTTTTGGACCGTACCTAGAGGCAAAGGAAAACCAGGTGAGCAGGCTCACACAAATACACTCACCCTGTAAAAAGGGCAGCTTTCCCACTATATTTTGTGCTCTGTGGTACCTAAGAAATGGTAAGCTGAGACAGCATCAAAGGCTCTTTCCAGAAGGCTTCTATTAGAACAGAGTGGTTACACGGTTACTCCTAAGCACACGTTAAATTAATATTTACTGACAGGCCAAGCACATAGACAAGATGCTTTACCGAGGCGGGTCTTGTGTACGGATGCAGCAGAGGCAATTTAGGGGCCTTGGATACGCTCACTGCCTCGAGAAATCAGCCCGTGAAGTTGCGGGCATGCAGGGTTTCTGCCTCCCCTGCTCCCACAGGGCCACCGTGCTCTTGGCATAAGCTACGTGCCCGGAGCCTCGCGCAATGAAGAAGGAGCCCTGCAAGACGGGGCCGCCTGCCCGGCTGCACCGCCGGCCTGCCCACACAGCCCCGGCCGCGGAGCTGCTCCGGTGGGGAGCTGCGCTCGGCTCCGCGGCGGCCCCCGGGCCCAGGACCGCGA
>VXBC01004684.1:443505-465424 GCA_013399945.1 Ploceus nigricollis | reverse complement strand
CGGGGTGCGGCGGGGCTGGTGGCAGCATCCGCTGCGGCCCCCGGGACTCGGGGCCAGTGCGGAACAGGCGCGTTCTCCCCTTGTGCATGCGGGGAGCTGAGGGACGGCGAGGTGTGTCCTGAGTGAGAGCGAGGGAAGCCTTGCGAGAAAGCGCAGGACCATCCCCAACAGCCACACCATGTGCCCCATAATGTTGTCTAAACGCTTCTTGAGCTTTGTCGGCCTTGGTGCTATGACCGCTTCCCTGGGGAGCCTGTTCCAGGGCGCAACCACCCTCTGGGTGAAAAGTCTTTTCTTAATAGTGTAATATATGATTTAAAATAAATTCGTGCTTAGGACTAAAAATACAGTACCCTTTTAAATGAAACCGAGTGAAGGGAAAGAGCAATATACACAGGATGAATTCCTGTCTAAAAAGATGAGTATTCTGAAGGATTATTCCGTCTAGAGGATACGTATTGAACGATAAGATAAGATGAATATTCATCGCTAGAACAAGATATTCAAGAAAGATTACTGTCTAACAAGATTTCAGCTATCAGAGTATTCCGGGAAAAACTCTGCACAAGAAAGGAACATGCATTACTATGTGGAAAGCGGCAGGAAGACCCCCCCCAGAATCCTGCTACGTCTGAAAACAGTATAAAAAAGACCCTGCTGAATCAGTACCTCGTGAACTGCCAGGGGTACAAGGCTGCACAGCCCGAACCCAGTTCACCCAGCACCGATTGCCTGGCTCAGCGCTGTTTTGCTTGTGACTTTTCCAATTTTTTTACTTTGACTTATTTTAATAAATTCCTTTAATTATTAAAATTGGCTGATCCATTTTTAACAATAGCAAACATAAACGTCCCCTGACTCAGCTTCATGCCATTTCCTTGAGTCACTGGTCACGAGAGTGAAGAGATTGGTACCTGACCCTCCACTTCCTCTCGTGAAGATGTTGAAGAACACAATGAGGTCTGACCTCAGGCTCCTCCAGGCTGAACAAACCGAGTAACCTCAGCCACTCCTCTAAGGCTTCCCCTCCAGACCTCTCCCCTTCCTCCTGGCCCTCCTTTGGATGCCCAAAACAGCACAGAGTACTCAAGGTGGGGCAAGCACACTTCTTGGTGAGGAACTTTTTTCTGATATCCAACCTAAATCTCCCCTAACACAATGTGAGGCCATTCCCTTGGGTCCTGTCCCTGGTCACCAAAGGGAAGAGATCAGTCCTGCTCCTTCTCTTCTCCTCATGAGGAAGTTGTAAATTGATGAAGTTTCCCCTCAGTCTCCTCCAGGCTGAGCTCACCAAGTGACCTCAGCCCTGCTCATCCAGGTTCCCCTCAAGGCCCTTCACCAGTTCTTGGTTTTTATGTAACAAAATATCTACATGGGATTTTTTTTGTTCAAAAAGAAGTATAGAATCTACACTACTACATACCATTTTAATGTAATTTACTTTCTTGAGGCATAGATATGAATTAGGAATATTCCCCTTTTAACTGGATAGTCTTGGTACGTATGTTTAATTCTGAAATAACTGAAGTTTTTGAGTTATAAAAAACCTGACATCCCGTTGTTTATATAGCAGGATGATGTGCTAAGATTATTTTGTTTAGGAAGTAAAAAATTCAATATACCATAAGGTCTAAGTTTTAAAATTTCATTGAGGTTGTATTTTTATTTCAGTTTTGATTAAGTTTTGTCTGTATGTATGATTTTTCTGTTCACAATAGCATTTTAAGTTTGCTTTATTTTTCTTGAAACATGAGGTAACTTCCCTCTATTCCAGTGCAAGTGAAAGAAAAAACACTGTGAAAAATTCAGGCACAAAGCACATGAGACGTTTGAGAGGCAATGATAGTTGGTAATATGTTTTTATTTTGAATCAGAATAAAGACTCAGAAACTGGATATCTCAGACTGTCAGGATGCAGTGGGGGCCAGCAGTTGCTGGCAGGTCACTCAGTGAGCCAGAACCCAAGCATGAAACCAAAACTGCCGGAGCAGGGTCCTCATCAGCCCGGCCCCAGCTCCAGAGCAGCAGGTGAGGTGTGCTCAGGGCACACCCAGAGATGGCACCCACATTCAGCCAGGGCTCCTCGTGTGAGGCAAAGCTGTGCTGATGAGGAGTGAATCTGCAGACCCCGATTAGCACCACATCCAGTGACTGTTTGCCAGGGTCACACAGACCAGTGGTCACCAGTCACATCCAGAGTGAATACATGGGATTGGTAAGACCACAGGAGACATTTTGATTGAGTAAAACCATTTGGTTGCAATAAAGACAAAACAAGAGAAAACATCTACTTGTTTGACATGAAGATACAGTAGTGTATTGATACAGAAGTAATGTCCAAAATAAGAAAGATATAATGAGGCATTTTTTAGCTCATGAAAATCTTTCCATCTTTATTGGTTAGAAAGTGAAAAAATCCCCACTTTTCATAGAACCATAGAATGTCTCAAGTTAGAAGGGACGCATAAAGATCATCAAGTCCCACTCCCTGCTCCTTGCAGGACTATTATAAGACACTAAACCATATGGCAAAGGGAACTTTTGCCTCCTGTAGTGAAAGTATGAGTAAAAAGAACATATTCTTGCAAAACAGCTTAGGGTTTCTTAGTAAAAAATTACTTCATGCATGCTGACCAGTCCTGCTAACTTGAACTGACCTGTGAATCAGCATGGAATAAATACAGCTCCCCCTCCTTTTTCATGTTCCCAGCACTCCCCAGTGTGGAAGCAGGAGGAGTTGCTTGTCACTGGAAAACATCAACACAGCTTCATGCAGCTGTGTTTCTCCATCACAGAAGTGATGGAGAAATGGGGCCTGTGCTTGGCAACATGGCTTTGCCAAGAAGGTGAGAGTCCTTCCCTTCTCTGGACCACAGAGTCTGTCTGTGACAGAGTCTTCTGTCCCACAGAGTCTCTTAGTTGAATGCTTCCCCAGCAAGAGGAGCACTCTGAGGCATTTTGCTTCAGTGAATGATAAGGGAAAAGCACTGCTGCCTGTTGGTATTACCCATTATGACAGCAGTTTGTGGTGTGGTTCCTTGATGACTCCAGTGCAGCCCAGGAAAGGAAGGGGCTCAGGCTTATCTGTGCTTATGACTGGCTCCTTTGGCCCTGCTGGGGAGATGGGAATTGTGGAATTATAGAATGCAGTGAGTTGGAAGGGACCCACAAGGATCACAGCTCCTGAGATCATTGTCCAAATGCACCTTGAACTCAGACAGGCCTGGTGCTGTGACCACTGCCCTGGAGAGCCTGTTCCAGTGCTCAGCCACCCTCTGGGTGAAAAGCTTTTTCTTGATATCCAAGCTAGGAGTAGATGAGGGCAATGGTGTAAAAATGGATTGCATTGGGTCCCTAGATGTGATTTTTAGCTGTGTGGTTTCCTTAACCAACCATGTCATGCACTTTGTCCTTAGAAGTCTCTATCTTCCTAGTTTGCTATGTTCACCCCCAATGATTTATTCTTACTCTATTCCAAAACTCTGTCCTCTTTCACTTAAAAATAACATATTTAACACAAATTGTCTGACAGTGGGTTAAGGACTAAGCTGCTTCTGATGCCCAGCATGCTAAATAAATCAATGATCATGAGGTGTCTGCTAGACCCTTAGACCCTTTGGCACTTCCTTGTGAGCTTGATTTCCCATTTAGGTTTCTAAAGAAGTGAGTTTTGTGCCTTCCCATGCCAGCCAAGCTCTTCCAGACTAGCATTGTCTGCTCATCAGGAGCAGCAGAGAGGAAGAATCAAGCCTTCTGCAGCAAGACAAAATGACCTATACTGGCTATCAGCTTTCTTCTTCAAATGAGATTTTGGGGTGTAACTGCACAAAGTGAGGTACTTTGCTACTGCTGCAAGTGGAAGCCTGGCCAAGGTAGATAACTGTGCTGTGTCCCACATCCTTTTCTTGCATTGATTTGCAGCTCCATCTCCTTACCCTTTTTTCCACACAGAGGCACCAAATTGTGTGGTGCAGTTTGATCTTGTGACTTCCAGCACAGTTGCAGAGCTTGTGAGGTGAGCAGGATTTGAGGTGAAGGACTGCTCACTGTGGCCATTCATCACTGTTAAATAATATTACCTCCTACTTGCTTCCCAGCCAGTGACATCCTGAAAGCAATTAGATTTCAGTACTCCTGTCCCTCTCTTCTGCTTTCTTAATATTGTCTACATTCAGTGGGCTGGGATTTCCAGTGATTTCAGCCGTGTTAACTCCATAGCATCCATCTGTGCTCCCTCTGCTTTGAACATGGTGCAGTTATTAGAACCACCCTGTCCCAGGCTGGAAGAAAAAAGCTTTAGGTCTCTTCAAGAAATCTCTTAGTCAAATGTTTCATTAGGGGAAGAGCCAGACCTGATCCACTGCTTCTGTTTTTCCCTACAAAGACTAGGACAGAGGTGGATACTGCTCACAGAAGGGATAGTATTGTCAGAGTTACTGTAGCCATGAAATGGATGAGAGGGGCCACTGACACTCAGGGCACTTTCAGACAAATAATCTATATTCTTACCCACCCTGAATACTGCCAGCACCATGACTGGTGAAAACTTGTTGTGCCAGTGCAGGCAATGACTTTCCTGGGCCCTCAGGGTATGGAAAATGTAGAGCTTGGTGCAGCACACTCATACAATCTTTCAGCCTGCATCTGCAGAGCCTATCTGCACAGCCTGTCAGTCACCAGTGTGACTCAGCAGCATAAGGAAATTCAGTTTTGGATGGGGAAGGCAGAGCCTGGTGAGCTCCAGGCTCTGACTCACAGAAAGCAAATGAATTTGACATATGCTGGACATGAATGAAAGTTCCCAAATCAGGATGTTCCTCAGGACTCAAGAAGGAGCACCCACAAGGCATATGCTGGTTCTCATATGGTCGTGCTTCAAAGTGTTTGCTCACTGAGGTGCAAGTAGTGCCCCTTCCAGGTATTTCTGCCTTTTACTGTTTCTGTGCAATTGTAGCTTTGCTCTTCTGGATCCATTTAGATTTGATGTCATTGTAGCTGTCCAAACAGGTTTTCATTCTGGTCCCACAATGTTTGCAAAGAAGTGATGGAAAATCCTTGGTGACTGAATGATGGGAGAATGTGTGTATGGGAGGGTCTGTCCACTTGCTGTGGCCAGGCAGCTTCTAACCACTCTGATGCTACCACATGTTGAACAAACCTGTTTTCAGCCTGCAGACTGTGTCTGGAAAAACAGCTGATTGCAGTAAGGCCAAATCTTTCCTACCTAACATTCTGAGTATCCTTCTTCCAGCCTACCTCTGCCTGCAGAGGAGCTCTGGAGGAAACTGGTGAGGAGTGAGTCTCAGAATCTTCACTAAAGTCCTTAATTGTAGCCACCCTCTGTCCTGACTGCCAAACTGCAGAAGTCATTCTCAGTGAGACCACCTGTGTCACTATCTAAGGAGACAGGGATGATGTAGTGAGGTTGGTTTTAATCTACTGCTGCCTTGGCTTTCTTTGAAACAAATCTCCATCCCACCATTTATTTGGGAGGAAAATATGAAGTGAATATTCTTCTCCCACCCCAGCCTTGCATAAAGTTGACCCTCTGTGCCTTCTGTGTTATCAGGTTTAATAATGATATCCATATCTATTAATTTAGTTCTTGGCAGCCAGTATGGCTTCATAGCATAGATTAGGTCATAGATTTAGGCTACTGCTTTTTGTTTGTTAAAAAGTTTGTGACAGAGTGAACAATTCTCTCCTTTAACTTTGGAGGTATAGTTAATATATACCTTGGAGATATATTTTATAATAATAATTAGTTTGCACAGGACTTCATCTTTATACTGATTCCCAAAGATGAGCTGATTGGTCTGCACAATTTACCAGTGGGAGAACCCTTACAATTTATCTTTGGGATTATTAAAGAGAGGAAAGCCTCGACCCCTCATTCAGCAAAGCATGTGAGATTGTGCTTCATTTTGAGTGTGTCTGGGAGTGAAATACCTATTTATGTGGGCTTAAGATCCCAGCTACCTGGTTGGAGCAAAAGCTTCCTATTTATTCTGGACCAGGGTAGACTCATGCTGGAAGATAATAAATGTGTGAGCATTGCTGTGAAGGTCTTTCTCTCACAGCCCTGATTAGATGCCTCAGGTAATAACATCATTAGTAATAATGATGAAGCCAAAGCACCTGTGGTTTTAATGCAGTTTGTATCAGCTTGTCACTGACCATAGATAACTATTTGAGCAACTTGGAGTGGTGAAATCACATCTTCATGGTTCCTGTTCCTTCTGCTAACTGCTGCAAATTGCACTTTACAGTTGCATCATAGATGCAAGGTGTAAGTCTCTCTGCCTGTATTTTTTTCTAAAAGGTTTCCTGTCTGCCTGTTCTTGAGCTTTATGAACTGGAAACCTGCAATTTCTAAATGCACTGAACAGAGCCGTGGTACTCTGAGAAAGACTTTCCATATCCTAGCAGTTTTACTTTAGTGAGTGTCTCAGGCTCATCTCCATTTGGGAGATTTCTCAGCATAATTTAAACTGTCAGTGTTGCTGATGTTACATAAATGGAGAAAAAATAGACAATAGAAATAAAATTATTGCTACTCTCTCCCTTCCTACCTTGTTCCTGTCTAGACTTACAGAATCATAGAATCATAGAGTATGCTGAGTTGGAAGGGACCCTGAAGGATCATTGTATCTAACTCCTGGCCCTGCACAGGACTGTCCCCAAGAATCCCACCATGTTCCTGAGAGCTTGAACTCAGACAGACTTGGTGCTGTGACCACTCCCCTAGGGAGTCTGTTCCAGTGCTCAGCCACCCTCTGGGTGAAAAGCTTTTTCTTGATATCCAACCTAGACTTCCCCAACTCAGCTCCATGCCATTTTCTTATGTCCTGACACTGGTCATGAGAGTGAAGAGATCAGTACCTGCCCATCCACTTCCCCTCGTGAAGATATTGAAGACCACAGTGAGGCCTCCCTTCAATCTCCTCTTCTCCAGGCTGAATAAACCAAGTGGCCTCAGTCACTGTTCATAAGGCTTCCCCTCCCGACCCCCCTCCATCTTGTGGTCCTTCTTTGGACCCTCTCTAACAAATTAATGTCTTTTTTATATTGTGGTGCCCAAACCTGCACACAGTATTCAAGCTGTGCCAGTGCCAGTGCAGAGCAGAGCAGGACAATCCCTCCCATGCCCAGCTGGTGATGCTGAGCCTGATGCCCCTCCAGGACATGGTTGGCCTTCCTGGCTGCCAGGACACTGCTGGCTCAGATTTAACTTGCCATTGTCCAGGATCCCCAGGTCCCTTTCCCCAGCACTGCTCTCCAGCCTCTTGTTCCCCAGTCTGTTCATAAAGCCAGGGTTGCTCTGTCCCACTACAGAATCTGGCCCTTGTTAAACTTCACAGAGTTGGTAATTGCCCACTTCTCTCATTTGTCCATGACCCTCTGCAGGGCCTCCCTGCCTTAGAGGGAGTCAACAGCAGCTCACAATTTAGTATCATTAGCAAGGTTACTTAGTATTCCTTCAAGTCCTGCATCCAACTTGTTAATGTTGAAGAGAACTGGGCCGAGGATGGAGCACTGTGGAACCCCACTGGTGACACGTCTCCAGCCTGATGCTACCCCATTCACTCCAACTCTTTGTGCCCAACCTGTGAGCCAGCTGCTCACCCATCTCATAACATGGTTATTCAGCTGTATGCTGGGCATTTTATCCAGGAGGATACTGTGAGAGACAGTATCAAAAGCTTTGCTGAAGTCTGAAGAGATTACATCAGTTGTCTTTCCTAGATCAGCTAGGTGGGCTACTCTGTCATAGAAGGAAACATGTTTGACAATCAAGACTTCTCCCTCATGAAGCCATCCTGCTTGTGGCTGAGGCCTGCATTGTCCTCCAGGTGTTTTTCAATACCTCCCAGAATAATATCTTCCATAATTTCAATGGGCACTGAAGTGAGACTGACCAGCCTGCACTTTCCAGGCTCCTCCTGCTTGCTTTTCTTGAAAATCAGGACGATGTTCACTAGCTTTCAGTCAGGTGGGACCTCTCCAAATTCCCAAGACACTCAAAAATCATCAAAAGGGGCTTTGCAATGACATCAGCAGCTCTTTGAGAATTCTTGGTTGAATCCCATCAGGCCCCTCAGATTTGCAGAAATCCATCTGGAGCAGCAGATCCTGCACAATTTCAGGGTCAGCTGGGAGTTGATCATTCTTGCAGTCATGGTCCTCCAGCTCAGGGCACTGAGACCCCTGGTGTGTGCTTCTTTTACACATTTTCATTTACAGAAAACTTCTTCAATATTTGCAGTCTTTCTCATCTCAGACTCCCTTCCCACTGCTGTAAATGAGACATCCTCCATAAGTTCCTGCAAAATGCTGATATCTGCTCTAGAGTTAGCCCCTTCCGGGTACTCCTTACTGTTCCTCCAACTTGGAGCTTCTTGTGTGCACTCTGTAACCCAGTGCAACAGCAATGAGCTGGAAGTATATCACAGAATCACAGAATATTCTGGAAGGGACCCACAAGGATCATTGTGTCCAACTCTTAAGTGGATGGCCCATTGGGGATCAAACACACAACCTTGATGTTGTCAGCACCATGCTCTAATGAACTGAGCTAATGCCAGGTTCTGTATAGTCATGGAAACATGAACTACCCTGGAGCCAATTCATTGGAATCCCTTGTCTTCTGGATACCACCTTACATCTTCCTCCTCCTTGCCTTTGTATTAACAGCTTGGAAAGGACCGAATGTTTAACATTCATGTTGTGTATTGCTGGTACAAGAAGGACCTGAACCCTAGCACCCTCCCTCGCCTCTGAAACTGAAACTGAAAACTGATGTTTGCTACAGATTGTGATACTGGGTAAAAGTCACTTGCATCCTTGCTCTGACCCAAGCCCTGAAAATGTGGACTTCTCCTCTTTGAAATCCATCAACCCATGGCATATATTTTTAGATGTGCCTGTGCAGCAGGAAAATTCAAAGAAAACTTTGCCAGGGAGATCTTTTCTGTGACTCATCTGTGCTAGGAGGGGAGAGTTTCTTTTTCATGTCTCAGCTGGGAGCGGTCCATCCTCCAGTTCCTCAGCAGGCCAGTTTCTGACGTGTTTCTGAGCCACTGCACTAACGCAGAATGTTCGGGGCCAGAGAGGGAGGACTGTGCTCTCTGTCAGTGATTTGAGGGGAATCATCCTTTTTTAAAATATGCCTTTCTGTCTCCCTCCCCCACTTCCCTTTTTCCTCCTTCAGTGTTGCCACCTTGTAGTATTTTAATCAGAGGAAGCAGATATATCAAGGAAGTCAATGGCAGGGGCGAGGTGGGTGGGGGGGGGCAGAGAGGAAGAGGAGGAAAATCACATCACAGCCCAGTCTGCCAGTGTAAACACTTGATGATTTCCTGTTATTGTAGCCTAAAATGTACCATGACATCATTTGCAGGCCTCCCAGAATCACCCAGAAGGAGGAAAAGCCAGCATTCCCAGCCCGCCCCCAGCGTGAATCCAGGGGATTCAGACCCTATAAGGCAGTGAAGCTCTGCAGGCAGCAAAGATAGTGTTTCGAAAGCTTTCTTGTTCTTGGCAATGTGGAAATTTCACAAACAGGAAAAACTGCTTTTACTTTTCCTAAAGGGGAACCGTTTATGCCTCATGAAATATTAATGCCTTGAACTATGGTTACTTTAGAGGCAGAGCTGAAATACATGAAATTTTCTTAGCTGAGGACAAACACAGGGAAGCCCCTCACCAAAATCACCTCAGATTATCATTACCAGACATCTACATTTTTATAATACCCACTTTCATTCCAAATCACTCTACACACAAGGCAGTTAAGTCAAATGCTGGGTATTATATAAAAGAGTACAATATGAAATTAATCTGATAATTTTGAAAGGTGCAGCTAGCCCTCAATATAGCAGATATTGCCAGTGAAATGTTCTTCCTCCATTTCTGAGCATTAAATAAATTCCTGGAAAGTGAAGAGCCAAGCTCTGTGGAGCTTAGATACACAAACTATCCTAGAAATTGACTCAAAAAGTCAGATTTCTGTCTCAGTTACAGTTAATCACTCAGTCTGCACCACTGTAAGGAAGAACAGAATCAGGTTCAGAGAAATGGGCTCTTATAACTTTTTTGAGAAGGACAATAACCAGGCTGATTTCACAGCACATCCTTCAACTGCAATCTCTTTGGGCAGACTTTCACATGACCACAGTGGGATATCTGCAAAATCTGGGGTTTTTTTTCTAAACAAAATTTAAAACTTCATAAATACAGTACTGTATATATAATAATTTGGACTCATACAATCCCTTGCACACCTGCCAACTGCCTGACACATCAGTTACTGCAATGCAACTTTTTGTTATTGAAACACAATAAACCAGTGTTTTCATGTTATATGTAAGGAAAATGAGACACTGAGATTAAATGAACCTGTCTTCTACAGAATAAAATTAATTGACTTAATCTGGATTTAAACCAATCCTATGCCTCCAGATAGTATCAGAATATTAGATTTGTTTTACCATAAAGGAGACTTGAAATTCTGAAGAGAGCCAGCCTAGAGAAGAATACAAGCAAGTATAATAAATAAAACACACCTGAGACTGATATTAAAAGGAAACAGAATGGTCTTGCAGTTTACTGGACAAAAAGTAAAATCATGTATAAATTTTGCTGGGTTTAGTTTCACTTGGACTTACTGGAATACAAAAGTGGGCTATTCCCCATGAGCTATTTTTGGATAGGAAAACCAAGATATTCAATTCTTCACCATGCTGAGCTGTTTTCAAAGCTCTATATACAAGATGATTATCACTCATTAAGTAGTTTGCTCTTCATTCCCAATGCTGCAGGGTGCAGCACTAGGAACTGAAATGAATTTATGCAGAGCTGTGCCAGGACCCTGCATCCAATGAAGTCAAGTACTCGGTTCTAATGACAAGATCAGGACCTCACAGACTTACACCCAGCTGTGCTGCAGGAAAGGCCCCAGGGCAACCAAGTGCTCAGGCACCCTTGTGAGAGCTGTGGGGTGTTGTGGCCTTGAATTTACTTCTGTTATTTTGTGTCATTAGAGGGCTGAGGTAATTGAGTGGGCATGGCAAGGCAGGAGAGGAGATTTTTCTTCTAAACGCTGAACTTGCCTGGTCCTTTGTACAGTTATCCCATCTCTGGGATTTTTGCTGAGTTGTATAAAAACCCATGGCCTGCACACTGAGCAGGGGGACAGCCCAGGGCTGTACCTGGCAGAGGATGGGTGGCCACAGCTTTGGAGTCAGGGGACAGGTACCTGTGGAGCTTTGTGAGGTGTGAATGTTCATCTAAGATACTGGTTTGTGTGTTTCTAGGATATTGATCTGTGTTTGTGCAGGAGGAAATCTGGGTCACGTGCTGAGTATGATTTCATTCCCACAGCACAGGGATGACTTTCTACATGAGACTGCTTTCACTTGGTGCTTACACACTGCAGGCTGCCTCAGTGCTCTGCATGGCAGGTTTTTTCAGGTGATTTTTGATATAGGTAGTCTTTGCTGCTAAATGTTTCCCATTTTGGTTTTATGGCATGATATGATGCCATGTTTCCCGGGTCTGGGCGAGATAAAAATGACAGAGTACTGTGATGTAGTATGACTGGGATTTATGAGAATTCTTAATCCCTTATGACAAATACAAAATTATGCAGAGAGAAGATCAGAAAAGATTACAAAGTAGAACTGATGGAAGTTTAGGTTATGATGTATTTGGGAGAGGAGCAAAGTGTGCTTTATTCCCACTGGTTTGTGCAGGATTATCTCTGCTTATAGTCAGGGTAAATCAGCCAGGAAAATTTGATTCCATTTATTGGGAAAAAAACAGGCAAAATCAAAGTGAAAGAGAAAGTGGAAGAGCAATCATTCACCAGGGCAGTAAAGCCAGATTTAGGACTGAGTATCAGATCAGAAACAAATCAGTCTGGTGATACAAAGAGCCAGTCCAGATGTGGCTCTTTCTACCAGTACAAATTTATTAAAAACATTACTGCATTTGTTTGTTTCAGGAAGACAGATCAGACATCACCTGTCCACATACCTATAGACTTGTGCCAGATCAAATCTCATCTCTGCTGAAGTGTTTTAGCATTAAAGCATGAAGTCAGCAAAACTCAAAATGCCCTAGCTAATCAGACAGAAATGTCCTGTCTGCTTCAGACAAAAAGTTTACTGTCAGCAATACAGAACTGTGTGAATACAGTATTAGTGTTCACAGAAAGACAGCTTGTGTGAAAAAAAAATCTTCTAAAAGAAAATAAATACCTTATTTTTATTTCGTTGGTCTACTTCCTCTAAGTTCTTTAAAATGGAAATTGTCGGAAAATTCAATTGAAAAGAGACTGACACAGTTCACATCTGTGGTTTGGCATAGATTCAGGTAATTTGGACATATATTCTGTCCTCACACTTGGCCTTTAATGTTCCCTGAAGTCAAAAGGCAATATGGGTTGGTGGTGGTCTGGCGATGTACTTCACCATTTTTTTATTTTGTAGTGGGGCAATACAGGGCTTAAATTTTGTTCCAAGAAAACTCAAGTTACCTTGGCAGGCTGTGCAGGTGGTGTCTGACCATGTGTTGGCTAATATGGAAGTGGATCTTCTTGTCTGTGTTGCTGAAATGTTTACTGAATTGACATTGCCTGAAATCTTTACTATAAATTATATTTTTATTATGTCTTTACTGTACGATACTGTATTTTGCTGTATTTTATCTATTAATTGTGTAATTGTAAACACTGAGTTGAGGACATGATGACCAATGATAAGAAGAAGTTTGTTTCTGTGCTAAGCTCTGCCTTGCTATTCTGCCCTACCTTACACCATCCTGTTCCTATACTTATTATGCTTCTGGAAGCATTCAGCTCCTGCAAATGCATCAAGTAATAGGGTTAGTAGAAAATAGGAATGGACTTTCAAGAAACCACCTAGTACATATTCCTGCCTTTAAAGCAAAGTTAACTATCCAACTTCTTATTTTCTGACAGTGCCAACCACACTGCAGGAAATTAAACACAAAGGTGAGCCAGTGGAAGCCCTTGGAGCATTATGGCAAAGTGAGTTCAGTTTCTAATTCTGTTCTCCACTGTGTTTGGTGGTAGTGACAGGGTCTGCATGCCAAGTCCAGGATGGGGCCTGTCCCAGTTTCTCTGTGTGACTGAAAACCTCTCTGGAGCAAATCAGCTCCAAACTCAAGCAAACTCATTGTGCTGAGGTCTTATCATCAGGGAAATTCAGGGAATATGTATAGTGGGGAGGGGGAAAACTCCTTGGCTTAGAGATCTTCTCAAAATATGTTTGGGCTTAAAAAACGAATTTTGACATTAGAGGCTTTTATCCTTGTCATTTTAACTCAGGGGATTTTCTTTTCTTAAGAATGAAGAAACAGAAATGGGTTAAGCGAGAGAAAAAAATTGTAAGACCAAGCAAAAAAATCATGGCTGTGTTTTAAAAGTAGAAGTCTGTGTTCCTTATGAAGACAGAAAAACTCTCCTGAAACCAAACAGACATAATTGGGACTGAGTGCCTGCTTATTTGTGTCTGTGGCTTAAGACAGGAAATTCTGTGACACAGAACAGCCAAGAACACATATATATGTCTATATATGTGCCTACCTGTCAATCTGTGATATCTATCTATCTATCTATCTATCTATCTATCTATCTATCTATCAATCATCTATCTATCTCTATCATCTATCTATCTATCTATCTGTCTATCTATCCACATGTAATTCCTCTTACCCACTCACTCTGCTTGTACAAATATCCTAAATGCCTTAATTCTCTGGTTTTTTTTTTAATCAGAGATACCATGTGTTTAGCAAAAACCTAAGAAAAATAAATGATGCCATCTCTCATGCTTTCATCTCTCTGGGCTGGGTGGTGTGTTCTGAGTAGTGCATCATTGTGTTTCACTGTAGGGAACAAAATACTGGGTGCAGAGAGTGTGTGTGGAGTTAGGCTTGCCCAGTCATGCACACCCCTCTCAGTCATGTAACCCTGACTGTGTATCACACCCTGTGATGTTAACAGGGTGGGAGGGAATTCCCTTCACTTGTGAGTGTGTCAGCTGAGTGGGAGAGGTAGCATCAGCAGTCCCAGATTAGACTCCTGCTCTAGGCAGCTTCTTCACAATGAAGTTCTGGGTTTGAGTCCACTTCATGTTCTAGCATGAAACAGATGCAACACTTACCTAGATGACATTGCCATTGGTCAGGGCTTGGTGTTCACCTTGAAAAAAATCTGATATTTGAGCAAGAGCCAGGAGTAATGCCATCAGTATAAAATGTTCCTGCACTGGAATAAAAATGGCTGGCAACTCCCTGTATATTTTTAAGGTTTCCAAAAATAGATCTAAGTCACAGGCAAGAATGAATGGAGCTGAGGCTTAAATGGAAAGAACTGGTAAAGGATTATTTGTCTGAAATGGTTAGTGCTGAGATCATCTTCCACATTACATGCCACTACCTGGAAACATGGGCCAGATTTCGTTTCCCTTTTTATGGCTTTCTGAGCCCTGTTTTCCAATGCATTTATTCACTTGACCATGTTTCAGTACAGTGGGGAGAACTGACTTAGTACTAATGTTGAGACTGAGAACCCCACCCTGCTCTGATTCTGCACTGTAGGAGCTGAAATTCCTGGAGCACAGAGTCAGTCTTGGAGCCCTGGAGAAGCAGAAGAAAGTTAGATTATAAGCAGTTGCTCTGTGTGTGAGGGAGAGAAGGTTTTTAAATCACAATGTCAGGTGAGAGGGAAGGTCAGGGATAGTTGAGTGGGAGTAGGGGCTGACTGGAGGGTTAAACCTCTGGGGAGGTGCACTCCTCTGTTCCAGGAGGAATTTGATGTTAATCAGTGAAGCCTTAATGCATGGGTGAGCCTAGGGCATTTTGTAGAGGGGAGAAGGAGAATTTTGAAGCCAGCTCCAAAGCTGCAGTTTGGTGCTAAACCCACCCATGTCTCCCAGACATGGCCTGGGGCTGAAGGTGCTATTCTGACTGCATTGCAGACTGTCTTTCTTGGAGGTTACTGTCCCCACAGAGGTGCCAGTAAATCTGCATGTCTCCTTGCCTCCTAACTTACTTCTGTCACCCTGATTAAAATCTATCTTGCTAAAAATATTTGAACAGGTTCTGTAGACACACAAGCAAGTCTGGATCATTTTGACAGGTAAATATGCCTACATTAACAAGTAGTGTGGTGTAATAAGAGCAGATATGGAAAACAAAAGAGCTGGTGCTGACTATTTAACATGAACACTAAATGTGCTTCACAGTGAGATGATTTTGGAGTTGCTCTGTTCTGGCCCAATTAACTGAATGTTTGCCAACAGCCTCAGCATGATAGGTACACTCCTGGAGCACATCCAAAAGGAATTCAGTTCACCAGGTATGAGACTGCACCGTGATGGGAAACAAAATGCACTGAATTAGGAAATTGACTTCAAAACCAAACTCCTGGTCTGAATTAAAAAGCTAATGTAAATGTGGCTTTCTCATGCAGTTGGTGGCTGAGAGGCTGGTAGTCCCCAGGAGACCTAGAGGATAGTGATGATGGGGATGTGGGAAAACTTTTTAACTGTTTGTACACTGGTACTGGGTGTATTTCTATGTGTGCAGAGTGAAAATGTCAAATACATGACCTTGACTTTCCAGCTGTTCTCGACACCTATGCAGCATGAGCACATGGACACTTTCCAAGCAGAGGGGCATATTTTACACCATTACTGTGCCTGAGGACACAAAGCATTAAGATATGGAGAATGAGACTCCATATTAATCTGCATCTGTTCTACAACTTTGCAGTTGGTGGGATTTGAATCAGAACTGTTGTACAGTTTTTCCCTTTTTATGTATCGTAGAGCCTGGACAAGAAAAACAGCTGTTATTCTTGTCCTGCTATCTGCCTCTCTGGCTCTTGATACTAGCAGTAATCTGAAGTACTTGAACTGTAGCACCACAAAAGGCTTGAAAAATAAACTCTTTGCATTGACAGCTCCAAAAAAAAAATATCCAGGAAACTAGTCTCTTAAATTAAGAATTGAGATTATATGTAGAAGTATTTATTTATAAACTATTAACATAACATACAGAATTTGTTGCCTGAAGCCTTAAGATGACAACTTATCAGCCCCCTCTGAGATAGCCAATCTTATTGTATTACTTTCATAGATAGTCAAAAGGAATATAAAACCATTCAGTCACCCACTGACACAGCTTGTAGGACCAAGGAGAGCTATCAGTTAGTCTCTGTTTCTAATCTAGAGGACACTACTGCCTCCACTATCTCTTGTCACAACTGGATTTTGTTTGCAGCTGGAGGCTCCTGCTATTAGCTCATTGCAAGTGTTGGTGACCCACGTGCCTTTGGGGGGAGTTTAATTTTAAACAGTGAAACTGCATGACCTGAAAATCCCTCTCAGAAGTGGCTGCTCCCTGGTTCTTGCTCAGTAACACTCAGTTTGGTCCTTCTTTGGCCCTTTTCACCATCTAGGAATGATTCCATATACAGTTAGTCCTGATTATTAAATGTTGATACCTTCAGAAAAGCCCAGTGTGAATGGATGCCTTCCATATAGACTCCTGTGCAGTGGTCACCTATATCAGACCCATCTGGAGCCTGGTTCTTGTCCCTGAGGTTGGACTGACCTCTCCCATTCTCTGGCAGCCACGGAAGGAAGTGCCTGGTGGCATTTGTTACAGCCTCCAAGTTCTCAATCTCTGAGTCAGAAAGGCAGTGGCCCTACATGGTCATCACACCAGTACCATCATCTTGGCTCCACACCAGCCATCTGAGGAGGCAGAGCAGGAGAGAGGGGGAAGAGAGGAGAAAACTCCCACAGAGCCTGTTTCTTTGGGACACTGAAACTGTGAAGATCTTGGCTGAAGACTCCAAATCACCTCCCTTTCTGCAGCAAAGCCTATTAGTACTGCATGTAAACTATTGGCAGTCTGAGCCCCAATGAATAAAAAAATGGCTAGATTTTATGTCTACAAACTTTGAATTGTCATGTTAAGAAAGTAAGATGGATGAAGAGCAGAGCATCAGATTTTGTTAGATTTTTGAGATTTAATTGGGGTTTTTTTCATCATGGTTTGTTACAGTGAGGGTTTGCTGGTCAAGACAGGTCTGGTGGATGTCCCACAGGTTTTGTGGATGCCTGTTGAGGAATCCATTTAGGGCAGGTAGCGCAGTGTGCAGACTCCAGTGCAGGCTGAGGGTTGAGCTCTGGGACAGGAGGTCATGGACTGGCAGGGGCCCTTTGCACAGTGGCACGAGGACCTGTGGTGCCAGCCAGGTGACAGGACACTCAGAGACACAGCGGGAACCCATGACTCAGAAGATCCCAGGCTATGCCAGCACAGACTGTGAGGATGTAAAAGTGCAGGGAGTCCTTTGTTCATGGTCCCTCCCTGGAGGCACCAGGACAAACTGTGATTCTGTTGCTGCACTGTGATAAAATTACTTAAAAGAACCAGAGGCCTGAGAATCTGCTATGGGAACCCTGGGGTCGAGCTGGTAGGGAAAACTTGTCTGACTGTCCGAGTGTGGGGTGTGTAGGGAGTCAAGTGGGGCCCCTACCAGGTCACTGGAGCTGCCTGTTGAGAAGGGGCTTTGGTCCCAGGATTAAAGTCTCTGGTGGAGAGTGTAACTGCCAGAGTGGCTGCTGAATGGTCAGATAAAGAAGTTTCCTTAGCATGCCTCAAGGGGATAAAATGCAATGGGTAATGTAGGTGTTTTTACATTTTGCTTCCAGTATGTTTTTAGCTGGCCATGATTACTGTAAATGTTTAATGGCCTCTGAGAAATACATGTGAGTAAGCATGTTTCCTTTTGGAAACACATCACACCCTCAAACCTATCAGAATAAATACCAGTGGAGTTACTTTTTAGATTAGATACATTTTTCTAAAACTGAAAGCCCTACCTTGATTCTTTCCATCACCGACAGGAATAATTTTTCTTCACTGGCTTGAGGTGCAACAGAGCAATGGGATTTACTCCACCTCCTTGCTCTAAGCAGAAGGTGCCAGTATCAGTCTCCAAACCTCACATTGTCCCAATTCTGCACAGATTTAAGAGCATTTCTACATCAGTACCTTTCACACAAACTGGCAAAACATGTTCCCATTAATTGTTTTGTCCTTCCTAGTGGTCTATCTGTTATTTGGGTTGTAAATATTTGGAGTAAAATCCCAGAATATCCATTAGATTTCCCTTTGTTCCCCATATTGCAAGCAGTACAAGATGTAGAAATCATGAGCATTTGCTCCCATATGGTACAAACAAAGCAAAAATGAAGATGAGACAATTCTAGCTCATGAGTTGTTCTTACATTTTTTTTTCATATGATCATTGCATTCATTGCACACCTTTTGTCTGGTTTGAAACCCTCCCCTTTTGTCTCCCCCTGCACAAAGAGCATATTCCCAGCACATCCCCAGACACAGGAAGAGATGAGTGGTGTGGGCCATACAGTGAGTCACTGTTCCTAGTAAAGCTTTCTCCATGTTCCTTGCAGGGCTGTCACTGCCACTGGGGGATTTATATGCTGGAGGGAATAAGGAACTAGGGCTTTACAAAGCATCTGGCAGACACAAATCCCTGAGATTTCCAGGCAGTTTCAGCTATTTCTGCCCTGGTGAGTGGACAAGCCAGGATCTGGGACCATATACTGCAATGAGTTCCTTTTCTTGAGGGGGAAAATGGATCAGATAAGTGGGTTCACAAATCCAGTGGCCCCATCATCTTCTGCCCTGTCACTGCAGCTGCATATAAATGGAATTATTTCTGGGCTTTTCAAATCCCGCCTTCCTGAATGTGGTGTGCTCTCCCTTTTACCCCTCCCATCCTTCCAGCTTGAGAATCACTGCAAAAGATTACCCCAATTCTCAAGACATAAAGATGTGACTGGAGTGATAGTATTTGTTTGAGAGGAAAGATGCTTTTTACCCCTAAATACAATTAAACACTAAAAAGATCTAAGATCATCACTAACAGCAACTCATTGTGAACCTATAGGCATTAAAGTCTGAGCAGAAGGAAAGCAGTAAGAACTTCACCTCTAGTATGAAACACCTTTGGCTTCTATCTTCTGTCAAAGCCATGCAAAGGGGAGCTCAAGTTATTCCTCATTAGTCAAAAAACCCTTATGCTGTTAAAACAGCCCCTTGTTCAGTGCTCATGCTAAATAATTCTGGTATGTCAGAACAAATAATTTATGTGTTCTTTCTGCTTTAAAGAAGCTACTACAAAAGGCTTGGTGAAAATAAAACCAAGACAATAAATCCCCAGTGAAATACCAGACCTCTTCCCAGGAGAATGCTTAATGTCATCCTGGTCTAATCTAATTCTGAAATTCTTTAATATTATTTGGGATCTGAGCAGTATGGGAGTAACAGCATGTTTGAGGCCCTGGGTAATGTTACTCATTTCTCCAGCCTCCTGCAAGGAAGGCTTTTAATCACCTGATACTTTTACCTCTTGGAGTTTCATCCTGAAGTCAGAGGGAGATGTAAGCCCTGCCTGGAATTCTCAAGGAATCCACCGATACGGCTGTTTTCACACGTGGCCAGGCAGGGAGGGCTCAGCAAAAGGCTGCTGGATGGCACCATTGCTCCTCAGCAGCTGCTGAAGGAGAGGTCTGCAGGGAAAGTCAGTTCTTGGTGCAGCACCTCCACTGCAGGAATTCATCATGGAACTGTGGCTGGAGTGCCATGAAGTTCAAATTTCAGATGTCTTGTTCTCCACCTCAAAGGTGAAGGGGAAGGGGAAAAGAAGAAGCTGGAGAGGAAGTGAGGCGTAGAGACTCATGTGCCTGTCACAGGATACTCTTGTCTTTCAAAGTGGCATGAATGGTATTTTGTTTGGCTATTGATATGAATAATAGGGAAGAAGGGCAAGAGAAGTGGCTGGGGTCAGAAACAAGTGTATGTTATGCTGGAGCTTTGTCTTGGCCCTTCAGACTCTTTGGGACTGTTTGACTTTTTATGAGGGGTTTTGACTTTCTGTGGACATGGCCAATGCTTGGCACACTGTAAGTGGCAATACAGTTGCTTTGGATCTGATTGTTTCACTGGCATGGGGATTCATTTGCCTCATTAGTCCTGTCATTAGCACTATGAAGGAAAATTTTAGGTCTCTGGATGTTAAATTATGGGCCCTTAAATTTGGCAGGGAAATAACTAGACTTCTATCATCTAAAGTTTTATCACCTTTGCAAACAGATTAATGGAATTCTCCAAGCAGTTACCCAAGTCTTCTGAAGGAATGTTGGTATAGAAGTTTCAATAGAAGCAGAATTGGGCTGTCCCCATCATATATGTTGCTAGCATAAAAGAAATCTCCACATAGAAAACTTTGTAAAACAGCCTCTTAGGCACCCTGTGACTTTCTGTGCAGAAAAGTTACACCAGTTTACATCAATCCAATTATACTCATGTTTTTTCCTATGTAGGCACAGCATAGAGATTCTAGTTTAAGCGAAACCTGCATATTCAGTTGAAGCAAACAAAGTGCCTGGACCCTGTTTCCATCTCCTGCCACACAAAAATGTTTAACAGATTTGACAAGAAGACACAAAGTCAAGAAAAAAAATATTGTGTGTTCCCATTTCCTTTAAAAATAAGATATTACATTTATTTAATTTCCTTCTTCTGGACACTGTTAACTATAAAAAGAATGACTTCTAATCTCCTGGGAGAAAATAAGACTTAGTTTGCTGTATGAAAGTTATATTCAAAGTCCCAAATGAGGTAAGATGAGATGGCTTCTTTAAATCCCCATGAAAATGGTGACCCTTGATTCCCTCCATCAGTGGTTGGAAAACAGATCTGGCAAGAGAAGCTTTGGTGGATGGCCTGTCAGTTGTCCTCCACTATTTTCGTCCTTGAATTTGGTTACTCATTTATATTGTGTGATCGTGGGTGTGGCCTTGGAGAAGCCTTGAAGACCAGACGTGACTTGCCAAGCTTCAGGGAGCCACAGTCCGGTGGGCTTTTGAAGCACCTGGAGCTTGAGAGGGAAGATGTGTGCTAATGTCTTTACAAACAATTCGATGGGTGAAGGTACGGATATTAAAGTCTTTGAAATGGGTCTTAATGTCTCTGCTAACTTTGGGCAGTAGGTTTGTTACAGATCCCAGACAGCTTGGCTCCTGAAACAGTCAAGTGGGTCTGCACAAGCTTGAGTTCGTGAACTTTGGGGTAAAATGACAGGTTCAAGGGGGGAATATGCGGTAGGTGGTTCAGGAAGGCTGTGCCTTCCTAGGACCTCAGCCAATGGGGAAAGGAAGAGGGCAACGTGTGGCCGGGAGTTCAGGATAAACGGAGGCTGTGCCCTCCAAAAACTCAAGAGAAAAAACCCTGGGGATGTGTGTGTGTGCCAGTGGACTCTCTCCCTTGATTCGAATAAAGTTGCAAGACTCCTCTGCCTCTTTTACGGAGACTGGCTTATCATAGCGTGATTTTCCGTACAAGCTGGAAGTGTACTTTTTAGTCAAACAGATGGCTGTGAAAACCTTGTACAGAACAGCACACGGACCGGCCACAGCACGGGACGAGGAGCCCTCTGAGCTGCACCTGTGTGCACAAGGCTCCGGCTGACAAGGGACAGAAGCATTGGTCACAGATGAGTGCTTCGGTCTTACTTTGAACGGTGCAATCACCAATAAAATAGCATTTTTTTCTTAAATAATGCTTTTATCAAGAACCAGAAGTCCCAATGACACCGATCCGCGCATAACCTTCTGCTACCGGGGCTGTCTAGGCACTACTTTATGGGCGCTGGAAGCCCTCGGCTCTTGCACCGATGGGAGCGCGCCGCAGCCCCCGCAGCCCCCGAGGCCGCGCCCCTCCCGGGCCGCTCCGCAGGGACCGCCCGGCTCGGCCTTCCCGGGGCGGGGGCGCCGCGGCTCCAGCCCCA
>VXBC01004684.1:417813-443418 GCA_013399945.1 Ploceus nigricollis | reverse complement strand
AGTCAGTTTGGGTTGCCAGGGAACCTTGTCCCAGCTTGACTCGAGGTATTTCTTGGCTGAAGAGATTTTAGTACTTTAGAAAGTCTAGTCAAGTCCGTACTTGACTCTCCTCGCAGCAGGAGTTCGGTGACTAATGAGGAGCGTGGGGTTTTTCCATTTAATTTCTCCTGGTTGGAGCGAAAGAATTAGTCCCAGCTCTTCATTGATAAAACAGGAAGGAGCAGGCTGGAAGTCTCTGGATGTTTCCGTACCGGAGTGATCTGAAATGGCCTAAGAAAAATCTAAGCTAAGAGTCTGTGGTTTACATAAAGGAGAGGAAAAAAACAAATCCAAAGAAAAACTCACCCCTATGCAAGTAGAAGTTGAAATTAAATCCACCGTGATTTTATTTTCTTTTAATAGTTTACTTCTTTTACTTCAGATATTGAATGCTTATTTGATTGACAGCTATTTTTCCTAAGTGCCATCTCTGATAGCATGGATAGCTAGATGATGGTTATTATTATTCAAACATCAACATCTTAAAGGATATCAAACCTCAGCCTCTTCAAGGTAAAGACAGTATTTTCTCAAGCTTTAGAAAGGCCTTCCGTCAAATATTAGTGTTGATTAGTGAAGATTTACTTACTAAAAAAGCTAACATACAGGTAACAAGTTCAGTAAGATTAACAGAAGTAGCACAAGTTAGGGGACGTCTATGTAAAATGCAGTTGAGACCTTTTAGCCAGAGAGTTTACAGTCGTGAAGAGTGACTTTTTTTAGTGTGGATCGGCTAAGAAATCCTGAACGAGAGAGGCTTGCGGGGCGGGGTTCCCAGCAGCAGGCTGAATCTGAACGCTGGCTGCGAGGTGCTCATTGCAGCCTCCGCAGACACACCCTAGGCTGGATTCACCTTCTCAGTCTGCTGCTTTCTGGTTTTGACAGAGCAGTTCTGGTTTTGACAGAGCAGTTCTGCTTTCGGAGC
Source organism: Ploceus nigricollis (assembly GCA_013399945.1). Taxonomy (NCBI): domain Eukaryota; kingdom Metazoa; phylum Chordata; class Aves; order Passeriformes; family Ploceidae; genus Ploceus; species Ploceus nigricollis. The sequence continues at coordinate 442,454 of VXBC01004684.1, read as the reverse complement.
TTTTAAAAACTGGAGCAGATAGAGAAATGCAAGTGTTTTGGTGTAATGCTTTGTATTGCACACTGAAGGCTCTCCAGAGAGCGGTTCCAGTGTCTGTGCCTGTTGCAGTACAGAGCTGCAGGCCTGCTGCTGTATCAGCCTTTGGTTTCCTGCCCCATCTGCTCTAGTTACAGACCCAACTGAAATAATATTTGAAACATTATTTCTTGATCTTTGGTTTGCAGGAACAGGATATGCTGGCATAACTGTATAATCAGTTCTTCATGTGAAATAAACATGACTACTACTGTGCTAGCTTAAGATTTGTTAATAGCTGCTTAATTAACAAAACAGTAAAATGCAAGAGACTTTCCTCAGTCAAGGGAAAAAATCAAGGTCAAATGTGGGTGAAACCTGGGCAGTTAGATGTAGGTTTATGTGGGCTTCATCACAAAAATAAATCCATTGTGAAGAAGACAGATGGAGGAAGTGTTCTAGGGAACAGTTCTGGCTGGGCAGGAAAAGCATTTGTGTCAAAACTACTTGGTTGGTAGCTCTTATCATTCATCTCACCAGGCTTACAGAAACATGCTGCTGCATGGCTTAAGCAGCAAAACCTGTTGAGTTCTGAGTCTCTACACCTCCTCAAGCTAGGCTAAATGTTAGCACACGTAGCTGGAGATTTCCGTTTTGTTATGGGAGGTTTGCTGTGAGTGACACTAGGCTGTGTAGCACTATTAATAAGAATCCAAGATTAACTCTGGTAACCTTTGAACTAGTGCACATGATTTGCTGTTGTGACATGTAATGGGGGGGTTTGGTTGCTGGAGGCTTTGTAGGCTGTGTAGAAAGTCCATCATGCATCAGCCTGCTGATCTTGCCATACTCTCAGCAGGAAACCTTCACTGTTTAATCTAGTGATCCAACTCTGGTTTAAGTATTTTGTGTTCTGGAAAGTTTGTGAAGTGTGAACAGTCAAAGCAGACACCAAAAAGAGCATATAATTCCCCCCATGCTTTGTATTGCCCAGGGTGGAAGTAGTTGAGTGCTAAAAATGGCCATTGTCAAGCTCTGAGAAGTCTCTCCTCCAGTTGTGTGCGGTCTGTTTATTTGCCATGAGTAGGCTCTGATCTCTCCGTGACTGATGGGTGCAAGGCTTCTGTTCTGGGATTCATTGACTATTTTGCATGTGCATGTGCTTGCTCTGTGAATGGATGGGCCACTGAACGCGAAACAGGAGCATTCATCACATGTGAGATGTGCACTCAACAGTCCTGTCACCAGGACTCGGGCAGTTCTGTTTTGGGTAACATTGTAGAGAAAGGGCTTTAACCAAAGCTAGCCTTGTGAATACAGAAAGTTTTAGAAGGTAATAAGGGAAAAGGTACCAGTCCAGGCTTTATTATACCTTAGTTTGAAGCTAAGTGTAGCAGTAGTTATTAGGATCTTTAGGGATGCTGTCTGTAGTTTGAATTGATGATCCTAATTCACAGCAGGACTCAAAAGGTCCTAGAAGTTTTTTTTTTTCCTGTTGTTCTTTGGAACTTCAAGGTTCTGGTTAGAAGAAAAGTAACTGAGAGACTGAGGTGTGTATCAGGAGAATCCTCTGGTTAATTAGTTTCTTGTGTCTGTGGCTACTTGCTACCAAATGCTGCAACAAGATGGCAACTATGAGTAGAATGCTACACTTGTTTGGATCGTTTTTCTTCTTTTTTTTTTTTCTTTTTCCCTCTTGTGGAATTTGCTTTATGTCTTGAAGGGGGAAAGGATAGTGATGAAAACTGTGACTTTAATAGATGGGCACTTCTCTCCTGATTCTGTTGTGCTATGAAGGAAATCTGGAAGCATTCTAGATACCTTCTGTCTTATTTCATGGCTGACCCATTGGTGCTATCTCTTCCTTTCCTCACTCAGTACAACATGGGGAGCTTGGTGACACTGATCCAAGTTTGACATGTGTGCTAACTTTTTAGACAAACTCAATCCATTATATATTTCTTCTAATGCCATCAGAAATATGACTTACTGTAAAGAGGTGTGTTTGAATGCTCCCAAAGACCTTTGTTTATACAGAAGTGTTTCCCCTGTTGATGATTTTCAGATGACTTTGTAGTTCAGAAGCAGCAATAGCTAAAACATGCTGAGTTTACAGTGGAACCAGGTAAACTACTGAAACTGGGAAGCAGTGAATTATCTGTAGCTTTATACCTACCATGGGATTTTGCAAAACAGGAAAGGCCTTTGCACCCTAGCTTGTATTGTATTCAACAGCTTGGTCCCTAGGTTCTGCAAGAATAGCAAGGTTTTACTTCATGTCAGGTGAAGCAATTAAACATGACAGTGAGCAAAAGCTTCTGTTTGGTACGTTCAGGCCTGCTGTATTAAAGTTAAACAGGGATTTAAAAGTACACCATTGATGAGAAACAAATATTCACTTTGTTTTTACATACTGGTAAAATCTTCCTTTCTCATCTTATGGCAAGCCCTGCCCCTGGCTGGGCAAAACCCATCAGTTATAGTGGTTTTACACTGTTGTGAGCAAGATTTGTTCCAAGTGATCTGAACTGGTAGTCATGATCCACTTCATACAACTTCAAGGTGACAATGTTATGTATAAGAGTGCTTATCATACAAGAGATTTTAGAAGATTAAATATCTTAGTTGAGTCCTTTATTTAATTTTTGCCCTCTTGATTTGTTGCTCGAGGCAGGTGAGCAATAAGCAGGTTGGTGAGGTGCACCCAATAAATGGGGCCCCAGGAGAGCTTTAGGTCTGCTGCTTCTGCTGTAAGAATCCTGTGGGGAACAGGGTGCCTCCTATCAGGGGTTCACCATCACTTGCTTCTTGCAAATATCCTGTCACCATAACGTCTACTAGCAGCATCTTTTTTTAAACCTTGAGGGCATTGCAGCCCTTTCCTTGGGGTGATTCTACCTTGTGTGATTAGTCACCCCTGAAGTTACAATTCTTCCTTTACTCATGAGGATGGTTCATAAGATGTCTTAATATGGACTCGTTTATTTTGAAAGGAAATGGCATCTCTGCCTCTAGAGGAAACGTGGTTCAGTTGTTTTATGTATAATGTCTATTCTGAAGCTAAATTCTCCTCAGAAAGCTCACTACGTCCCTAGTAGCTGCTTGAAAGACTCTGATGAACCGAAACCGAAGGATTCAAATACCTTGTGCTTGTGACACTGGGTGTGCCGGGGGACAGCACCCTGCTGGCCTGGCCACGTCCCTGCTGATCAGTGGCTACTCCACAGAGAAGCCCCTCTTCCTCCACAGAGGTGGCTCTGGCTCTGCTCCAGCCTCTGAAGGAAACTGACTAAAAGCTTCCTCTGGCTGCGTCATCTCCTGGACTCTTTCCTGGCTCGGTGCAGCTCGAGCAACCTTATTTGGCTGACTTCATTTTTTTTTTTTTCCCCTTCTGTGCAGCAAGAGGGCCTCCCTGAATTTGCACAATAAAGCTGTTATCTGTGCTTAATCACTGTTCTGAGAACTACAATGGGGTTTGTTTGAAAAGAGCTCCAAGATTTCAACTCCTTGGATCTCTGTCATTCCAGTGTCCCGTTTCTCTTTTGTCTGTTTGCTCAGTGATTATACCAGAAACCAACTCCAGTGAGGAGTCTCTGCTGCTGTGGTCACACTATTGGAAAAGAGGAAATCTCCCTCTACCCAGGAATAATCCAGGACAATTAACTGATGTAAATTAAGAGCAATAGTAAGCAGCCAGTTAATTGCTTGCTTTTCCCTAGGGGTATTTGGGAACAGCAGGCATTTGCATAGTCCAGCCAATAATACTGAATTAAGTTTGTTTTTATTCCATCTGAAACTTCCAAACTAGGCTGAAGTCTCTAGGTTGATGGAAGGCTACTCTTTCAAGCACATTGCTTTGTAACATTGCTGTGGCTCTTTCTAGATGGAGCATTCAAGTGTTTTGGAAGTTGTGAGCATAAAACCCACCCTTCTGAGTCCTGTAGCTAATGCTGACTCTAAGGTGGTGTTTAAAGCAAATACTTCATGGGGAGGTAGAAAGAGACAGTCACTGGCAGGCTTGGTGGTTATAAGACCACAGGATCATCTACAACTGTTTGGGGGTTTAGAACCTGAAATTGCAGAAGTTTGGGCCTTATATTGACAAGAGACAATTATGGCTGCAGCAACTGTGGCTATCAATAGGTAGGTGATCTAGTGCTGCTTCCTTCCTGTGCAGCTGTGAAAGGATGTATTCACATCTATGAATGTGTGATCCTCCAGTGCAGCAGTGGGGCAGTCAGAAACTCCTCGCCTTTGTATAGCAGTTTGCTGAACTTAAATGGGGAAAAAACATCCTTTGAAGATGTTTTTAAAGGCATGACTCCTGCAGAATGCTTTTTCCTAGTTGTACTAACATCTCTGAAGCTGCAGTAGTAGCTGAGGAACCTATTGAAAGATACAAACTGTGGCTGAAAGAACATTGATCAGTTCTCATCCTATTTCCAGACTAAGGAAGACGAGTACTTGGCCGTGCTAGGCCTCTTTTCCCTTTGGCTGCTGCTGGTTGATGAATAGCTATGGGAAAGGGCAGAGGAGTGCCCCTAAAGGAGGAATGAATGAAAAAGCTCTGAATCTGATCAGCTCTGTAGAGTAACATGTAATTAGGCAAGAATGAGATGACAGACTAGAAGAGGGAAGAGACATTCCTTTCTCTGCCAGCTGTGATTCTGTGTAGAGTAAAATGACATCTCAGAAGAGATCAGAAAGAATACCTGAAGCAGTGAATCAAGTGCCATGGTATTCATGGTCCAGACTGAGCTGTATTCTTGCAAATTTCTAGTTCTCTTTCGCTTGTTTCCTAGAGGAAGGCTTCTCAGGGACAGAATTTTACTGTCCTGGAGGGTGAATACTGTAAAAACTTGCTTGTTGTATTTTTTGTCGTTTTTTTTTTTTTTTTTTTTTTTTTGATGTGGCAGTGGGGCTGTTAAATTGATATTGGAGAATTTTGCATGCAACGTATTTGAGAGCAGTTACCCTGCCATTGTCTACCTTCCTATGTTCTTGAGGTGGAATCATAGAATCAGTTTGGTTGAAAAAGACCTTTAAGTTTGAGTTCAGCTGTAAACTGATGACTTTTTGCAGCCATGAACCAGTCTTGTCTGTCCGTATATCACTGATATTTACTATTCTCCTTTGTAGGCCCTTATCAGAACATTTTTTCCTCTCTTGATGGGGAATTTAGTTGTGGTCGTGAAGTGACTTAGTACAGGAAAAAGCAGCCACTGCAATCTGATCAATCACTTAGTCACAGCATTTAATAAATGTATTTGGTTTTATATAACATAGGCTAATAAAGCATAGAATTCTAGGCTAAGTAATGGAATTCTGGGCTAGCTTTTTCCTTGCCATAGCTTTTCAATTGTATTGTACAGCTGAAAAGCTACGACAAGGAAAAATTTAGCCAGGAATTCCATTGTGCTTGGTTACAGTGCAGAAACTGAACTGCCAGAGAAATGATTAGGATGAAGTGTCAGGATGCTTGATATCTTCCATCCCTCAGGGGTGTGGCTTTTCATTCATAATGTCTCTAAGAAGATAATTATGGCATAGGTTTTATTTTTTTAATTCACTTTTCAAGAACAGTGTACTCAGAGGGCAAAAAAAAAATTAGTTCCTCAATATGCTATAAATATCTTTTCAGGCAGTTTTCTGGATGGACAAGAGGGTTTTGGTTGTGTATAATTTTTTTTCTCTGTTAAAATCCAGAACTGGATATCTTCCTGACAATTGTAGTCTACAGGACTTGCAGAATGTCAGCAAATGGTTCTGAAGGCACACTGTAAGAAATAAGGCAGTTCCACTGCTGACAAATTCAAGCAATATCAGGTTGCCCAGTAAGAAAGTTTTAATGCAAAACCCACACAATACTTGGTGGTCCAATACATTTTATATGAAAACAATCCTCTTAGTCAGAAATGACAGAGACAGAGGGATTTGTACATATGTGTTAGAAGGAAGGCTTTGCTTACAGATCATTAAGTAGACACTTTAATGAAAATAACCTCTTTGGACTGGCTGTTTTTGCTGTGTTTGATGCCCCCCAGGGTGTGTTTTGCCCTGTTGTCTGCAAGGGCACAGTGCTGGCTCCTCCTGAGCCTGCTGCTGACCAGCACTCTCAGATCCCTTTCTGCAGGGCTGCTCTCCTGCCACTCCTCTCCCACTTTGGACTTGTCCTGGTGTTACTCTGCTCCATGTGCAGAATCTGACATTTGTTCTTTTTAAATTTCATGCCACTGATCAATCATGCTCTGAGTTATCTAGATGCCTTTGCGAGACCTCGTGTCCCTTGAGTGAGTCAGCAGCACAGCCAGCGTGGTGTTGTCAGTACCTTTGCTAATGGTGCATTAGCTCCTGCAATCCAAATCATTGACAAAAATACTGAGCCACACTGGCCCCATTATGGAGACCTGGGCAACATCACTGGTGACTGGTTGCCAGCCAGACACAGCCCCATTCTCTGCAGCCCTCTGAGCCCTGCTGCCACTGCTTCTTCATCCAGCACACTTTGAACTTCCTTATCTTGCAGCTGAACAATTTGTCCAGAAGGATTCTGTGAGAGACAGTATCAAAAGCTTTACTAAAATACTGAAAAAATGACATCCACCACCTTTCCTTCATCCATTGAGTGGGTGACCTTATTGTAGAAGGATACCAAGAGCCTGCATTGGCTGTGCCTGATGACTGCATTGTCTTTCAAACATTTTAATGTCCTTTAAATGCCTTTCAGTAGCACCCAGTAACTTGGTCAATCCAATTACTCTCGGACTTCTAAAGCAGATCTGCAAGAAAGCAAAATTGCCTGGAAAGCTGGAAGGATTAAAAGAAACTTGCTTATATTGCAGCTTATAGGGCAGCTGAGACAATAGAATACTTGGTGTTTAAGCAATAAAAAACATGCAATATTGTCATGTGTATGGTTTGTGTGTGTTTTGTTATGTTTTTAAAATCAGCAAAGTTACCATTTAGGAATGTCACTAGATTATATTAGTCACTGTATTCATATGTTCCTCTAAGTTTTGACAGCAGTCATTAATGGAGACACTGCACAGCAGGCATAAGAAGGGTGTTGCTTCTCCAGTATGTTGTTTGGTACTACTGTGTGTTGCATCCATATGTTAAGAAATGTCTGTGGTCTGTGAGATGAGATTGAAAGCTTAAGCATCAATAACTGTTTTGCCAACATCTGTTTATTTAATTTGTTCCTACATGTATCTCAATATTAAGGAACTATAAAACTGCTTTTGAAAAAGTGACTGATTAACTTAATTTGTTTTTTTTTTTTTGGATAGACAATGAAGGCTTCAGCTGAGATGTATTGAATCCAGTGTCTGTCCATATTCAGTGTTCTGTAGCTACAGTTATCCTTCTACAGTGAAAAATCAGGACCTGAGCTTGCCTAAAGAGAAACCTGGCTTCTTCTGTTACTGCAAATGTGCTGTTTGAGCTGCTGGATTTTTGTTGCAGTATCTGTAATTTTCACTAAGGCACACTCAACATGTGAATTTGTTTGCTTTGGTGAAGTACTGGAAGCAGAGAGCAGTAAAATGATTATGTTCTATCACTTCACTATTCACAATCCCCTAGACAACCAGAAGCTGCTGTATGAGCTGTTAGACATGACTGCTCATTTTGTGAGCTGCCTCAGAAACTCTAAGGTTACTGGTAATTTGAACAACGGGGTCAGAAAATACTAGTATTACTAAAAATGTCAGGAAGCTCCAAGTCCATAGTTGGGACTGTGGAAGGCTTGAAGAGTGTTATTATTCAAGACATTGCTGATGTCTTTATCACTAAGCCAAGAAAGCATGTTGATAAGTGATGTCTTAGTCCTCCAGCCTGCAGCTCCATTGTGCTGATTTTGTTACAGAAGCTGGACTGTAACTTATTCTTTGCTGTAATAGTGAGGTGACATACTTTTGTTGTTGCTATGCTAGTCCTTCACCTCAAAAGCTATCAAGGCACCCCTCTTTCCTGAAGTTGGTGTTGAAAAAAACCCAAGTATTGACTTAATATTTTTTGGTTTGCTTAAAACACTAAACTGTACCTGAAATTGGTAGTATTCTGACCCAGCTATGACAAACTGGGAAGCAGCAAGTTCCTGAAAATTAATTTTCTTACTCTACTTGTAATGGCTTGCTGCTGCATGTGTCTGGGCTCTGTGAAATCTACAGACACCAATGTCTTCTGCACTGTATGCTTGGGGTTCTTTGTTGACAGCCATACATGCAGAAATGCAACTCTCAAAAGCCCCCAACTTAGGGTTTTTTTTCCCCCTTTATCTTGCTCTGTGGTTTGTTACTAACATCTCAGATTGAAGGGTAACTGCAAGAGGCAATGCAATGTATTATGCTCAGTTTGGATACTCTTTTGCACATTCAGCAGTTTAGGGTAGAGATCTTTTTTGAAAGGGAGTCCATATCAGCATTTTCAGCTGTAAGAATATATCAGTATAGTAGTGTTGTCTTGAATCTACCAAAAGACAGAGCAAATAGAAGGACTAAGTAGCTTCCAAGTGACTAAAAGATCAGACCAATATTAACAGCACTTGCTTCAGCATCATGCTCAGAAATACAGTGCTATCTTAGTGTTTGTTCTGACAATGGTAAATAATCGAGTAAAAATCTGACAGAAGGCTGTCCTGCTCCTTTGCTGCTTCAAGTTCTGACAGATTTAATACATAGGCTTTGTTGCTTGCTCTGTACTTGATTCACCTCTGTGCAAAGTCTCTTCTGCCCCTAAGCACCAAATGTATCTTAGTCAGAGGTGACCAGCCACTTCTCCCATGGCTAAGTTTTGAATGTCTTTAATATTGCAAAAAAATGCTTGGCGAGTGCCTCTTTTTTTTTTTTCCTCTATATAACATCTTGGACCATGTGCTGCATTGCTCTGTCCTTTCAAGTTTTTCCTTGTCTTTTTACAAATGGCTTTGTGCAAATGCTCTGGACTCAGAATAAGTTTGGCATAGAGGACTTTGCCATTAAATGCTTTTACCATATTCAAATGACAGCTTTGATTTGGCAGTTTGGAAGGATTTGAAAATAGTTGTGATCTGAGAGGGTTCAGACAGTCTTATAAACCAAGTGATTTTGCTGCTCTGCCATTCCCTTAGAGAAAGATGGGTGATTAGATGCATTAATGTGGATCTATCCATTTCCACAACAAGCCTGAGCAGGAGTAGTTATCTGCTCTACAGCTCCCAGTGTTCTGAAGAAGTGCAGTTAGGGGTAAGATATCTGCATGCAGGAACATTGAAGGAGCCCCTGATTTTGATCAAAGTTGAATTCATGTCTGCCAACCCTATGCTGCTGTACCTTAGCATATTGAAAAACCTGAGAACATAAAACAACCCTAGACTGCAGGTCTGGGTAAGAGCTAAACTCTCAAGATGACTTCTGAGTGTTCTTTGCAGAAGGCTGGTTTTCAGGCTCCCTGCCTCTCCTTAGTCTAGTGAGTTTTACTGTTTGCTTTTTTAGGTTATATCTGCATGTATGTTGACCTGTTCAGGAGATGTACTCAGCATCTGGCTATTTCTCTTCCTACTACCCAGTTGAGTTTCTCAGTTTTGACCTGCAGCTTTAGGAAGACCACTAACAGTTTGGCTTATGTGCATGTCTGGCTGCATAAAGATGGTCCATAACATCTCTGTAGAGGAGAATCAAGGATCTAGATATTGAAACTGCAATTCATGTAAGGAAATTACTCTTGCCCACTTGATACAAGAAGTCTGTTTATGTTAGTAAGTCTTACTTGACCACTGACATTCCTGGGCATTCAGAAATGTCTTCATCAATGCATCTAGGCCTCAGGTGTTAGCTGAAGTTTATCAGGCTTTCTTTCTAAAATAGCCCCATTTCAAACAGTGTATTTCAAGAGGTGTATGAATGTGAACCCAAGAGTGTGGATTTAATTGCAGCCTTGAATGGACTAAATCAACTTGGTTGCTTGCTTGAGAGCTTTGATGGTTTGCTGCCACTGTGAAGTTTTGCATCCGTTCTGTTCTGAAGTTCAACAGAAAATGGGGTTAATGGCATGTATATATGTGGCTTGGTGGTAAATCTCACCAAGGGGCTGTGTATCAGAGCTGCTGCAAAGGATAAAGGATGCCTGGGAGTGAGGAATAAGAGTGGTTCAATAGCTTGGTCCATCTTGTCCAGTTGTACCCAAAAAGCCATCTTGCCCTTTCTCTTCTAAGTAAATGTACTGTAGTTTCTCTTCTATGTAAATGTAGTCATTCTGTGTAAATGTAGTGAACAGGACCAATGAAGTTATTCTGCTGGAGTAAATAACAGAAGAATTATTCCCACCCTGATTCACCCTTTTGAATTCCTACTTGTGGTGTAGTTGAGGAGTACAAGAATGAACCCAGAGGAGTGATTGGGAGCGTGCAGGTTGTTCAGGATGGCTTCCTGTGGTGGTGGATATACACATTGCATGTGCTGGCACTGCTCTCCTCAGCTCCTGTGCCCCTTCAGGAACCTTCTGGGACATGGGGTTCTGTGTCATGATGGTGTAGCTATTCTCCTCTGTATTAGGAAAGCTCAAATGCTTGAACTAGAGGGAGCTTAAAATAACAAAGAATACTTCAGCAATCCCAAGCTGATCTTTTATAAACTGTGGACAGTCCCAACAGAACTATTTAAAATCAAAAATAGGTCGGTGGTGAGGGAAGCAAATATGGGTGGGGAAACTGAATATTAAAAAGAAGTGTAGAACTGAGCCATTTAGGGGAAATCCTGTGTTTTAGGGAACTATGACCTAAATAGATATGAAAATGCAGCCAGCCTAAATGAGACCCTGTACTGAAAGGAAGTTGCAGGATTTGTCTAGCGTGCTGGAAATGATAAAGCTGAAAATCACAGGATGATGAAACAGCTTTAGCTCATACTTGACTGTGCATGTAGTTAAATTTGGAGGGATGGCTCATAGTCTGGGCAGTCAGATCCCACAGTAAGACTGTGTTCTAGCTCCTAGAAGTCTGGCCATTGTTCAGAGGTTCAGTGAGGGCTGTGAGCTGGCCAAGAACTTGATGTGCCACACCCAGGCCATGCTCTGGGTGTCTAGAACAGGCAGCCCTGTGTTCAGCTCCCCTCCCTGTAACAGAGCTAAACTGCTTGGAGTCTCTTAGTTGAAGGCCAGAGAGAAGCACGTGAAACAGATAAGCTTGCTCTGACTTTTTATCTAAATGTGAGTCCTTTAGAAGGAAGAGCTTGGCCACAGCAGTTATCGTCATGCTTTCTTCCCTGTGGAAAGTGTCTTTAGTGATTAGCAGAGTGTTGGAGTGTAGCAATTTTATTTGCCCTTGATTCCAAGTTACCTCTGAAACAATTCTTAACTGTAGATGAATTTAGAGACCTTTACATAGAGTATTTAGTCTATTAGCTCATGAACCTCATGAACTTACTCTACATGTGATACCTCAATTCAGGTCACACTTGTCTTGTTAGCATCCTGTCTTGATCTTGTTTTGAGCTCCTTCCAGCAAAGTAGGTGCTTGTGATTTTGGCAGACATTCACTGGATGCTATGTTTGGAAAGCTCATTGGCTTTTTGGGAACATATCTTGGCTCCCAGTCTTGACTGATCAGCCCCTCGAACTGGGTCTTTGCAACTGTTAAACGGTTCTGGGAATTTCCCTGCCCTTGGCTTGAGGATGGAAGGGGAAGAACTGGACAAAGGGGAGGTTGAGGTGGGGGAAAAGTTGCCTTCTAAGAGCCTTCTCAGAAAATCTGAAGTGCCTCTGATGGTGGTAGGGAGTGCAGGGACTGTTTTGCTGGTCGAGTGCCTGCAGTCACAGCCAGGATCATAACACCTTTGTACAGTGTACAACATAAGGGGGGTGGCACAAAACTTTGTTTGTAACAGGTGAGTAGGATTGCCTGGGAGGAGCACACAATAGTGTGAGGAATGTCACCCATACCACTGGCATTCAAACATGCCCACTGCCTGCTAACTGCCCTTAGGTTGAAGAGCTTTAGCAAGGGATATGTTACGCTCTGACATGTGAAATACAGCTGCCAACCCTACTATTAGTGTGCAGAGTCCGTAACAGGTGTGTTTGTTTCTCCAGAGAAAAGCTCTTCTAACAGGCACAAAAAAAAGGTGTTTACAAAACAAGCAACCTCCCCAAAACTACACAGATTGTAAAAGTTGAATGATGGCAAATGCACGTTGCTAGATTCTGCTTCAAGTTTTACCTGCTGATCCAGATGTTGCGGAAAAGGGGTCGGGGATTTTCCCCATGGTATTTTAATTTCCTTCTGGGTTTTGACTAAAAGGATGTTCTCTCTAAGCAGCTCAAACAACAGGTACAAAAATAGTTATTCCAAGGGCTTCTTCAAACTGACTCTAAAGAAACAGAGAATGGCAATGTAAATTACTTGGAACAGCTACAGGAAAGCAAAGGGAGGTGCTTGAAGAATCTATTTATGGAAAAGGAAATGGCAAAAATAGAGGAATTGATCCATTGCACAAGGTTGGGAGTAAGTAGTGTAATAAGTGGCATACAAGTATCTGGTCTTGACGGTAAATGTGGGGATCCGCCCATGGCTGCTTCTACTGGCTCAGTACTCTCATCTTGCAGCTCCTTTCCTCTAAGTGAAACTTGTTTGCCCTCCAGAGAGGATGTCAAGCTGCTAATAGCCAGGGTGTTCAAACACCATTGATGGGAGGTGACTGGTTGAAAAGTAAGGAGTTACATTTAAGAAGTTTTAACCTGGAAACATCATTAATGATTTTGGAAGCCATGCTGTGTAGGCGGTAGGGGAATTTTAATAATAGTTTCGAATTAATTACTTTGTAGTAGTCTTTGTAAAGTAGAACCTTCTTCCTGAAAAGGTTGCCTGTCCAAATCAGATCACTGATTAAACTGGGGAAATGATACCTCCAGAGCTCTGAAATGTGGAGTTCTCCAGCCCTGTGGAGCCAGCATTGGCACAGCCCTGGCTTTGAGTGCTCGTGCAGGGCACTTATGGGTGTGTGCTCGCTGGTGCTAATGAAGGAAGGTGTCTCCAGAGCAGTGACACATTGATTGTGAGAAAGCTGCAAGGCTGGGGCAGGGTGAGCGAGTGAAGGCAGCATCTAAAGTAAGGCAGCTGCAGACAACAGACCCTTTGCATGAGGAGGAGGCTTTTTTAAAGTTTTCTTGTGAAGTCTGTGAACGTGGTTTGAAGGAGACCTCATTTTTAAGAGAAGCTGTCCTTGAGGGTAATAAATCTGATTCTCCACCATTTGAGAAAAAAAAAGGAATCTGTAATTTATATAAGGGTGTCTGAAGTAGACTCCCTGACTTGATATGAGTAGCTGATCTCTGGACTGATAAACATGTCCTGCAAGGATGATCCCCTCCAACTCCACTTAGTGATCCTCTGCTCAGGCCTCTCTGAGTACCAGGTATCAATCACATGCAGAGGAGGACTTAAACAGGAAGGTAGCTGTGGCTTCTCACACCTGGTCTTGAGAACCAGATAAGCAACAAAGTATTTCTGCATTGCTGTGCTCTGTAGGCATTGCCTTTTCAATGTAAGCAACTGCCTTCAAGGAAACTGATGTTTTAAAAAAAATCTTTAATTTTTTTAAATGGGAGCATTCCTGATTACCACTTGCTGTATGGAAGAATTTTATTTTCCTTCTCATCGCTGTGAGATAAGCAGTACAAATTAACATAGGAATATTTTGAGGTTAACAGTCAAACAAATATACCAGGGCTCTGACACTACAGTATGACAGGGTTTATATTAGAATAAATCACTTGGTTTCCTTTTTTGAAACTGACCTTTAGCATTATATATTGTAGCAGATTTTTAGTTACAGACACATACACACAGAGAATATTCTGAGTTTGAAGGGACCCACAAAGATCATCAAGTCCAACTCTCAAGTGTATGATGTGTATGGGGATTGAAACTGCCATCGTGGATGTTACTAGCACCATGCTCTAACCAACTGAGCTAATCTCATGAATCACCTCGGCCAGTTTCTTGTCTTTACCCTTTTCAAGAACAGAGTTAGGGTTTCAACCACTGGGTGCAATGACTGCTATAAACCTTGTCAGAAAACTTATGGAAATGCCGTTGGAATGGGCACAGAATTGGCTTGTTTTGAACCCCTTTGTTAGGTAAAGCAGAAATCCTCTTCTCTTCCAGGCTCCACATAGGAAAGCTTATCTTTTTTATGGCTGATGTGATGTAACTATGTTTCCCCCCTACCCAATGTTTGTAAATTGGTGCAATGAAGGTGAGTTTTGCTGGAAGCTATGGGCAAGCACTGGCAGCATCCCTTGGTGTCTCTGCTGCAGTGAGGTATTAAATGCCACAGATGACACAGAGCATGTCTGTCCAGACACTGCTGCTTCCACCCTTTCTTAGGTGCTGGTGCCTCCAGCCTTTCTCTATACAATTTTGCAAGCAGGCTTCTCAAAGCTGTGAACTTTCTTGGTCTTGCAGGCTGGTGCTCTGGCCTGCTTCCTCTTCCTGTCCCCAGCAGTGTGGCTCCTGAAGCTGTGTGGGTGCTGTGGTTTGTTGCCCACACGAGCCATCTTGTCTTGCTGGGGATAAAGAGCAGTTGCTGGTGCTGGGGATACAGCTCTGGTGTCACTGTGCTCAGGTGTGGCTCCACAGCAGCTTCTGAATCCAAGTTGGCTTGCTGCCCTGCTCCTTTACAAGGAAGGAATAAGACCATGTGAGCACAAATTTAGTTAGATTTAGCCTGATTTCTGTTGCTCACAAGAGAGGTTTGTGGAGCTGGGTAGTAGCAGCTGCCCCTTCACTGCTCTGTGTCTTCATGCTCCATGCTAAAGTCATTAGGGATGCTTTAAAAGGTGCATTCCTGCTACGGGCTGTAGTTAGGTACCAAAAGAAAGCCACATACTCTATAGGATGTGAGTACTACTTCTGGCTCACTGGTACTAGAAGTACCATGGCAAACTTTCCCCTTGGGTGATAGCTTTATTCAAATAGTGGGGTGGGATGGGATGCCTTCTGTGGACTTACTGTGGCCTGTGCTCCAGTCAAATGAGAAGTGCTGTGTTCCCATCAGAGCAGGATGAGGCTGGTGGAGAGGGCTGGGAAGCTCCCAGGAGCTGCTGGGAGGGTTAACCTCTCTCTGGTGTCTGCAGTGTGGTGCCTAGGGTGTCCCTGCTGCTGTTCTGTTCCCTGATGAGCTTAGAGGTATGAAAAGGCCCTTTAAGACTGCTGGAAGGGGGCTTGGTTAATTAAGTGTAATCCTTTGAGAAATTGCAAGCGCTTTCACATGACCCGATCCCAGCCTCACCCTGACACAGAGGAGCCAGGGCTGTTTCAGCAGGGTGCTGGCACTCGGGAAGGAGCCAGATGTCTGTGAGTATGGCTGGTGCTGGAGGTGTGGGGCATCACCCCTGGTTCCCCTCCAAGGCATTGCAAAGCTCTGCTGTCCTCGCAGTGGTGGGAAGGGAAGTGCAGCACTGCAGAGCACTCTGCTCCAGAATCCACTTGCATGTTCTGAGGAACAGGGGGACACGTCTTGTTAAAATTACCATATTGCTGCTGATCTTGCTAAAAGCCAAAACCGGGCAGTTTTTTAGCTTATTAAGGTGCTTTATGAGATCTTAGTTTGTGCAACTCCAGCTGGATTTGATGGGTCAGACCTGTTGGAACTGGTGAATGGTATTGGCCTAGTATTTTTACGTGGAGTAACTGCTGGGTAAACTGGTGCCTTTCAGTGCAGAGGCTATAAAGGTTGGTCTGGCATTTCTTTCTAACTGAGCTTGCTTCTTTTCTGTACCAGTCAAATTTGCAATAAAATATAAGTTTTCCCTATGTTACTTTCTCCAGAAATAGTCCACTTGGTGGCTTGAACCTGGGAAGCAGGGAATATCTGAAGCTTGAAGCCTGCAGCCCAGCAGGGTATAACAGCTTCCTTGCATACAGGAAATGCAGGGAGGAAAGAAGCTTTAGCTCAGGGTCAGGGTTTTGTAGAGGTCGATACTCTGTTGTGCTGACTCCACTTATTATTCTGACATGAATTTCCTAGTACTCTATTCCTGTCTCAACTTGTGACAAACAAAATTGTCTTTTCTACCTCTCGTGCTGCTCAATGCACTGGGGCATTAGCACAAGCAACACATCCGTTACTGAGTGTGACAGTACCAGCCTTTCCTGTTTGTCCTGCCGTATGCAGCTACACATTTTCATCTCAGGAAGTTGTTATAGCACACTATTAGGAGGACTTACTCAGAGATCTGGAAGAGAGCTGACAATTACTGCTGCTAGCAAAATTTATTTGGAATCACAGTGGGGCAGAAAGTGAGACTTGAATATTAAATATTCAAGTCTCAATATTAAAATACCTGAAAAGATGCTGCAGATAGGTGCCTGGTACCACTGTCTTTTAAGTGTGTCTCTTGCAGATTGCTGAACACCATGGGAGGAGGGGGGTAGTGGTGGCATAGGCCTTTGGAAAGCTTTTGCTGGTAAAAGGGAGCTTTCTTTGGGAGCAGCTGCTCTGAGGCTGGAAGAGTATCTCTTCCATGCAAGAGGTTCTGTCTGTGCAGGAGATATCACACTTGACAATACTGTCCTTGGCAGCAGGAAGCTCTTTAATGTGCTCTGGCAGGGGCAAGGTTTAGCAGTGCTTAGACTGGTGGAACTATGGTAATTCCCCAAATAGAGAAGAGGAAGAGTTGCTAGTTTTCTATCTCTTTCCTGTAGCTGTTATGAAAGGAATCAGTTAAATATGGGCACTTTTTTTTGGCATGTTTTTTAAATTTGGTGAGTATAAATTTGCCTGTTGAAATGTGATAGTTGAATGTTCTTGCAGTGTGGCATCTGGAAGCATTTCATATTGTGTTACAGCTGTTTGTATGAGAGGATATTAAATGATGATGGAAAGACTACTTAGAGGCCACCTCCTAGAATAAACTTCTGTGACTTCATGCTCCAAGTAGAATTTAGAGAGTTGCAAATACTTGCATGCTGCAGTGGGTATATTATAAATGCTATGATGAGTAAATTCAATTAATTGCTTTAAACAGAGTTTGAGTATAAATTACTGCCTTAGGATAGTATTTTTGATAAATCTGTTGATGAAATCCAGTAAACCTTCTTAAAACACCTCCTAAGTGTTGTAAGTTTGATAGATGTTTAGTAAGAGAATATTTGGAATAGGCGGGCAGTATACTTGGAGATGAGTGCTGCCACTAGACCTTGTGATTGAATCACTGGTGTGCATTGTCTTTCTCTTGCACATCTCTCAGCAGTGTGCACCTTACCTGCCTGGACTGGCAGAGCTAAATTTGTATATGCTCAGCAGTTCAAGTCAGATAGCTTATTGAAATTTATTTCTGTTTGCAGCCCAAATTATAAACATGCCAAGGCTTATGCCAGCCCTCAAACCTAGGAAAACCTTATTAGACGGCTTAGAAATAAAAAAACCTAACATTTTAATGCTGATGAATCTTGAGGCTTTTCTTAGAATAAGCACTGGTATCAAACTAGATAGGTAAATGGTTTAAAAGTGCTTTTTGGCAGAATAACTCTCAAGGAACGAAGCAAATAAGTCTAAATTTTGATGGGACTGCATAGTGTTGCTTTGTTTTGCTATAGCATTTTTATTCCTACGTGTAACATTTGTGTTGGTCAGTACTCAGCTATAAATACCTTAGAAAAGTGGTTTTACTTAAAGTGAGACTTCAAATGAATGAAGAGGAAGAAGGTAAACATGCAATGCCTGGCACATACTTGTCTGGTAGAGATTATAGCATTCTGTAGATCTCTTCTTGTAGCTTGTTTGAGCTGCAGGCAGAGCACATTAAGATCAGTGCCTCCCACCACCTGAAATGGTAGAAACCTCCCTCTGAGCCAGTTGTTGTGAACTGGAAAAACAAAACCACCCTGGCTTGGTAGGGTATGGGGAAAAAATGTCTTTGTGTGTTGTTTTCACACCAATGAGCCTTAACAAAGCTCAATTTTACAGCAAACTAGCTTCTCAGCCAAGTATTAAATTACCACTGATGGTTCAAACTAACTAATGGTTAAAATGTCACTGGCACAGCCCAGGATGTGCTCTCTCCCCAGCTCGTTCTGCTGACAGTTCACAGCAGTGTGCTGTTGAATGTGTTAAAACCGTGTTCAGCCGGGGGAAACAGCACTACCGGGGTGTGGTTCTCCAAAGCACAAGCCTGTTTCCTGTGGTATCTCAGCTTCTGCTCTCTTAGATCAGCCTCAAGTTGCAAGTGCAGACCCATTCAAGACTTTGCTGCTCCTAAACTTTAGGTTGTTACTCATCCTGAGCACAGGATGAGTAGCATTTCTCAGGATCACAGGATTTCCCCCTCTCCTCTGGGGGTGAGGAGAGGGGGAAATGTGTAAATCTTCCTATTGAATGTAATAATTGAAGGATAATATCGGGTCAGATAGCTTAAGGGCATATAAGTGACTGACAGTGAAGGAATTTTGCTGGTTCCAGCGTGGGACTTTATTTTACTGTGCTAACAAAGATGTGAATTTTAATTAGTATTCTGCATGAACGATGGGGTTACTGAAGCAGCTTTATTTTAAATGTTAAGGTGTGATTTGTTCTAAATAACTCTTAAGAGCTATTTAGGCACAAGTTGCAAAGAGGTGCAACAGATGTTTCAGTTCAGTTTTCTGGTGCTCAGATATTTGGCCCTTAATCACCTATGCACATGATATCAGATCACAGTAGCTACTGTGCTTTGTCCATAAACAGTGGAGCAGAGACTGTTTTCTTTCATGGTAGCTGATACATTCATGCTTTAGGTGAACAGGAAATACTTCAAAGCTGACAAAATGTAAGGTGTAACTTAATGGCTCATTTAATGTAGCCCTTCTTGTACCTGAATGTAGCTTATGGACAGCTTTGTTCTCGCTGGTGGCTGTGCTGGGTGAATCAGGCTTACAGAGAGAGAAGCAGAAGTCTGCTTCCAAGTGTAAGCAGCAAAGCTGTTTTGGGGAGCATTCAGCCCTTCTAGGAAGTGGCCAGATCCTTGTTTCACCAAAGCACCATGAAATTAGCCCACTGTCAAGGTCTAGTATTCAAAGAGAATAATTTTGGGAAGATGTACACTAAGAGAACTTTGGGCATCTGCATGCTATTGAAAGCTGCTAATTAAAAAAAAAAAAAAGCTTTGTTCTTAGGAGTTTAGGCCATTTGTGCTTTCCTTGCTCCTTCTGTGAGATGGTTTTGCCTTAGTTTGACATTGTGTCAGGAAGTTTAAAGGGCTTCAAAACCAACTTATTCCTAATATACTTGTTCATGATATCTTTGTTCTAGTAATGTCTAAATAGCATTCCTTTTGCATGAAACAGGTACAACTTCCACTTATGTGTACTTCAGCTTAGCTGTGCTAAGCCTACCTTTAACCTTACAGAGTTTTTAGCTTAACTTAAAACAAGAAAACCTTTAGGTTTATCCCAAGTGGCTATCAAGTACAAAATAGTGGTGTGCCTAGTCTGAAGCAGGCTTTCTGGGAAACCTCAAAAAGTATTTGTTATAGTTAGTGGTCTCTTTTTGGTACTTATCTGGATTAACTAACAGAACATTTCTTGCTTATTGGGGAAAAAATCCTGGTTCTAGTTCTCTTGCAGTCTAGTTTCTTCGTAAACAAGATGTGAAATCTCTCCATATTTTTGGTAGAAATACAGGAATCAGAACTGTCTGTGATCATATTGGTATTATGTGGTTCTTTGAATATTTCTCGACTTACTCTTGCTTTTTTGGTCTGCTGTGTCATGCAGTTAACTTATAGTCCAAATATGACTATGAGTTGTTCTTAAAGCTATTCACAGTGTAATTCCCTCCACCCCTCACTACTGGAAGCCTGGTGGAGTGTACTAATAGGATTGATTGCACTGAAGAGCAAAAAAATTAGGATTTGTTGATCTGAGGTAAAGGACTGTTAGCAAGAGAGAGAACTTTTAATGCAAGGCCTGTGTGCTGGGGTTTGGTGCACTGTGAGTATCTTGTCTGTACAATTTCAAGCCTTGAACCTTTGCTTTGACAGAAAAATATTTTAAATAAAGCTGTTTTAATATGTACAGCTTGTGCTCAAAAATTGTGAAATATCTTTACTCTTTTCAGTTGATAGGCATGCAAATAGAATTGGATTCTCAGGCAGCTTGGTGTACTTGCAGACCTCACTTTCCCTGGCCTAAAATTAAGGCATCTGCTTTCAGGCCAGGACAGTTTCTGTCTAGCCCCAAGCATCTAAATCATGTTTCCCAATAATTATCAGGAGTTTTGAATGGGATCATCAGTGTTTTACACTAGCATTTGACCTGAAATGCCTCTGCTGTTTAACTTGCTTCATGAGAAGTGAAAAATGTATATGTGTTTTCCTGCCTCTGTGGGATGAAGCTGTGAACTCCCTTGCTGCAGTTCTTGCCACTTTCATGCCACAAGTGAAAATGTGGTGGTGAGACATTCCTGTCAAAACAGTGCATCATATAACATTTCTTCTGGAAGACCATTCATGATCTTGCATCTAGGGCTAGTATAGTAAGGAAATCTTGGTTACAATTTTAAATAACACCTAAAAAAGTTCTGCAGTTTTTAGAGGTCTTTCATCTCCCTGAAAGAATTGGAAAGCAGTGTTGGCAGCTCTCCTGCTATGGGAATTGTTCTCATGTTCATCATGCAGCCTTTTTGTCTTAGCCTGTGAGGGCATCCTTGCATCCTGTCTGCTTCATACCCACAGCCCCTGGAACATGTCAGGGATTGTGCCTTATAACTTCTCCAAATACTCACAACAACTGGAAGTGTATTGTTATTATTGACCAGCCTTCTGTGGCAGACTGGGTTGTTAATGCTTCTGGGAATTTCCTTGATGTTCACCCTTCAAACAAAAGGGTTGGATGTCTTCTTGTGTGCACCAAGTTTTGGAACGTCTCTGCTTTTGTGAAAGACACCAGAATGTTCTACTCTGGAAATTAAACTTCGTAAGATGTAAATGGCTCTCATGTGTGTCAGTACATGTGAATATTTGTAGGACCAGAGAGGATAAAAACACTGCAAAACAGGAAAGTTGTATTCTGCAGGAAAGCTGTGAGTACCATGCTGGCAGAGCAGGTGACTTTGTGCCTGCTGGCAGTGAAGTTCCTGGAGGCTTGAGAGCTGCTTCCTGGTCCTGGGCAGGTGTTTGTTTTCATTACTGGGTAACATCACTTAGAGCAGGTGTTGTAATGATGCGTTTTTCTGTCTTCCAGATCAGTGTGCGTGTTACCACCATGGATGCTGAGCTGGAGTTTGCCATCCAGCCCAACACCACAGGGAAGCAACTCTTTGATCAGGTAAGTGATGGAGCTGCAGAAGATATAAAGTTGATAAAGACATTGTAATTCTATTGAGGCAACAGCAAATAATTTCTAAAGGACTTCAAAGGTTGTGTCACTATATGTAATAGCTTCAAGAGAACTCAGCACAGTAAGAAATTGTATTTTTTTCCAAAACTACTGCATTTTGTAATATCCAAGATTGTGTTAGGAGCTATTACTTCTAGTGAACTGAATTGGTGCTAAGGCTCAAAATAATAGTAATTGGAAAGCAGTAGATATCTGCAGTCTTAGTTTGTAAGAGAAGTCTTATGGGGGACCTAGTAAGCAATTTTTGGTTGACTTAACCTGCAAGCATTGTGTAATTGATTCCAAAGGGTCGTTGGTCTCTAAACCAGGAGAGGCTCAGCTGGGTTTCAAATGCTGCTGCGACCTTTAAGTGCAGGTAAAGTGATGTTCTGTACTCCCATCAGGCCCTGAGGGAAGCCTTAAAAGCAGGGATGGTTCTACCATACTACACTGGGCTGTCTGCATGTGCTTCAGCCTTCCCCAGCTTTCACTGGGTAGCCAAATTTCCTGCTGCTCTGGCCCAGGCAGAAGCAGGGAGGTGTGTGCAGCCCAGAGTTGGAGCAGCAAAAGACAGACATTATCAGCTGCAGTGAGTGAAACTTTGACAGACTCCACTGTGTTTGTCTGCTGTAATTGGCCATGGATTTGCTCCTTGGAGAGAAATGGGAACAGTAAATTCATAGCTCAAAGACATGCAAATTGAATCTTGGACTAATGACAAGATGAGGGAACTGCCAGACCAGATAGGTCAGATTTGGGTGTGGTTCAGTAGAGCTAAGCATTCTGGGGTCAGCTCTACATAGTACCTATCATAGGGAAGAGAGAAAATTAAGGGCTGATTCACCCATTGAAGTCAGCTATTTCATTTGGGGCCAGCAAATATAATTAAAATTTTTATATATTTTTTTTAGATCTTTAACCACAAACTACTGTTTTCTCTTGTACTCGGCTGGATGATTCAACACTAGATGATATACTGCTCTTTGCAGCCCAGCCCTGAAATGGAGGGAGATCCAAAGCTTTCAAAACAGTTTCTGAATTGCAGTGTAGTTCTCAGCTGTCTACGTCTTACTGCGTAGTAACTCCTGAATATTTAGCCCTGTGTGGTCTCAGATCTGGCAGGTTTAGATTGATAAAAGTGAAAGCCAAGTTCTGTCCAGAATCAATCTGTGCAACATGGAACTCTGCCACAGTTAGTTCATGAGAGTGTTTGCTAGTGAAGTTGAGGTGACATGTCCCCAAGTTCATCAAAAAATGAACTGGTTGTTTGGTTTTTTTTTTTGAAGGGGGTGTTCTTCACATGGATTCTTCCCATGATTATTTTTCAATATCTGACTTCTGCTACTATCCAAGCAAAGCACCAAGTGCTGAGAAACAATACCATTCACATCAGTAATATTTTTAATCTGCACATAATATTTTCAGTCAGCTCTAGGTCATCTGTGGCTTCTGCTGCAAACTGACATTGGTGGCAGACTGGGCTTCATCAGTTTGTCTCTGAGAAGGATCCAGCCATGTTTCCAATATAGCAGCTCTTCGTGTCTAGTAATTGATTTCACTCCTTTGTCATGCTCTTGGACAGCTGCACGTTTTCCTCCCTTCAGTGTATTTCACACAGCACCTGTCTAAACAGAATTTTGTTTTGCTTTTTCTACAGTAAACACTTTACCAAGGCAGAAAACAAATGCTGTTGCAGAACTGAGTTTCTAAGTTGAGACAGTGCTTACTTCACCTAAATTGGGTTGTAGGTGAAGCTGGAAATGGGAGAGGGAAAAAAAGGTGTCTGAAACTAGTTTTAAATATTTGTTATTTCTAAAAGGTCTGGTTGACATAAAACTTGCTCCCTGTAGGAAAGGGATGGGCTTTTAAATGTATTGTCAGCTGTTGCATATCTAGTATCTTTCACATGACTGAGCTGGTTTTGTGTATTGGTTCCTGTAAAGGGTGAGTCCAGTGCTGCTGTCCCTGCTGACACTGTGACTACCCTCAGGCTGGTCATTGTTCACTCTGCCTCAGTTTCTATCCTTAGGTTGTCTCAGGTCCCATGATGGGGTGTGTGAGAACAAAGTTACTTCTGTTTATTTTCGAGCTCCCTTAAGCCATGCTGTGCCCCTGGACTTGATAATTTAGTGTTTTCTGCATGATGCTGGTTCTGAAAAAAGATCTGCTTTCATCAGTGCTTTTTTGAGGGAAGGGAGAGCTCCTCTACAAAGCAGATATATGGTTTTGCTGTTGTAGGACATTGACTTCTGGTGTGAAACCTGATTTTTGACTCTAGTACAGAAAAATTTTAAGATATCCAGCATCTTTTTGCCCTGGGGTGCCCTTTCACTTTGAACTGTCAGTTCTGAGTTAAGCAAGAAGGAAACTGCTAAGCACTGCCAAGCTTTTTAGCTGCATGGCTACCTTAGTGCAATCTGCTGGCTTTGCTCAGTAACATTTAGGCAGTATTTATTTTCACCTGTTGTATATAAAGGTAGACAAATGTATTCATTATGCCACACATGATTCTGGCCCACTCTGAATAGGATTCAGAAGATTTTGGAAAGCTCGTAGCTAGGTTTTAGCTTAATGAGGAAAAAAACATTTGAGTCTAAAGTTCCATAGTAATAATATGTGAATGGGCATGAGGTAGAAATGTTCCTGTCTTCCTCTTTCCTGCTTGGTTAAAATTCAAAGTGAATTTTTGTAGTGACAGAACAATGCAGATACTTCTCTGCTTTGTAGGAAGTGGTTTCTGCCCCAAAGTAGCTGGCTGTAGAAATACCACTGAACTGATATACATGTGCAGTAATATAATGATTTATACTAGAGCTCTTCCTATTCCCGGATCTTGTAACAGTACAGCTTTAGCTTAAATATCTTAGGCTTGTGTGCAAGGACAAAACCTGGATTAAATGAGACAGGATTGTAATGTCTGTCTTCTGCAGTTTTGCTGATGTACCTTTTAGCATCAGCTGCTCAACTCCAGTGCTTACTGACTCACTAGCAAGAACTGTAACTTTGCTCCCATTCCTCAGCTGCCAGTGGTGGATTAAAAGAAGAGCTCAAGGATGGGCTATGCATGTCAGAGGTGCTGCTTATCCCATAGGCTTTATTACTTCCCAGGTAACTTGAAATGTTGCTTTCCTGGGGATGCAGAGCACAGGCACTACAACAGTGATAGCTGCTTGTTTTCCTCCTTTGACCCTTTTCTGTATTGGACTGAAGTGCAGCTGCTCTGGAGAGCAGTCAGAAAACCACAGCAGTGCTTTGCACTGCATGTCTTCTACACATCAAAGATTAATCTGTTCTC
>VXBC01004684.1:358449-415153 GCA_013399945.1 Ploceus nigricollis | reverse complement strand
GAGAGGGAAAAAAAGGTGTCTGAAACTAGTTTTAAATATTTGTTATTTCTAAAAGGTCTGGTTGACATAAAACTTGCTCCCTGTAGGAAAGGGATGGGCTTTTAAATGTATTGTCAGCTATGGATATGCTGATACAGCATATCCAGTATCTTTCACATGACTGAGCTGGTTTTGTGTATTGGTTCCTGTAAAGGGTGAGTCCAGTGCTGCTGTCCCTGCTGACACTGTGACTACCCTCAGGCTGGTCATTGTTCACTCTGCCTCAGTTTCTATCCTTAGGTTGTCTCAGGTCCCATGATGGGGTGTGTGAGAACAAAGTTACTTCTGTTTATTTTCGAGCTCCCTTAAGCCATGCTGTGCCCCTGGACTTGATAATTTAGTGTTTTCTGCATGATGCTGGTTCTGAAAAAAGATCTGCTTTCATCAGTGCTTTTTTGAGGGAAGGGAGAGCTCCTCTACAAAGCAGATATATGGTTTTGCTGTTGTAGGACATTGACTTCTGGTGTGAAACCTGATTTTTGACTCTAGTACAGAAAAATTTTAAGATATCCAGCATCTTTTTGCCCTGGGGTGCCCTTTCACTTTGAACTGTCAGTTCTGAGTTAAGCAAGAAGGAAACTGCTAAGCACTGCCAAGCTTTTTAGCTGCATGGCTACCTTAGTGCAATCTGCTGGCTTTGCTCAGTAACATTTAGGCAGTATTTATTTTCACCTGTTGTATATAAAGGTAGACAAATGTATTCATTATGCCACACATGATTCTGGCCCACTCTGAATAGGATTCAGAAGATTTTGGAAAGCTCGTAGCTAGGTTTTAGCTTAATGAGGAAAAAAACATTTGAGTCTAAAGTTCCATAGTAATAATATGTGAATGGGCATGAGGTAGAAATGTTCCTGTCTTCCTCTTTCCTGCTTGGTTAAAATTCAAAGTGAATTTTTGTAGTGACAGAACAATGCAGATACTTCTCTGCTTTGTAGGAAGTGGTTTCTGCCCCAAAGTAGCTGGCTGTAGAAATACCACTGAACTGATATACATGTGCAGTAATATAATGATTTATACTAGAGCTCTTCCTATTCCCGGATCTTGTAACAGTACAGCTTTAGCTTAAATATCTTAGGCTTGTGTGCAAGGACAAAACCTGGATTAAATGAGACAGGATTGTAATGTCTGTCTTCTGCAGTTTTGCTGATGTACCTTTTAGCATCAGCTGCTCAACTCCAGTGCTTACTGACTCACTAGCAAGAACTGTAACTTTGCTCCCATTCCTCAGCTGCCAGTGGTGGATTAAAAGAAGAGCTCAAGGATGGGCTATGCATGTCAGAAGTGCTGCTTATCCCATAGGCTTTATTACTTCCCAGGTAACTTGAAATGTTGCTTTCCTGGGGATGCAGAGCACAGGCACTACAACAGTGATAGCTGCTTGTTTTCCTCCTTTGACCCTTTTCTGTATTGGACTGAAGTGCAGCTGCTCTGGAGAGCAGTCAGAAAACCACAGCAGTGCTTTGCACTGCATGTCTTCTACACATCAAAGATTAATCTGTTCTCTAGTGAAACTTCTTAGTTATTTGTTGCTGTGGATAGGTTTGCAATTGTGTCTATCCAATCATTTGCCTCTCAAACTTCCTTTTTTTTTTGGGTAAATTGATCCTAGCTTGAATCATTGAGCATCTAATCTCCTTAAAGGTGATTTCTGTCCCATTAAGAGCCATGAAGACAAGTCACAGGTTAAAGAAAATGTGACATGAGAAACTTCAGTAGCTATCACTTCAAAATTTAAAACCATGTGGTTATCCTTCCAAAGATGCTTTTCCTCATTATTGTGAGCTTCTGGGGTCAAAACTAAGCTTGTAATAGAAAAGTGCACCTCTCTATGGATTAAAATTACAATAAGCATCTCTCTGCACACTTTAAACCTGGTCACTGATGCTGTATTTTATGTTCAGCATAAAGTCTTAGACATTTTCTTTTTAATTCTTAAAGTTCTTTCAGATTTTATGAAGAGCCAGATCTAAGATTCTGAGTTTGTGTGCCCTGGCTTGTCTTGCCTTGCTTTTCTGCAAGGCTTTTCTGCACGACTGAGGTGTTGTGCAGCTAGAAACCTTGATAATGCTTAGCAGCTTCCTTCTTGTTTATCTGCTGCAGTGAATTTAGTGGTTTTGTAGAGTACCAGTTTGGTTTTGTAGAGTAACAGTTTGTCAGACTTCTTTCATGTTTGCTTAAGCTTACAGCACAGACTGATCAAACCCCTCTTGAATTTTGACCAACTCCATCTGAATTGAGTTGTGTTTGGAATAAAGGTGGTTGGTGTCTCATGGCCTCCAAACTAAGCTTTTTGAGGAGGGAGAGTGTAAGAGAAATCTTTAGCTACTTCAGCTACTACTAGGTTCTACCTAGTAGTGTTTAAACACATATAAAATGGCTCTGGAACACTTAATCCACTAGGTGAAAGCACTGAAACCAAAACTCACTAAGGTAGTTTCATGGTAGAAAGCAGCAAGTCTCAGGACAGTGGCTGGTTGCCCCAGCAAACCCCAGAACTCTTGTTCCTGTAATGAAGGCTTGTGGTTGAGTGGTATGAAAATGTGTCTCAGATTTCACAGGAACATGTGGAAACTTTCTGACTTTTAGAAAAGCAGTAATTCCAACCAAAAATGGACTGCTTGTTGCTAAAGATGTCAATGGCAAACTGTAGTAAGTACAAAAACTTGAAGATCCTGTAGTTTAGCACTCTGGCATTTTAGCACTTTGGAAGGGAAAATTAGAAGTACATCTACCAGCTAAATGGAGGGGGACAGTTGAATATTTGTGGCTGTAAATGGAGCCTAACTTGGGTACTAAGTTAGGGTACCTGGAAGACCACATTCTAAGTTGTTTTTGACTGGCATATGAAACTGCAAGTGTGGCATCAGTTCAGAGCTCCTCCAGCAATAAGGTTAGCTGGCAGTTTTCTCTCAGATATACTTGACATGCCTGTTGTATAAAGGGAGAGAGACCTACCTCATCTTTAACTAGGGCAACATTCAAGGCACTTGTACCATGATATAGCCTGAGATGATTTGGCCTTTGATGCAGGAACATGATCCAAGTGCTACGCCTTTTCCTCTGCTTGCATGCTTTGGTCTTGCCTGTGTGTAAATAGTGCTTTCATCAGAATCTGTACTTGTTTGCCAGTGTGGTGGTGTGTTTCCTGGGCTGAGAATGACAGCCATTTTCAGTCATCATCTTGATGCTAAAATGTACATTTAAGAGGCTGCGTATGGCTCCCTCTTCTGCTGTGGAGCAGCACCCAACGGGAGGAGCACAGTTCAGAGGGAGCTGGGTGAGTGCTGAGGGGAAGGACAGGAATTGTCATGCAGGCCTAGAAAACATGGAGTAAGAAGGAGTGAGAGAAAAAGTTACCTGAAAGATCTTCTGTTTCTTCTCTGAACATAAGTAAAAAACCCCTACTAATGTATGCTTAGACTTTCTGCAGAGGATAAAGTGAGTCACCAGAAAGGCACCTTTTTCCCTATGTCAATATGGCTTACTGAGTAGAATTTTAAGCTAAAAGTAGTACTCAATTAACAGTTTTGTAGTAGCTGGTCAAGGTACCATGGGACAGCTGGATTTTAAGGCTGCATCCAATCTGTTGCCCATTGTAAACCAAGCTTTACCCAGCAGGCTAAACAAGACCCAGGGACTGACTTAATGCTCCCCCTGGCATGAAGAAAAGATGCTGCTCTCCAGATGAGAGTGTAGATTTTAGGTACTTAAGTATTGTGGTCTGTGTTAAACAGACTCTCTATTCTCCCATCCTTTGTGCCAGCCCTTCTCCATCCTTAGCCACTGCCAGTAGCTGTTTGCTTTTTGGAACATCTCACAGATCATTAGGGCTCCGAATGCTGTACACCCCCAGACGTAATTATGCTGCTGCCAGCCAGATTCCTTGCAGCTGTAGACAGCTATTTCTTCTTCATGCTTTTTCCCTTGCTGAATGGAACTAAATAGCCTGCTAAAGCTGAGGAGGGAGGAGGACTATCCTCCCTGCCTTGGTTCAGTGGCAGCTTGGGACTGTGATGGTGAGTGCTGTGCTGTCTCCCCTCTTCTCTGCCCCCATCTTGTTGTTGTCTCTGCTATTGCTGTGCAGGCTTCAGCTGTGGAATAAAAGTCCTTTTGTGTGGGACCACAGTGTGGAGCCTTTCAGCTCCTTGCTGGCAGTCCAGCCTGTTGAATTCCCAGGCATAAGCTGCTGTCAAGTGGAAGAGAGGAAAGCAGACCCATGCAGTCGAGTGAGGAGCTTCCATCCCATTCATATGTTAATGCTTCCAAGAACAGAGCTATCCTTGGGCTCTAGGACAGCCTTTCTTCCCCTCCTTGAACCATCTGCTTCCAATCACAGAGTATGCTGGGTTGGAAGGGACCCACAAGGGTCATTGAGTCCAACTCTTGGCCCTGCACAGAACCATCCTCAAGAATGACACCGTGTGCCTGACAGCATTGTCCAAATGTTTCTTAAACTGTCAAGCCTGGGGCTGTGGCCACTTCCCTGGGGAGACAGTTCCAGTGCCCAATGACCTTCTGGGTGAAGAATCTTTTTTTCTGGGACTCAACCTAAACCTTCCCTGACAACTTCAGGCCTTTCCCTTGGGTTTGGTCACTGGTCACCACAGGGAAGTGATCAGTGTCTGCCCCTCCTCTTCCCCTCAGAAAGAAGTTGTAGACTGTGATGAGGTCCCCCCGCAGTCTCTTCTCCAGGCTGAATGGACCAAGTGCCCTCAGCTGCTCCTCATAGGGCTTCCCCTCCAAGCCCTTCATCTTCATTGCCTCCTTTGGACCCTCTCTAATATTAAGATATTAGAGATTAATATCTTTTTTATATTGCAGTGACCAAAACTTAATGTATAACAAACCCTGACTCTTCTCCAAAAGCCTCCTTAGCTGTCTGCATCCTGCTGCTTGATGCACAAGTGACCTACATTCCCCTGAATCTGCAGGGGCTCTAGCCCAGCTCTCCTCTCCATGTTCAAGCAAGGACAGGCCGAATAATTTCAGGAACCCCAGTGGGATGATGTACATGGACTACATGACCTAGTGTAGGTTTTGTCTGTGTGTGTGCCATCAATGGCATGCCTCTGCTGAAAACTGCATTTGGTTTTTCTGCCTGAAAGGAACAAAGGCCCTAATGCTGCTTTTGAAAGGCCAGAAGAAATGTCTGATCCAAGCCCTAAACAATCTAATTAGTGATGTGTTTGTGAGGGACCTATGTCTTTGGTGTTGTATCTTGCCAAAGTATAGACCACATCAGAAGGGAGCAGAGTGCACCTTTGGGCAGTACAAAATTACATCAACTGACCTGGCAGCTGGTTTTCATAGGGCAAGTCTCAGTCTCTGCACCAGTGTTAGCCCCTTGCTGCACCCTGTGGCATGTCCCAGGCTTTTCAGGGCACAAAGGGGGATGTCTTGATAGCAATCAGGCTTTGAAGAAACTTCCCCCTCCTTTTAACCAACAGTGGCACTGTACTGCAGTAGTCTTGCTGCCTCACCATGAGGCTCTTGTCTCTTGTCACAACATGTCTTTAAAACCTTCTTAATTCCTATTTACATAGCATGCCTGGTGTGCTAGGGAAGTAACTACAGAGAGAGCTCACATAGTGTAGTTAATGTCTGTGGTGACTCTTTGTCCTGGCACAAGAGATAGCATATGGATTTAGCCTCTGCACTTCCTCTTAATGGTGCTGCTCAGTAAAGAGCTGTATGAAAGGCCTGTCTATAGCTATCAGTGGAGTAGAAACAAATCTTAAAGTAGCACAGCCTAGCAGGGTGATTCATGACTTGCCCAGGAATAGTACATTTGCATGATAAGTGTGGGATATACCTGAAAATGAAGCTTTGTTCTTCATTCCTGGCAGTTACTAAACCTGTCAGAGCTGTTGCATTGTGTTTTGGCTATACATGTTGGCTTATAAGTAGCTGAAAAAAATAATATCCCAGCTGTTGTTTATAAATAGCAACAGGCCTTAAAGAGCTGAAGGAGAAGAAAGAATATTACACATTCACTTAAGACCTCTTAGAAGCTCAGTCATCTTTCTGTGCACTGTAGCAGGAGAGGCAGGTGGTCAGGGCACTGTTTTTGTCTGAACTTACCTCTAACATGTTTTCAGCCAGAGGTAAGTTCAGTCCCTCTGGGGATCTTGCTAATAATTGTCTTTCTTTCAGGTTGTCAAGACAATTGGTTTGCGAGAGGTCTGGTTTTTTGGACTTCAGTATCAAGACACCAAGGGTTTCTCAACATGGCTAAAACTGAACAAAAAGGTATGTTTGCTCCAAAATTTTGCTTGTCCTCGTTCCCTTCTGAGAGTGCAGGGGCAAATTCAGTCCCCACACTTCTGTCAGGGATCTGTTCTAACCTACCCATGCACCTCAAGTACTGCAAGATCAGTGAGTTGGTGTTGTGGTGTCCATGCACTCCCTCCCCAAGGTATAAGGAGCTGTGGTATCTGACCTGGTCCTGCATTTAGCTCTGTTTACCAGGCCAGATTTGTTACCCTTCCTGGTCAAACGCTGATGTTGTGCTCCTGTGAGCATCTTGGTTGGGGAGAAACCTGGAAAGTAACTTAGCTACCCCTGGTCATAAGTACTGACTTGTGTCCAGTGGGGAGAAATGATGAGGTATTTAGCAGTAAGTAATTGAAAATCCTTGCTTTTCTGCACACTCTTCTGCATTGGAAAGGAAATTTTTTTTTTCTAGTGCATGCTTGTCTTCCTGTTTGTAAACTGCTCCCTTTCACTTGTATATAGGCTATAAAATCTGCTAACTCTGTTCCAGGTAACAGCACAGGACGTACGTAAGGAAAGCCCCCTGCTTTTCAAATTCCGTGCCAAGTTCTACCCAGAAGATGTGGCAGAAGAGCTGATCCAGGACATCACACAGCGCCTTTTCTTTCTCCAAGTGAAGGAGGCAATTCTGAATGATGACATTTACTGTCCCCCAGAAACAGCTGTTCTTCTGGCTTCTTACGCTGTCCAGTCCAAATACGGAGACTTCAACAAAGATGTGCACAAGTCTGGCTACCTTGCTAGTGATAAACTGCTCCCACAAAGGCAAGTGAACCTGGATAGTCTCACACATTCACTTAAAGATTGTGATTTTTTAATTTATTTTTAAATGTAGGGGGTGTTTTGATTGCAATGCTCAGAATAAAATACAGCCTTGTGCCACTTTGAGCATTTAGATTAGTATTCAATTAAGAGCTTTAACCTTAAACTTCCTATTGCTACTCTGAAACTCTAATCAGAAGTAGTGAGAGAAGCTCCAAAACAAAATACACTATAAGAAGAAGAAACTGAATAAAATTTGTCATTTATTAGAAGTCTGAGTACTGACCATTGTGTCTCTATCTAGCCTTTTAATGAGGCTGTATTTCTTGGACTGTTTTTTGGGGGTATTGGAGTATTTAATGAAGCATTATTATAGAGTGATGTGGCTGTGTGTGTACAAGTATGGAGTGCTTGGTTTGAAACATCCCATGTATACTCTCTCTAGGGTTTTGGAGCAGCACAAGCTTAACAAGGACCAGTGGGAGGAGAGGATCCAGGTGTGGCATGAGGAACATCGAGGAATGATTAGGTAACCAATGCAGTGTGAAACTGCTGTATTTAAAGTGGTGTTAGTGTGCAATGTACAAATGCATTACAAAAAAAATCTCTGACTTGCTTCAGGGTAAATTAGCATTCTTCAGGTTATTAATATCTTTTTAACTAGGTTCATGTGCTAGGTTCACATGCCTCTGCTGGTCCATGTCAGCTGGCTGTTCTTAGTAAAACAAGACTGAGTTTGCAGAATTTGTAATTATCTACTAGGGTGATGCTTAGAACCTTTGCCAGCTTGTTGCTTCTCTGTCCACGTGGGAAGATAGCACCTTCTTGCTCTAATGGCTTAAAGACTCAAAAGAGAATATCTGCTTTCTTTTTACATGCTGCAGGGAAGATGCTGTCTTGGAGTACCTGAAAATTGCACAGGATTTGGAAATGTATGGTGTGAACTACTTCAGCATTAAGAACAAGAAAGGCTCTGAGCTCTGGCTAGGTGTAGATGCTCTTGGACTCAACATTTATGAGCAGAATGATAGGTAATAAACCCCTCTCTCTTCATCATTGCCTTCAGCTCCTTTCCAATATAAAGTCATTCAAAATCAATCTCTCCTGGAATTCAAATCTTTAATTAAACTCCACAATTTCTGTATCATTCTTGGCTGTGTTTTTGACATTGCCAGAATAATCCATAAAATGTGCTGCTTTGGACCAACAAGTACAAGAAATTGGCAAATCTTTTCAAGACAGTTTCACTTCATCCCTAGTCTTCCTGCTATAGATGCATTCTCTAGTTCAGATTTTCATTTAAAAAGCAAAAAAAGTGGGATTGAAAAACTGCTTCTTATATTTATATTTCATCTGTGTGACTAATTTTGTCTGCTGATTTTAACTACCATAAGAGCACTGAAATATGAGGGTGGATTTGGTATAATTTTGAGCTTTATATTTTAAGTCAAGAATTTGGAATGACTTTGGGCTCTCATTTCTTTTTGCTTCCCATTTTTGCAGGCTAACACCGAAAATTGGATTCCCCTGGAGTGAGATCAGAAATATCTCATTCAATGACAAGAAATTTGTTATTAAGCCTATTGACAAGAAAGCACCAGTAAGAAGCAAGATTCATATTAAGCTATTAAACTTTCAGCTTCTTAGCTGAACAATTTCTGTGGGCTTGGTTTTGGGGACTTTTTGGGGTTTTTTGCACAGAATCTTTTCATCAATAGCATGAACGCTGATGTAAGCAGGGAGACCTGTTCAGGGCAGTCAAGTGATAGTTATGGGGTTTTTTCTGGCTAAGAGGGTAGAAATTTAGTATAAGCTTAAGCTTTTAAGGTCAGTGGCAGGGAAGAGCTCTTTGCTTAGGGTTTCTGATTCTCCTAAGACTGTTCAGATTCTCTGATAATACAGTTAGGGATCTGAGGTACCTCTGTTAGCTGTGGATACTTGTAACCTGTTGGCTTTAATAGTGTGTGGGATGATCTTTTGCAGGTTTTCACCTTATTTAAAGCAGAAGCTTTAGGTCATTTTGTAGAGTAGGCTGGAAGTTTTTTCCTTGCAAATTTATATTGAATGTAATTGCTTTCATATTTAAGGCCTAATAATTTCCTGTGCTAGCCAGTGCCTTCTGTTCTTCTGGTCATTCTTGTGCCATTGCTGCTTGAAAGCATTTCCCTGCTGCTGTTGCTCCTTTTGAACAGAACAAAGTTATTTTTCCATTGATTGTAACATTTAACACCTTTTCTGGCATAAGCCAAGACATTACATTCAATGTGGCTGACCAGACTATTATACAGATTATTGAAGTGGGAAGGAAGGTGGGAGAAGCCAGGGACTCGGTGTGCCTGGTAAAGCAGCCCTGCTGGTTTGTGATGAAATGGTGATGCTAAGATGCTGTGTGCTTGGTTCTAGGGATGTGTTACAGTGAAACCCAGAACACTGGAATGATACACTGGGTGCTCTTGTCACAAGCACACTGGGTGTGCTTGTCAGGTTGAAATCCATTCCAGAAATAATTGCCTGACTGCCACCACCAATTAATTAGACATTATCAAGAAAAGCTGGCTGGCAACTCTAAAAAGCTCGGGGTCTTAGGAGCATAGTGCATACACAAGGGGCTTCTTATGCTGAAAGAACAGGTCTAATGCTGCCTTTTTCTTGTCCCAAGGACTTTGTATTCTATGCCCCTCGGTTACGGATTAACAAACGAATCCTGGCACTTTGCATGGGGAACCACGAGCTCTACATGCGCAGACGTAAACCAGACACCATTGAGGTGCAGCAGATGAAGGCACAGGCTCGGGAAGAGAAACATCAGAAACAGATGGAGAGGTTGGTAGGGTTCTGAGTAACCTGGGTGTGACTAATCACTGCATGAGTAGCCTCATGTGCTGGATAAATGGCTGGCAGCACCTTAATCTGCTTGAGCCAGAAATAGAGCAGGCTGCTTTCTGCTTCAGTAGGTCTGATGGGTTGATAGTAATGGTACTCATCACAAATGTGACTTCCCATTACTTTCTTGGACTTACGAACTTGTCATTGAGATGAATGCCAGCAGAGCTTTTTATTTTTGCACTTCTATAAAGGGGTACATCTGGAGTAAAGCTCGTTATCTGAGTGCTGTAGGGCACATCTTGTGTGTGCTCTTTTTGTGTGTTTACTAGGAAGTGCTCCAAGTTGGTTTGAAATTACATTGTGACTTCCTTCCATCAGAGCCCTGCTGGAGAATGAGAAGAAGAAGAGGGAGTTGGCAGAAAAGGAGAAGGAGAAGATTGAGCGTGAGAAGGAGGAGCTGATGGAGAGACTCAAGCAAATAGAGGAGCAAACCAAGAAAGCTCAGCAAGGTAATAGGAAATCTTTCAGTGTTTCCTTTGGTGATGAATAGTCTGAGTGAGAAGGGTTCAAGTAGTAAAGCTATGAGCATCTCTGAGTAATTTGTCTCTCCAGTGTTGTGTGCTAATTTGTGTTAGGGCCCTGGTTTAGCCTCCTGAAGCTGAATGTAAGCCCTCCATATGCAGTTGCTGAAAAAAGATATGCTTAAAGAAATGGGTAACAGCCAAGATGTGTCTCTTAGCAGTGGAACTACCTTGCCATTGTCCCTGTGCTGGCTGGAAGCTTTATCCCATCATATCTATAGAGGAAGGAGTCAAAAAGTGTAGCAGGTGTCACACCAGCCACTGCTGTGGTGATTTATTATCTAATTGCTTGGCTAGAGTTAGTGTGGTGTTGCCCAAGCAAAATACTGAACACTTCTCTGCCCTTAAGTATGTAATTTTGGGATGGGTACTTCCCCACAAATCTGTTGGGGGTGGGCCTGACTTTTAGTCTTACAGCTCCAGGTAAAATGTAAAGGAGAGGAAAGGAGACAGTTGCTTGTGTCCCTCCTTTACCTGTCCCTCTGAAGGAAAACCCTTATCCAGACAGACTTTCCTCTCCTAGTGCTGTTCTTTACTTGATCTGACTTGAAGCATGCTCCCCTATTTTCAGAATTGGAAGAACAGACCCGCAGAGCTCTGGAGCTGGAACAGGAGAGAAAACGAGCTCAGGAGGAAGCAGAGAAACTGGCTAAGGAACGTAGAGAAGCAGAAGAGGCAAAGGAGGCCCTATTGAAAGCATCCCATGATCAACAAAAGACCCAGGAACAGTTGGTAAGTTGCTGAACTGAAAATCAGATAGAGAAAATAGTGAAAGGGGAAGCATCTAAGCTTTTGAAGCAAACCAGGCTATGAATATAGCGAGGAAGCACTACATTCATAGGTTCTTCAATTTTTATCCTCAAGTAGATGAAAATATACGTAAATACAAGTGTATTTGTGCAGTAGATTTGTATTGCTTTTTGCCTTTTTTTGTATGTGATAATGATAAAGTGTTGCTTTCCCTGGTTTGGATTCAAAGAACTGAGTTTTATAGCTCTTTTTTGGGGAGAAGGAAAAAGAACCAACCCAACAACCAAACAAAACCCCAACCCACAATGAAATGCAAAACTTTTTTGGCTTCCTTTCCTCTTTCATCATGGAGGTATTGGTGGAACTGAAGTTAACAGAAAGGCTTTCTCCTTACTGAAAAGATACATTTTCACTCAGGACTTGAACTAAATGCTTGATTTAGCAAGTACCTTGGGTTTTGGCTCCACTAAAAGCCTTTCTTCTGCAGGCTGCTGAGATGGCAGAACTCACAGCTAGGATCACACAGCTGGAGCTGGCCAGGCAGAAGAAGGAGAGCGAGGCGCAGGAGTGGCAGTATAAGGTAAAGCAGAATCTGAGCAAATGGCTACTTTCTGTGGAATTGCTCTTTGTTCTGGGTTGTATCTTAAACTACTATCCTAGATTCCATGCTAGACTCAATGCTTGCAAGCTTGAGGCTGTTGTAAATACGCAGCTTTGGTTTTCTCCATGGAATGGGTGACTTATTCTAACTCCAGGTAGCAATTTTTGGCTAATTAGACCTGTAGCCCATCTTCCATTAACAGTAACTATTCTTCAAATCTCTGAAGTATTATCCAGCAGAAAATTTTGCAAATGATGGTGGCTGAGTAGCTTTGGAATACACTCCTTCAGAGGTGCAAGGTTTCCTGTAAAAAGCACCTTGTGGTGCTTCTGTGAGAAGTCTCAGGCACTCAGGATTATACTGACTGACTCACTGTGGCATATCCTACTGCAGGCACAGAGGGTGCAGGAGGACCTAGAGAAGACCAAAGAGGAGTTGAAGACTGCCATGAGCACTCCTCATGTCACTGAACCCATGCACTCTGAGAACGAGCATGATGATGAGCAGGATGAGAATGCAGCAGAAGCCAGTGCTGAGCTACGGTCAGAGGCCACCATCAAGGACCGCAGTGAGGAGGAACGCACCACTGAAGCAGAGAAGAATGAGAGGGTCCAGAAACACTTGAAGGTAAGAAGCTGGCAGCAGAGTGTGTGTGTCTGTGTGGGTGCTGCTTCTACTTTTCTCAATATTTCTTGCAGCTGGAAGGTATTGCTTTTATTTAAAAAAATGAGGGGAGACACAGGGGAGGGAGATGATCATGATCTTGCCAGATAGCTGCTTAACCATTGAGTAGAGAGGCAGATCTTGTCTCTTGGCACTTGAATTCCATTTTACTGGAAGCAGTGAAGTGTTTTGAAGCAGTGCCAACAAGTAGCATCTGTCACATGTAGCGTTCTTTCTGTGAGTATTGCCAACCACCTGACAGCTGTTCATAGCCCTGGCTGCAAGGAATTGAAGAACTTTGTCTGATTCCTATCCAGCAGCTGTCTCTAACTGTCAAGTCTGGGTTGCGTTGCAAAACTCTGCATTGCAAAACCCTGGAGTAGCCCACTAGGGCTCAGCACAGAGACAGCACTACTGCACCATCTTCTTGTGAGGAACTCCAGTGTTCTGGTGTTCAGTTCCAAGCATTTAGTTGTGCCGCCGACTTGCACCAGGCTTTGCTCATTCTGCATTGTACCATGGTGGTTACACACAGAGGGCTAGAGGTGCATTTTATCTTCTGCAGCAAGTTCCTTTTCTGGTGGAAAGCTAGTAATTCCTCAGATTCTGCAATATGCTCCTGCTGTCTTCAGGGATCCCTCCACATGGCCATTCCTTTAAAGTACAGGCATTGGAAACAATCTTTCTTAACTCTCCTAGATGAAGATAAATAGGTGACAGATTGCCTGATGTTTTATACCTTCATATGTTAGGGAGAAATATTAACAACTTCCACAAAATCATAGATCTGTTTAGGTTGGAGGGGCCTCCATGAGATCATCTGATCCCACTTCCTTGCTCAAGCAAGGTCAGCTAGAGCAGGTTGCCCAGAAGAATACACTGGGGCTTGTCTGTTTCTTGTCTCTATAGATACCGGATCTTTAGAAGGATCAGCAGGAAATCCAGCTTTGAGTCTCTGCAATGTACTAACCTGTCGCTGTCCGTTTCTCCTCCTCCAAAGGCTCTTTCCTCAGAGCTGGCAAACGCTCGGGATGAGACCAAGAAGACAGCCAATGACATGATCCACGCTGAGAACATGCGCCTGGGCCGAGACAAGTACAAGACCCTCCGTCAGATCCGGCAGGGTAACACCAAGCAGCGCATCGACGAGTTCGAGTCCATGTAAACTCTCCCCTGCACCTGCTGCCCTGCACTCTCTTCTCCCCTCTTTCCCATCCTCTCCCATCATCACTCATAATCGTGCTATGCTGGAACCACTACAGAAGAGTGACCATGGTCTTATTTATCAAATTTTGGGCAAATGCTGGAGTTAAGTGACAGAAGAAGGAATAGTAATTACGTCTGCCTGGGGTGGCTTGGGGAAGCAAATGTGTATTAGGGAAAATCTGAAGTTGTTTGGCTTGGGGTAAAGTCTTAGTGTGTTGGGTTTGCCCACTGAGGTGGCTGTGTTGCTGTCTTCTCCCGTTGTGTGGGGAGACCAGCAGATACTTGTACTGCATTAAACAGTCAAGAGCTGACAGTCTGATACTCTGCCTTCCTACTAACCTGTGCAAGCTTCAGGATTAAGCTTAGTAGCCAGGGTTTGAATTTCTGACTTAACCCAGAGTCTGAATCATGTAGTTAAAAAGGGGAGACTGAAGCTTAGGAAGAAGAATTGAAGGTAAAATATGGACTTTCTCTCTAAAAGACCAAAGCTTTTGTCCTACAAAAATAAGCAGACCAAACAGATTCTGTGGTGTTCCTGCTGGTGTTACATTTTGTTGTTTAATGATGGAGCTTTGAATTTCCTAATCATGAGGAGGCCTTTGGAGTATTTCCACTGATACAGTGTGGTTTGAAGCCTCGGATTCCCTGCTTTCCAGAGGTTTTGTCTCTGGTTAATGGCTTTGTTCACTATCATTTGTCTAACTTCAATGTAACCAGTGAGGCAGAGATAGCTAAAGTACACTGCCTTCCTTTTTGGTTTTGCTAATGAAAACCTAAAGTGGGAGGTAGAAATGTAAAAGACTAAAAATTATTGTAGCTGTATTTTCCCTTGCTGAACAGATACTTTTCTAGTTATGTGAACAAGATTTCAGGTTTTTCCATAAGAGGCCTTTTTAGCACATAGTTGTTGGTGCCTTATGACTGTGTATAGATCTACTGTAGCTCAGATACCTTTAGTTTAAACTAGATGCAATCATAAAAAGTGATCAGCAGCTGGGGACCAAAAACTGCTCTCATATCTGGGTCATGTACAAGACTGCATCTGTCTTCCTGGCTTCAAGCAGCATTTGAGGGGAGAGGATCCTGAGACACTTGTCCAATTGCTTTCTTAGTCCTCACTAGCACTCTGCCACATCCCAAGTGCTTTTCCTTCCCCAGAAGGATGCCCTGGCCTTTTATAGCTTTGAGAACAGAAGGCTTTCTCTTAGAAATGGGATACAAATGGTTGTGAGACTGGTCCTGAGAGCTGCTTGTGCCAGTTATTGTAATAACCATCACCTCCTGTCATCCAAGCTGCCCATGTTGTAGCTATCCAGAGTCCTCCCTGCCATTTCTGTGGAGGAAATAGCCATGTATGCTCAGGGTTGAATTGGATGTTGCCTTGATCCCTCACAAAAAGAGCTGTTAAACTTCAGGAGAGTCATCTTAAAAATGGGTTCCACCTAAAGTGAAGTCCTCTGTTTTGCCCTCCTTGGATTATCCTGTCCCTATAGGAAGTCATTAGATTAGCCTGGGATTTATTTTCTTGCCTAGCATAATTCCAAATTTTGTGACCTGCTCAGTTTTGTTGATTCTCCCTTTGTATGATGTTACTGGTAATGGTGATAGAAGGAAAACATCTGAAAACTAGAGCATTTTCAGCTCCCTGGTGTATGAGAAAGGGCAAAGGAGAACTGTGCCAAAAAGAAAAAATGTTCATGATAGTGTTAAGAAACTGCAGTATTTCCCCAAGAATTCCTTGGGTGGCTGGAAACAACCTCACCAGTTCTGTGTTACTTTATTTTTTGAAAGCAATGCAAGTCTGTGTGGAGATTCATACAAATACCAGCCAGCCTTGTTAGAAGCAACATGCCAACCTATGCTCTTAAACCTCCAGGTGTGTCATGTGGGAGCCCCCTTCTCTCCCCTGGACACAGAGTGCTTTTGGGGGGCACATGACATGGCAAGCTTTTTGTTGGCCAAGAAAAATATGCCTCAGTACCATGAAAGTCACAAATGACAGACTGGAGTTAAATTTGTCAGAA
The DNA here is from genome assembly GCA_013399945.1 of Ploceus nigricollis. Taxonomy (NCBI): domain Eukaryota; kingdom Metazoa; phylum Chordata; class Aves; order Passeriformes; family Ploceidae; genus Ploceus; species Ploceus nigricollis. The sequence continues at coordinate 399,425 of VXBC01004684.1, read as the reverse complement.
CGTGTTTGCATATTCCTGTACTGAAGGTGATTGGCATTGGCTCTGCATGAGTCTCGTTACTGGGGAACAGACAACCTTTAAACTTCTGTTTTGGTGCTTTAAAGCTGGTTCTCAGCACTTCTGCTCTGTCCATGGCAACTATTGATGCATTTGAGGGGAGAAAATCCTATCTAATATTTTAATAATTTCCTAACAAGCTGAAGTATGGTGCCTGGAATACGTGTTCAAATAATAAACCAGTAATTTTCTGCTTTGATGGGTCACACAGCACTGCTGAGCTCTCATGTATTATGATGTTGGCATGACTTCTGTTTATATGGTTTTTTTAAACGTTCTAATTCCACATGGTCCAATAAAGGAATAGAACGGCTTGTGCCAGTGAGTCCACCTAACTCTTTGTAGTTGTTTCAGCCCTGCCTTCTTTTTAACCAGTATTATATTCCAGTGGTATCTAATGATATTTGATTTCAATATTTCTAGCTATGCACAATTAGAAAATATTAGTCAAGGGACGGAGGGTATGTTTATGGTCCTCCTTCCCTTGGAAATGTATACTGTATTATAAAGATGATATTTTGCAAGAAAACTAATGTAAGAAGCTTTCAGTATTATGGTGAGATTTGTAGACACATTTTTTATTTGTTAGAATATAGTGAATTGTCCTTCCTCTTCATGTTCCAGTTTAATTGGATAACTACTCCTCTTGGGGGTGGGGGGAGGGAAGTACTTTATCACATGTTGCCTGGCTTATTTTTTCTTGTTTTATTTTTTGATGCTGTAAATTATGTTGAAGGTTTTTGACCAGTTGTTTTACTGGATTATAATAAAACATCAATTCCTTAAGGTTGTGGAGTAATTAATGGGTCCATGTGCTTATCTGCAGAGAGAACCTTGATTAAGACATGTTTTTCCTGTTCAGAGGAGTTGTTAAAATCCATACCTTGTTCTTCCTGAAGTGCCAATAAAGTTCAGAGAAATTCAGCAGATTGTGTCTGGCTGGTTACTTAAGGTTTGCTTTAAGTCCAGTGCTGTGTCTTGTAGCTGAGCAGATCTGCCTTGTGGTGCCCAGAGGTCAGCCTGGGAGCTCCCTCACAAATAAGGAGACCTTTCTTGCACTCTGAAAAGGAACAGCTTCAGTAACAGCCCTTTCCTCCTCCCAGCCCAACAGCTGTCCAGCTGGAGCCAGTACTGGAATTGACACTTCTTTGTGGAGGCACTGAGTATAAATGTTCAACTTGCAAGTGGACTGGCCAGAGGGAGGGGATGGAGCTGCTGTGCCCAGCCCAGGTCTGTGTGCATCCAGGTTGGCCTGGACAGGCTGGCTGGGCCCTGGTGCTGCTGCTTGCACGGACACCCTGCCAAGTCTGTGCTGCCATCAGCCTGTTCTGGGGATTTGGGCACAATTTGCTTCACAGCTGCCTTGCTGTGGCTGTCTCTACCTGTTTCGCTGTGTCTCAGGGTTCCAGCAATGGAAGAGTGGCTGCTGCCACCTTTCTGCTAATGAACTGTGTGATCTTTATTTGCAGCTGCTTTCTTCGTGGTTGTGAAGAGAGGCCTCACAGAACCTCTGCCTAATCACTGCTGCAGAATAAGGTGGAGATTTCACTGGAACATGTTAGTGCACAGAGATCTGGTGCTGGGGAAGAGATCTGAACTTTTCTATAAACACCAAGTGTGGAGCAATTGAGGCTTCTGCAATCCCCACCAGGCATGGCTTGGATTCAGTTTCTACAGGTGAGTCTTTTTTTTTTAGTTCCTTCCTGCCAGGATTCAAAAAACCTGAGCACTGGAGGAATTGCATGTCTCCTTTAATGCTACAGCAGCCTTCAATTGAAGGTTGCACTGGTCTGGAAAGGTTGATCCTGTTCTTGCTGTTTCTAGTGCCCTTGCTTCTCAGTGGACATTACCTTAGAGGCTTGAGGCTTAGTAATTCTCCATTAATTCTCCATATCTATATTCAGTTTGTCTTTGAAGAAATGGAAGTGTAAAGCATTAGAGGCTGAAGACTGCTATTGTACTGGACCATGTGAAAAACAATGGTCCTGTACAGACCTCTTCTAGTTTGTTGTAAGGCATTCTGTAGTTTAGGAGCAGAAATTTGCATTAACCTCTAATTTTTGTAGACAGCTTCTATTGGATTTGCTAGTCTGTCTGGGATGTTTCAGATCCAGTTTAGGCTGTATCTACATATGTTTGGGACCCAGCTGCTTTTATCTGTGGGACAGGGCCAGACTAAAGCATAAAAGGCTCTCAGAAATCTGGGGGATTAGAAACACTGTCTTTTTGCAGGTTCTGCAATGTTGCTTTATTAAGCAGTGTAATTTATTAAGAACTCTGAAGAAAAGCCAAACTAACTCTGTAGAGTAAAATATTCATTGAGTTCAATCTGTTTGGTAGACTAATGCATTTGGCCTGAGATGCACTGACTCCAAGTAGGACAAAGTAACTGCAGAAAATAAGACTGATTGCTTCCTCCTTCTCTTCTTTACTCTTTCTAAAGGAGGGAATTGCAAGGGCATGGTCTCCAAATTCTGATTTGCTTTGATGCAGACAAACCCTGTAGGGATTTCTCTAGGTAGGTGAACAGCTTATTAATTTCTTGCTCAGGATAATATGTTTGGAGGGAAACACAAGCATTTTTCCAGCATCCTAAGCTTGGTAATGTACAGGGTAAGGTATGATAATTGTAGGCACTCGTATGGCAGCTGCTGGAGCACCTACAAAGACACTGCAATGAGAGAGCAGAGAGCACCCAAGGCATGGCTTGTTTGCCCTGTACCATCAGTATGACTGCTCTGTTCCCTGCCAGCTTTGCAGCTGTGCAAAACTCAATCTTGGCTGTAACATTTAAATGTCTTATACCAGGGCATATAATATCAGAGCATGTGACAACTGGCAGAAAACAGAATTCCTCTGTCACTGATGTCAACCCATAACTGTTGCATATCCATATGCAAATTGAGGCCACATGTGATGTTAATGTCTCCCTTGCAGAAAAATTACTTCTGTAAGAAAAATGCCCCATCCCTGGAAATGTTCAAGGTCTGGTTGATGAGGCCCTGAGCAATCAGGTCTGGTGGGTGGCATCCTTGCCCATGGTCAGGGGATTGGAGATAGATGATCTTTATCCCTTTCAACCCAAAGCATTCTCTAAAATAAGGTCTGGGCCTCAATGGATGAAATGCTAGGCTGAGGCTGGCTTTTGTCTTGCGGGTTTGCAGTTCCAAGTGCAGTTTGTAGGCAAGGGAGCAGGTCCCTGTGTCTGAACAATGCCTAAATGAGTATCTAGCTCCAGGTGATGGGACTCTAAACATTACTAGCAATTCCAATGGAGCTTTTCAGGACAGGTGTCAGGATAAGGGGTATAGTGAAAAGTGGAAGAAAGAATGAGGAGGTATTAGAGAAAAAGTAGTGCTGACACTGCAAAAAGTAATACTGGCTACTTGTGGAAGGGACTGTACCTTCAGCTTCTGGTCAGAATGCACTTGCTCAGAGCAGGTGTTAATACACATATTTCTGGTGAGCAGAGCTAATTTAAAAATTACAAGCCCCCATGATTGCTATAGTTTGTGGTTGTGCATCATCCTTTAACGAAATGCAGGCTGGGAGTGGTCTTGAGTCAACAAGTTTGACTGAAGGGGGTGTGAAATAAGCTGCTCTTGAGCTGGGAGGTTATGGTGAAGGCTGTCTAACCCCACATGCAGCACTATTGCACTCCCATCCATCTTTGAAGCATCCTTGACTGGATGCTTGAAGGAGAAGCATGTGCAAATGAAGGTCTTGGCTGGGGCACAGTAACTTCTTAGTGGCCTTCACCCACTTGGTGGTTATTTTCCAGGCAGCAGCTGCATTGTCAGACGTGGCTGCTGTCCAGAAGCCCTGTTGTGAATTCGTTGTGATTTCTTGTTGCAGTGCCAGCCCATCTCTGATTGCATGTCTGCCCCCTGCTTCCCGTGGTGAGAATATGGTTCTTGCTCCTTTTGTCTGTGTCATTCTCAGAAGGTTGCTGAACATCTAGGGAAGGTTCAAATGGGGCAAACAGTCTTGTTTGAGAGGTGCAGAAATTGAGGCACATTTACATTCTCCCCAAGCCCCAGCCTCTGAGGCAGTATCTGTGACTTGAGCTCACTTGCTGTGAGCACTTTGTCCCAGATGTGTGCTCAGTGCATCTCTTGTGAGGCAGCAGAAGCACTCTGTCTGGGCTTGCAGGCTTGCAAAAAGTCAAACCAGTACAAGTTGTTCTGTTTGCTTTTATTAGCAACTTGCTCTGGAACAGGAAAGGTGGTTAATGGGTTTTTAAAGTGACAATGGGAAAGGTGAATTTTAGTTTTGTTTAGTGCTTTAGTTCTGTGTCAGCAAGCAGCCCATATCTGCTTCCCTACAGGAGTATTTGTGAGGCAGTGGGCTTGGAAGGAGGGGAGGGGTAAGCTGTTCTTGCTTTTCCAATTAATGAAGGCTGCCTTCTGGAAATCTTCATTATTCCTGGGTCTGTGTGCCTGCTGCTCTGACTACAGTCCCTGAGACTTCCCCCATGGGACCAGCACGAGCTTGCCTCTCTCTATACATGAACAGCATGGGCAATGACTGAGCCAGGGCAGCTCGGCCTGCTGGCAAGGAACTCTAACAGTGGTCAGAGGAGCTGGGTTTGGTATCTCAAAAATCCAAATATGCTTCTCACTGTGGAGGGCTGCAAAGATGTTGTGTAGCTTCTGGTTGGGTTAGGCCAGTGCTGATTTCAGTGCTCTCCTCCTTGTGCAGAAATCAGGACTGAGGGATTGAGTTGAGGCAGCTCACAGGTGTTTTGGATATTTGCATGAGAGTGCCTAGACTGGGTGGAGGGAGGACCACATTTTTTGGTGTGTGCTACAGAAGATATTGGACAATGTATTTCAAGCTAGAAAACCACTTCCTTACTAGCATGTGCCACCACATGACTGGATGTGTGGGCATAGCCACAGCACTGACAGAGTGGGGCCTGCTGGCAAGAAACCAGGGAGCTGGGGGGCAATGTGCCTGTGTGCACTGCTGGGAAGTTGGTTTCTGCCAAACCATACTTGAAACAGAGCTAAGGGTTCTCTTCAGCTGTGTCTGGCCTCCTCATAAAATATGTGCTGACCTGTGAAGCAAAATTTTGAGGGTTTTTTTGGGTTTTTTTTTTTTTCAAAGCAATGGTATTTTTTCTTCATTGGTTTAGTTGATTTTTGGTTTGGGTTTTTTATTGGCTGGTTTGTTTTTTTTGTGGGAGGGGTGGTTATTTGCAAAACTTTCTATTTTTGCGCCCTTAGCTAAATGAACAATGATTTACTCTGGAAAGGAGATCTTGCTTCTGCTCTTTCTCAGTATTTCAAAGATCTTAAAAGAGATTATCCAAAATCTGTAAGGGCCTGATTCTCTCCTGCCCCAGCAGAATTGTTTTGCTTTCCCCAGGGAGCAGTTGTCCCCTTTGCTGCACCTCAAAGTCTCCCTGACTTCCCTCTCTGCGTTGGCCTCTCTTCCATCAGGTGACATTGACCTGTCACTTGCTGTGCTCTGAGTTCCTGGCAGGGAGAGGAGTCAGTGCCAGACAAACACACAAATGTCCTTGCTGTGGAAACTGCTGTGCATATATCTAATGTATCTCTCTCAACTCAAGGCTTGCTGGAGAGATAAGATGCTTTGTGGTTTGTATGTGCTGTGGCCCCTCTCCTTGTGTCTCTTGTGGCAAGCCTTGCTTTCTTTCCAAGGAAATGGCTGAGAGACAGAACTGGGCTGTCTGCTGCATCTCTCTAGTGCCTGAAAAGCAAAGGCAGAACTGGCCAGAGTCTCTCAGCTGCAGAGGCTGCACAGAGTGGTTTTAAGTGTTTGGGTGAGATGGAGCTCAAGAATTTGGCTTTGAAGTCTGAAGCATTTGGGGCAGCTTGTAGGAGAGAGCAAACCACCGGGAAAAGTTGACCTGAGAATTTTTATTTTTTTAATCCTTTATGCATTGCCCATGAATTTATCTCCACTGGAGCTGTCTGAGAGGTATGTTTGAATGCTTGAACACTTGCCTTTGAACTGAAGAATACATTTCCCTCCTGGCTTATGGAAAATACTTACATTCCTTTATGTCTTTGATGCTTTTTTCAGAAAGCCTAAGCACCTCTTTCCAACCCTTCCAACCTGAAAGCTTTGAGTGGAAAACTTTTATTTTGGGGCAAAAAACCAAAACTTTCTGGTTATCTTCAGAACTATGAATCCAATGCTGTGTGTGTGTGTGTGTCTGTGTTGAGGCAGACATTTTCTATCTTATGCTGAGGTTTTTCCCCTGTACAAATTGCTTTAAGAGTCCAGTATCAACATTTTTTTTTTGCTTATACTGACTACCAATATGTTATTGCATTAAAAAAACTTGATTAAAGCAGACATCCTACCAAATGGTGAGCTGTAAATTTGGTGGAAGGAACCATTCATGCTCTTGAGGTGAGAGCTGTTCTCTAACTCCACATAAACCAGGAACTGAAACTGTCTTTGCTGTTGTATTTTTGGCCCTCAAATTCATATTGATTTACCCTGTAGAGGAGTGTAGACTAAACCAGTGACTATGTTTCTGGGAATAACTTAAGAGTTTTCTTCTGCAAGGCTTCAAAGCTTCATAGTGTGGATTATCAACATGAAATGAATGATAGTTATCTGCACCTTCATGGTACTTTTCAGCAGAGAATGAGCAGCTAAGTGTGGCTGCTTCTCACCACCATCATGTGAAGTAAGTGAATATTCACATTTTAGAGGTGGGAGCCTGCTGTATTGGGTAAGGCAATGATGTGGCTGGATGCCATCTTGTCAAGAGCAGAATTCATGTGTCTTGCTTTCACTCCATTGCTGTAGGAACTGTGTGCCCCTCTCCTCAAGGCAGCAGTCATTGGCACTCCTGCCTCTCTGCTCTTCCAGCCCTCAACTTGCAACTCCTTGTATGACTAGACATCACAATGAATATTTCTCCTGAAATTTGATTTATTTCTGGCTCCTAAAAGGGAAGTCTGTAAAGAGAACAAAGTGAGCATTGCTCGGAAACTGGCATGTGGAGGTGATGTTTCACATGTTCCTGTGCTTCAACCAATTCCCATGCCCTGATGGGCTGGACTGCAGCAAGATCCAAGCACAGTCCCTTTGTCCATCCTTCCTTCCTGCTTCCCCTCCTTCCTCTCTCCCTCCACCCCCAGGGAGGCTGTCCTACTATAGTTTTTTTTTCCTTCCCCCCATCCTCCCAGCTGTACGTATAAGTCCCTAATCAAGCTGTCCCTGCACCAAAGGACAGCTCGGAGGACACGGAGCGGGTCCCAGCAGCAGGATGGCTCACGGCATCTTGGGGCTCATGCGGAGCGGACTGAACGCCAGCAGAATTCGCCTGGTTTTTCTCTGTGGTGTGACTGAGCAGCAGCACAGCCCAGCAAAGCGGTGGGCAGAAAGAGGCTTCAGCTCCACACACGGGTTCCAGGATGCCCCTGGGGAATCCAGGTGGGTCAAATGCTGCCTTGCTGCACCTGAAGGGACGGCAGGCACCTCTGCCTTGCCCCGTGGCAGGAAGAGGAGAAAGGCCAGCGAAGCCATGGCCTGTGGGAGGTGGGGGATGAGACCACCACCTGAGGTGAGCAGAAGCTGATGGGGAGGAAGGTGGTGCCAGGACCCAGCCCGAGAGGTGCTGCTTCCCATCCCTGGAGCTGTGGGCACCTGTCAGAGGTGCTAGTCCTGCCTGCAGGGCCATGGGGACCGCAGCTAGTGGCTGGGAACTGGCTCATGAAGGTGACAAAGAGTCCTTTGGCCCATTTCCACAGCAGGAACTATTGCAGGCTCCCTGCCAGCCTTTCCTCTCTCTGCTTTAGGGATAGTTCAGGAAGAGAAGGTAAAATAAATGTAATTTGTGGATCTGCTAGACTAGTATGATCTGGGTCAGACTGTAATCTGCTAGGCATTGAGAGAGATCCAACCGTCGCAGAAAATACAATAAACTATTTTGCTCTCTGACCTTAGAGAAAAGTCATAGTGATAACCCTGCTTGGTGGGATTTATGAAGACTCATTATCAATGGGATTTCTTTCTAATTGGTTTGTTGCTTATGACATTATCTCTGGCAGTACTTGTAGGCATCTGGCTGGTTTGTATGGCCTTGGAAAGTATCTTTTAGGGAAAACATTGACAGGGGAAAGAACTGCTTTCTTGAAACCTCCTTCACCACTTTCCCATGTCACAAATGGTTTAAGATTTTATTTTTTAAAAGCAAATAATCAGTTGGCATACACTGAATTTGCAGTGTTGAGTTTATCACATCCTGGTAAGATCTTTCCAAACCTCTGACCATTATCCAGCTGAAAAATCAATTTAGTTGCAGCACTAAGGGGAATTCTATCACTTTACCTTTTCTATTGTGTAACAAGTTATTTCACCCATAAAGACAAACCAAACATTGCCTAGAAACATGCCTATTTGCCATACAAACGGAATAAATTACTCTGATCCATCAAAATGTAGGAGGATTGTTTTGTTTTGTTTTGACATTTGAGGACTAGTCTTTAAATTGCGTATTTAGAAATATCTGTAGGTGTCTTTACGAAGGAAACTGGTCTATGTTGTCAACCTGATGAAAGAGAAGCTTCTGCCACTGGAGAATGCCCTGGGCTTTGGGATGATGGGCACTTGAGCAGTGCCACACTGAGAGTTACTGGACAAAAGGCCCAACCACTTCCAGGGTGCTGCCTTCTTTCAGCACAGGAGCTGGGACCTTTGGGTAACTGGGATCTCCTATATCTAACTGAGCATTTGGTATGTACACTAATAAAAAAAACAGTGTTTGCTCATGTGCTTCCTCTAGCAAATATAACAGTGTTAGAATATACTTGGTGAGAAATCCTGAACACTGCTGTCAGGTAGCAGCCTTCTCCAGATTGGTGTGAGAGCCTGGTCAGGAGGAGATGAACTGGATGCTGTTTCCCTTTCATTTGTAGATGCCCTTTCTGCAAGTTATCATTAAGAGAAGCTGATGGCCATGTTCCTAACTCTTGGCCAGATTAAATCTTGCAGGCTGTCAAAATAATTAGCAATTTTCCTCGAGTGTGGATCACATCAGCTCAGAGGAAGTTACTCAGCCCAGTTGCTCTGTAAAAGCTGGGGCTGGGCATGTCTCACCACAAGAAGGCTCCCTGTGATGGAGTTAAGGAAAGGCGTGGGCACTTCATGGAAGAAAAAGCAGCAGAAAAGGAACAATCATCAAGTAATCCCCTTGGGTAGGGGAAGCAAAACATGAAGGACAACAGCCCTTCTTGCTGGATTAGTGTCTGATCCTGAGCACTTTGCTTGTAATTGCATCACTCTGCCCAGGATTAACAGCCCAGGCCTGGGACTTGCAAATGCTCTGCCTGCCTACACATGCTCCCTCTGCCAGCCAGCCCAAGCAGGGGCAGCACGTGAGGAGCACCTGCACTTGGTTATGCACAGATAGACATTTATTCTGTGGGCTGTTTGATAAAGTGGGAAATATTTTTGGGGCAATTCAGATTTGCCTGCCATTCAGAACTGATAATTTGAATTTTTTCTTATGTGCATGGCCCAATCCTTTGAGAAAGTGCCATGTCTCTAGCACTCAGCCAAAAGACCGCAATTGTGGATGTGCAGAAAAGGGTGGACTCCTCTGATTTTTGCAAATTTGTCTTACAGCTCTGAGGATCAGGTGACAGTGCATTTTATAAATCGGGATGGAGAGCGACTAACAACCACAGCCAAAGAAGGGGAGAGTTTGCTGGAAGTGGTAGTCAATCACAACTTGGCCATTGATGGATTTGGTAGGTGTTGCAGCAGGATATGTGCATGTGCTGCTTGCTGGGTGGCTCACCATGCTGAGATGGCAATGTAACCTCACACTGTCACACTGGCATTCCAGCAGCCTGTCAGTGCTTTTGGCTGCATAGAGCTGATGTAAGAATTTGAAAACTGATGGTGATTCTCCCAGAGAAGAGACTGCTGGAAACTGCATCCATCTGTTGTGTTTCCTAGCATCTCTTTTGACATGATCCAGAACTGTTAAAGGGCCTTTTCTCACACTGTTGCTAAAGATGGTCTCTCTCACCCCCTTAATTTTCCTGATTTGCTGTCCTTCCCTTGCTTCTCCACCAGGTGCCTGTGAAGGGACATTAGCCTGCTCTACCTGTCACCTCATCTTTGACAAGGACACCTTCCAAAAGCTTGATGCCATCTCAGATGAAGAGCTAGACATGCTGGACTTGGCATATGGACTCACTGACACGTAAGCCTCCCTGCTGACCACAGCAGATCCTCAGGCCTCTGAGGCATATTCTCACCACGTGGCACCTCTTTCCAAGGGGATGGGGCTTGTTCTGTATTATAGCTGTGCCTTGAGAGCTGCTTTCTCTTGAGAGCCAGCAGATCTTTAACAGGAGCTTTAGTGAAAACCCCTCCTGAACCAGACATCCCAGTGTGGGTGGGGGATTTCTCCCTTTACTTTGGGAACAGAGGAGCCTCACTTCATGTTTTCTCCTCAGGTCGCGCCTTGGCTGCCAGGTGTGCGTTAAGAAGTCGATGGATGGTGTGACAGTGAGGGTCCCCATGGATGTGTCGGACATGAGGAGGCAGCTGGAGGTTGGAAAGCAAAGCAAACAGTAACTGGAAACGACTGCTGCACAGCTTACACCCTCATTTAGGCATGGCAGGGTACTTAGCTTTTGGTTGACTCTATTGCTTTTGGTGGCTGGCTCGCAGTAGGCCATAAAGGTCTGATTCAGTATAAAAGGCGTGTTTGGCAGATCTCTTATTTAAACAAGGCATCATGCTTAATAGGGTCTTTTGTACGTATTTTAAGTGCTTAAATGCTCTGCTAAATGCAACTGGATTAAAGTGCACGGCTTTATATTTCTCTGGGTGCGTGTCAGTAAATATTTCTACTGTATGTGACTTGCCTTCTCCTTTGACATTTAAGAATTCTGCTATTCTGAGTAACTGCTGAGAATTTTGCAAGGCTTGGCTCCTGAAAAGTGGAGCAGACTTTTCCAATTTGGGAAGCTTAAGAGATTGCTGTTTGCAAGTCGGTGTACTGATGGGCTTGGTGATGTAGGTGACTTGAGTTTGGTCAGCAAGAGCATACTGAGGACATTTGTATGCTGACAGTTCCTGTAAGCAGGAACCACTTCTATGAAATTGACATGTTTTGGGTCCCTGAATTGTTCTGTGCTGTGAGCAGCCACTTTCTCCAATATATAAATTTTCTCATTGCTGTACTACCCCACATGTCAAACAAAATTCTAACAATGAGCCTTTTAGGCCTACAAGATGCACTGTTCTGGTACCATGAGCCTGGCTGGAATAGAAGCCAATGGATGGAAATTTGGTTGGCTGCATTAAGTGCAGCACTGCCAGCTGATCAAAGGAGGTGACTGTCCTGCTGTACTCAGCACTGGTGGGGCCTCACCTGGAAGACTGCAGGTAATTTTGGGCACAGAATATAAAAAAAAGACATTATTCTGTTAGAAAGAGTCCAGAGGAGGACCATTAGGGTGATGAAATGTCTGGAGGGGGAGCCTTATGAGGAGTGGCTGAGGTCACTTGGTTTGTTCAGCCTGGAGGAGACTGAGGTCAGATCTCATTGCGCTCTTCAACATCCTCACGACAGGAGGCAGAAGGGCAGGTACCAAACTCTTCAGTCTCATGACCAGTGACAGAACTCGATAAAATGGCACGAAGCTGAGTCAGGGGAGGTTTAGGTTGGCTCTCAGGAGATGGTTCTTCACCCAGAGGGTTGCTGGGCAGTGGAAGAGACTCCCCAGGGCAGCAGCACCCAGCCTGAGTTAAGAATAATTTGGACAATACTGCTCGGCAAATTATGTGATTCTTAGCATGTCCTGCACGGGGCCTGGAGTTGGACTCGATGATCCTGAAGGGTCCCTTCCAACTCAGAGTATTCTGTGATTCTACGGTTCTGTGATTTACGAAATGTCGGTGCGACCTTGGGCCTAGGCCGCGGGGGTTGCTGTGGCGGCGCTCTGGCGCCAGGGGGCGCGCGCGGGGCGGCGGCTGCGAGGAGAAGGAGGAGGAGGATGAGGCCGCAGTGGCGGCGGGGCCGCAGCGCTGTGCCCGTCCCTCCTCCTTCCTCTCGCCCTGATCGGTGCCTGGGCCTGCCTCGGGGAGCCGCAATTGCCATTTGTGTTTAATGGTCTCTGTGCACCTCCGTGCCTTCCTACTGCGAACACCAGCCCTGCCGCGCCCGGCGTGGCCTGCTTGTCCCTGTGGGCACAGGCACAGGGTGATGAGTGACACTCTGTGAATCCTCTCAATAGGCTTTGTCTTCCTCTCTGATCCTTCATGGAAAAATCGGTACAAATGTTTATCCATGTCAGAATTTTATCCTTAGCAGAAGGGTACCTGCAGGAAGGAACCAGAAGCATGTGCTGTAAGAGGTGATGGCAGCAGGGTGAGTTTTTGCAGGGTCCCAGCCCTGTTTGGGGACCACAGATGTGGTGATGTACTAAGGCTTCAGGCTTGTGACTGACATGTGACAGGATAGCCCTTTGCTTTGTCATACATCAGAAAAATCTTCCAGGCTTTGCCTGTTTCTCCCAAATCTCCTCCAGTTTGTCGCAGGATTACTGTAAAAAAACCAAAGAGAATAAATATGGATTAAATGAAAGCAGTTAAGCCATCACCTTCTGTAGCACTTCACGTCCCTCCCCTCCTGATGCCACCACTTGCAAAGCCAAGGTGATCTGGAGCTTTGCAGTCCCACTTCCTGGTCCCTACCTTGTTGTGAGCTTGAAGCTGGAGCCCAGGCTCCAGCTTTCTGCACACATCCTGGCAGGATGGCAAAGGAGGAAGCAGCTTCTGGCTTGGAAGGGTTGAATGACTGCTGTATTCCTCTTCAGAGTGTGGGTGACCTCTGAAGAAAGAGTTTCTAGGACAAGCTGTTAGCATTGAAATGCAGGGAGTCAAAGTAGCCTGTGCTACTCTGGTGGGGCTGTCTGTCCCTCGAAGGTGCCATGGGATAACGGAGAGGCCTCTGCACAAAGGAGCTAATACAAAGGATGAGGGAGAGTATGTCTTGGAAGACTGGCTTTCCTGACAGTTGAAACATCAGAAACAGAACTGGAAAGTCTAAAGTAAACTACAGCTGCCTCAGGCACGTCTGTCATGTTTCTGTCAGCCTGCAGGATAAGGAAAGAAATCATATATCCTGAACAGAAATAAGATGAGGCTGAACTGCATGAGTCATTTCTCTTCAAGGCAGATGAGATGGACTTGTTTGGCTTTGGTCTAAATTGGGAGCAGGCCCTGAAGGCTCCTCACGTCCTGGATGGTGACCATGTAACACGACTTCCCAAGAGCCTGCATCTGGTGGGGCAGTGGGTAGTGCTTTCAATATGTGACAGGCCAGCGTGGTCTAAATGATCTGAAAAAGGGCAGAGAAAAAAGGGAAACCTGTTTGCATTTCAGGGCTATACACTAAGGGAAACTGTGGCCTTTCTGGGGCAGAAAGCCAACCAAGTGTCTGTGTGTTTGTTATTTCTTGTTACGAGCAAGCTGGGGGCTGTGGAACATTTTCAAGATTGGTCTCTGAGTTGCATTATTATCTGGCTCATGGAAAATGAGGGCTGCAAATTTCCAAGCCCAGAACTCTGGTTTGTGTTATTCTTTGTTTTGTTTAAAATAAAGAAAAATGCTATAATGCGGAGCTGGGTTACAGCAGCTACCCAGGGAACTGTGCCCACATTAGGCAGCCTAAGATGAGGCAAGGAAAATTGTGTGTTTTTCCCTGCCTCACTCAGTGTTTCTCTAAACTAATCTCTTTCTAAGTTTCTTGTGATCCTTTTAGGTGATGCAAATTGTGAGCTCTTACTCTGCATTTGGTTCAGGTCCCTTTTGTTTGACCTGAGCCCAGCCACTGAGTTTACAATCTTTTAGTATGTTTAGAATACAGAATCATCTCTCTTCCAAGAATAGGCAGACTTTTCTTATAATATTTAGTGCTGTTTCACCTTCTTGAAAAGACAGGAGTAACACCTGGACTGCTGTGCTGGCAGAAGGCTTCTTGCCAGCGTGGCCAACCTGGCAGACCTGGGCTGGGAGGTGAGTGTGTTTCACAGCAGTTCAGTGCAAATGCCACCACCCTGACACGGGAGAGAGGGGAGCAAGAGCAAGGGAGCAAAAGGTGACAACACCACAATGACAACTTGTGTGTCTTTTATTAAAACAGTTACAACTGTAGCTCTGGAAAAAAAAAGACTGTGGATGCCTTATTGCTGTTCACATGTGAGGAAAGTTATGTTGGTGGTGGAGTTGTGTTATGATTATATACACCTTTCATTATACAAGGGCCACAAAGGTGATCTGGGACAGAGAGTGCCACAACTGAGAGTTAAACACCCTTTATCAAACAAAACAAACTGTATACACCTTGGAAAGTGGGCTCTGGGCTTCCCCCTGCTTCCCTTGCCCTAGTATTTGATGATGTGAATTTGGAGTGCTGGGCTAGGTTCCTGTCACTGACCCTCACAGGCACCTGGCAGATGAGTGGAGGGATCTGACACTAGATAATTTTACAGAGGTGGCTTTCCCCTCTATGCAAGGACTGAACCATGGCAGCTGTCATGCAGCTCCAGCTCCGGTTATTTGCAGACACTCAGCAGCTTGCAGGGATACTTATTCCACAAGCACAACCTTTCAGTCATTAGGATTCATGTACTTCTCTTTTGCTTCACCCATTCACTGAGTAAAAGGATTGTCTCTCTGACAGATACCACCATAGAATACTCTCATGTAACCTTCAAATGAACCATCCCAAACCTTTCAACCTTTGAGACCTTTCCCACTGTTTTCTTAAAACAACCTGTCAAACTAATGTGGTGCTCTCAGCATCTTTTTAGAGCTCAGCTGGCAGTGTCACAACCCTCTAACAAGTCCCATTATGTCTGTGGCACTTCTGAGCATGGCTTTGAGGGATGCTTCAGGACTCCACTGGCTGCATCTTTGGTGGTCCTTACCAGCAGCCTGCTTAGCACATCCCTGCCTGGAATTCCCCAAACTCAATTCTGCTGGAGTGCACAGGGCCACATACTCTGCTGAGGGGGAACTCGGTGTTTCTCTGAGCCAGCATTGGTGATGAAGCCTGGACAGTTTCAGTTTATGGACTGACAACTTTCTGGCAAGATGTGACTTTGCTTCAGCATCTACTCAACAACATTCCTGACAACTTCCACAACTCCTTGACCTCGTGCTAAAACCAAGCCCTGCTCAAGTCCCTCTCAGCATGACTAGGAATTTAGTCAGTTGCCTCATCCACACTGCCTCTAGAAAGGGGCATCAGCATTGACAGAAAATTATCAACTTTCACTAGGACTGAAACTCCTAGCTACTGAGCCACTCCCAGAGGACACAGAAGAACATTCACAGCCCTGTCAATGTGACAGTCCTAAAATCCTTTATGGCAGCTGTGTCTCTGTCAAATGCTAACTTGGGGAAGGTATGAGAAGAAAGAATCACTGTGTAATTAATTCCAGAAAAAAGCAATCTTGGGCTTAAAATGTTACACATGCTGTCTGTCAGTGAATGCTGGACTTTGGACTCTGGGCTCCAGCTGCTGATTTTGGAACCCAGCCTCAACCAATAATGTTTGAGGGCTGTGAGCTAGACCAGAGCAGACAACAGATGAGCAGAGTGAAGCAGCAGTGATTTCTGGAATGAAGGTGAAGGATTTTCCTTTGGATGAGTGGTTGTGATGAACAGTGAATAATGGTGGGTTTTGAGCAAGTGTAAAGATTTTTAACTAATTCTTAAGAAGCATTAGCTGTCCCTGTTGTCCAGTCATCCACCCACATCAGCAGCTGACTGGAGAAAATAAAGTAACATTTCTCTTTTCGTTCTATTAAAAAAAAATGGAGTCAGGCCCTGTACAGGTCAGCTAATTCAAGGACAGGGAGAGTGTGGTGGTATTCACTCCATTCCATACCCAGCCAGTGAAGTCTCATTCATCAGAAAAGGGCATAAAGAAAACACAAGGACAGCCCCCCCACCTCCCACCAAAATGAGTATTACATACACATTAGTGTCACTTTACACTTGTTGCCCCATGCAGCCTGCTAAATTCTTCACACCCTGATCATATATTACAGAATATTTTCTGTTGCACATACACAAAAAAATATTTAGTTCCTCCACAGCCATCGCCTTAGACAAATGTCTCTTCTGCAAACACTGCTGTGTCACGCTCCTCTGCAGCCACCTCTGCCAGAGGCTGGCTCCTGAGCCACTCCACCCTGCTCCGGAGGAGTTCCTTCTCCACTGCTTCCACCTCTGCTGTGGGGCAGGGCTCGGTTTCATCGTGCTTGAAATAGTCCCTGATGGTGTCCCGGATGGAGTCAGGGAGGATGATGCGGATGGTGTGGCTGAATGTGTCCAAGCCCTTGCTCTGGGTTGGCGCCTGCGCCATTTCCACTGGTTGTCTCTCCAGCTCCTCGGGAGCAGAGGCACTCTGGGGGCTCTCTCTATGCTTGGCCTGCAGGGATGGGACTGTTGGTTCATGGTGGTAGCGCCTGGAGATGGACTGCAGGACAAGGGGGGTGTTCTGCCCATAGAAAACTGTCTGGGGGATGTGGACTCTCACAGTCTGCAAGCTCTTGGACAAGCTCTGCTCAGTGCTGCTGCTGGGTGAGTCTCTGCTGCTGGTGTTTGTCACAGGTCTCTCCTCTTCTCCCACTTGAGACCCCCAACAGCTTTCTTTATTTGGGGCCACATAAAAAGTTATCTTGGTGCGCTTCAGGCTTTCCTGGCTCAGAGGGCAGTCATCAATGCCTTTGATTTCTATGTTCTTCACTGTCTTCTCCCTGTGCTGCTGGTGGCTGACCTGTGGGGATGTCTCTCTGGATAGGCTGACAGCTGGGTACTCAGAGATTTGTTCAAACTCTTTGGTATAATCCTGGCTCCTGAGCCCTGGGCCAGGGCACTCTGAACAACTCAGCTGTCTCTCCTCTTCTTCCCAGTCAATGTCAGTGAATGGGCTTCCCATGGCAGCTCTGCTGACACATGGAAAACTTTTCTGCTCTCCAAAGCAATGACTGGTCTCTCCAGCCTTGGGTTCACCCTCATGAAAACTGTCCAGATTGCACAGATGTAAAGGCACAGGAGAAGTGAAAGATTTGTGCCACTCTTTTTGGGACCTCTTGGCAGCTGTGGAAGACACAGCATGAAGCCTGGCAGAAGTGCCAAACATGAATGGCAGTGATGAGACATCTGTGGGACTAATGGCTGATGACTCTGAGCAGTAGGAGAAAGCACTGTCTAAGGAGCTAAGTGAGGAGGCAGATGGGGAGGTGGTGGTAGAGGACAGGCTGGAGAAGCTGGACCTGTTGGACAGGCTGGACTTCTGAAGGCTGAGCTGCTTCACCCT
Organism: Ploceus nigricollis; assembly: GCA_013399945.1. Classification (NCBI taxonomy): domain Eukaryota; kingdom Metazoa; phylum Chordata; class Aves; order Passeriformes; family Ploceidae; genus Ploceus; species Ploceus nigricollis. Next base: position 382,027 of record VXBC01004684.1, on the reverse strand, counting down.
GGAGGTGGTCTGAGGTGATTGCCACAAGTTCTGCCTGGCCTTATTAACCCCAGGGCTTAGGCCTTCATCAATGAGCTTCTGGCTCTCCATCTGCAGCTGCCTGAGCCTGTGGATGTAGTCTGTGTGGCTGCTCATGATGGTGGCATCGCAGCTGGACTGGCGGGCCACTGGCTCGTGGCTCTGAGCGGGCAGCTGGGAGCTGAGGCAGACGCTGGGCTCTGAGGAGCACCGGTCCCTGGCTGGGCTGAGCGAGCGTATGGAGCCCATGGAACAGAAGGAGCCATCCTCCTCCAGGAGCTCGTAGCTGTCTGCACTGGCGTTGGTCTGGGCTTTGCTTTGGTAGCAGGCTGTGATCTCGCTGAACAAGTCCCAGTCTTCCTGATCCTCATCAAGTAACAAGCTGCTGGGTGCTTCAAAAATGGCATCTGTTTCACATTCCAGGTGGTGCTTTGGCCCTTCTGGATCACAAGTGGAAAACTCCAGCTCATCAGAGGAATCATCATGCTGAGCCAAGCCTATGTCTGGGGCAGAGGACACAAATTAATTTGTTGCCATATATATAGTACCTCACAACCAAAACAGGGAAGTTATATGAAGCCCATGGAAAAACAAAGATAATTCATTATTTTCACAGGAAATAATAAAAAAATTCTGGCTTTTGGACCAGTTTTCACCACTGGCCTGTATTCATAGGATAGCTAACAGAAACAACTCCATCTCTTTCCATACAAACAATGTGGTTTAGCTTTATAGAACTAACCTGGAAAATAAAAATACTGCTGGGACATGGCAGTGCTAAGGCTACACTAAATTCTTGCAATGGCTAGAGTAGGTTTAACAGCAGCAATGGAGAAAGACAACCATCTCTGGGGACACACTGGAGTTTCTGCACCTCAGCCCTCTGCTTTGCTATCTCTTCCTGCCTATGCTTGAGGGGCAAAGGGAAAACCAAACCCAATGGTTTTCAATGCTGTTCCTTAGAAGAAATATGAAGGTAAAGCAAACTCTTTTGTCTGAGGACTTTACCTATTAAAAGATTTTAAATATTTCTGGAAGATTTACTACCACCAACTTACCCAGAGATTCTGCTGAGTTTTTGGACTTCTTTATGTCAGGTCTTTGGAACAAGGAAGCAATATCACCCCCAAAAATCTCTCCTGAGTTTTCAATCAGAAACTGCACTAACAAGGCCACCTGGCAAAGACAGGAATTTACAGATTCAGTTTCATGAAAACAGAGCAAGTAAAATCATACCCAGATTGTCTCCTTTTTTTTACAAAGATGTAATTTCCTCAAGAAGCTGTTAATAATGTGGCAGTGCATCTGTATGAACACCTGAGGCAAGAATATGAACTATGTGAACTGGTACTGTGAGCCAGGTATAGCACATTCTACAGTTTTCCTCACTATTACTTACACCTCATAAGCTACAAGCAAGCATTCCTCCTTTCTGGTGCACTGTTGTGCTCATTGCCTATTTTGTTCCAGCTGAGGTGGCAGTGTCCAACTTTAGCTGCTCCAGTTTCCTTGTGCTTGCTTGACCATATAGGAAGCTCATCTGGTGAAGCAATCACTGCTTGCCTTTTCACCCTGGACAGTCTGAGGGGCTAAACCCCTCCCAGCATGGGCACAGCTGCACAGAGGAAAGGATGGGGCCTGGGTGCCACTCAGCCAGCACTGTCACTGGCCCTATGCCTTTCTTTAGACTACAAAAGGCAGTGCCCATAAAAAACAGTGAAAGGGGAAAACAGAGGAGAGGCCAAACCCATGGAAGATTACCTTCTTTGTAGACCGGCTCTCCTCTTCAGGCACACTGGGACCCGGTAGCCACAGCATATTGGGTGCTATGCAAAGAGCCAGGTTAAAGGCATTCATCTGATTCACTCTCGAATTCTGCTCAATATGATGGAGGACTCCAAAGAGGTGTCTGAGTAAGATGAGGTTGGCCTCTGGAAGCTGGTTGACAAGACTATTCAGGGAGTGGGAAAAAAGGAAAACAGTGCTGTTCACAAACATCTGCTCTTTGAATTCTAGAAATTGCATCCCAAAGCTTTTTCCCCCTCCTGCCCCTTTGTACCTAGCCTGAGACATCCACATTTGACAATAAGATGAATTTGTGTCACTCCCCTCCACCAACTCATGTGAAAGCCACAGCTCTGCATCCAAATTGCCCACCTGCTCTGGTCACAGAGCTGGAGGGACAAGGGACTTGGGTTCAGAGCAAGTGAGAGGGAACCCACAATGCCTTGACTAAACAGGGAATGCCCAGAGGAGACAGGAGACAGCTCCAGGCCAGACCATGCCATTGCTGTGTCATGTGCTGTGGAGAACATGGATAAAGAAAGCCCAGGATAAATGGTAAGGTTCAAAAACTGAGCTGAGCCATGGCTGAATAAACGGGATATCTAACAGGAGGCTGATAAACTGCTCATGCTCAGGGCAGCAGTTTCAAGGCAGTAAAGCTGTTTTCAAGGTCCATGTCTCCACCTTGACAGGGCTGTTTCTTCTAACTCCCAACATGATGATCAGCCTCATTTTGTGCACATAAGAATAAAGTTACTGTCATTAAAGATTGAATTCTGCTACCATAGATGCACTCTTTTCAGTTTACTTGTTCTGGTAATTTGAACTAATCATCAGAAACGAATTTTTAAATTACTTTTTTGGGGTCAGAAATGTTAAGGATGTTCAAAAAAGACCATTGAAAAGAAAATTTTCTGATCAGTGACACTGGCAATCAGCAATAGCTCCTCCACTGTGGCCTGGAGTATTGCCAGTAATCTTCCAGAAAATGAAGGCCATATGATCCCTCTTTTCCCACCAAAAGAAACTTTTACAAAGGCTTTTACAAACCTTTTGATAGCTTCAATCTTATGTGCCCGATTTTCTGTGTCCACAGCTTCCATCCACAGTCTGTGCATGTCTGAGGATAGAACACTGTCAGGTATATTTCGGAGAAAATCCTGAATTAAATATATATATGCAGAGCAGTCTGGTCAGTTTTGAATTCCTGGTTTCAGTTTCACAATGCATATAGTCACTGTTCATTCATATTAAGCACAAGATAAAACAAGACACTACACAAACATATTTATTCTCCCCTCCCATGCCCACCAAGCTGTCTTCCTCAGGCTCTTCTATGGTAGCACTGCAGGATGAACAGGCAGCCCTTTTGTTTTGCCCCTTCTCCAGAGCAGGACTGTTCCCTTTTCCAATCCAGCAGAGGACTCAGCCCTGGGGTTCTGCACAGATCTCTCTGAAACATTTCTCAGCTAGGAGGACTGCTGTTTTTTCTCAGGGGACTACTCAACAACTCAATGTATGTCTTGTGTTGGGAAGTGCCTGAATATCAAGCCAACAAGAAAAAAGAGGATTTTTTTTTATATATACTTTGGTGCCTAAATTACTCTGACCAGATTTAATTGCCAGTACAAAATACAGGCTTTGCCTTACTGAAACATGGGTCTTATCACAAGCTTCATACCCTGCCCACCACAACCCCTCTGCTTGGATTTAGCAGCTGCTTTCCCTTGTGCTTGCTGGCTGATCAGAGGGTGAAGGCTGGGGGTCCAGAGAGCACAGGTCAGCTCCTGTTTTGGGGGTTGCAGAGCATCTGCCTTCAAGTGGCACAAGTCCTCCCAAAGCTTCTGCAGCCTCTTCCTCGCATTCAGAAATGACAAAGAACATCTGTGCTGCTGCAACCAAAGGGTTTTATGCATATTTTAGTGCAGCATCTGTCATGTTATTTGGCACTGTACAGACATCACAGCTGCCTTGTAGGTGGACATCACTGTATTTCCTGCTGGGGGTGGTTTGGTATGGGCAGGTGCCAAAGGGAGCCCTGTCCTGAGGGGCTGCACATGTCTGCATGTGAAAAGCAGGTCACTTTATCACCTCTGTGTACACAAACAGGTGAAAATGTTCCCTGCTGGGAAATGCTTTCTGTTCCCCTGAAATCCTCCCTACCCATAAAGACTCATTGCTTCCTTAAAGAAGGAAGGTACCATTAGCTCAGACAGCTGAGTTACTTGGCCACACATACCGTGATGACAGCTGCAGCCACCAAGACTGACTCTCCATCCACCTGAACATCATCTCCAGAGTTCAGCTTCTCTTTCAATTCCTTGCAAGTCTTGGCATTGGCAGAACGTCTGAAAATGCCCCTAGTAGAGGGACCTTCATGGTACAAGAGGAGCAGCATATCCTAAGAGAAAAGCCAACTGTGCTTTAGAGCCCAACACTTTACCCTCCTGTTCATGTATATTATACATCCTGTGTTGTAATGTAATTAGCAGAAGACCAAGTCAGTAATGAAAAGAAAACAATACAAGAGATTTATCCTGATCTAACCAGGGACAAGAACCTGACAGGCAAGTTGCAGACAAAGTTCATGAGGGCATGCTTATCTAACTGTGACAAGTGTGAGCCCAGGGGACTCTTGTAGTGAGTGAATTCTAGGCTACATAGCATGGCAGGATCCACTGACATTGCCCCTTGTCAGCTGGTGATGACCTGGAGACACCCATTGAAACAGGACAGATGTCTGGGAATGAAGTGATAGGGATTACCCAGGAGAGGCTTGTTCCCACCCTTGTTACTGAGCTGAGTCTGGTTCACAAGTAAATGATGGTCCTCCTCCCCATTCAATCCTCATCAGTTCTGCAAGTGGCTTTAAATTTTGGGCTAAACACATCAAATTTACATCAAGACAAGCAGTCCAGGCTGCTGCTTACCATGATTGGCTTGGGAAGGATTCCGTCAGGACAGACAGAGGACAGGGACAGGCCGAAGAGTTTCCGTGGTGTGGTAGGTGACTGTGAAGGAGGGCTGCCCGTGGGGGTGCTGCGGCGCAGGGCCCAGTTAATCAAGGACTTCTTCCTCTTGGTGTGTTTCTGCAGTGACTCTGAAAGCAAACACAGACCTTCATTACACACCTGTCTGTCCTCCTGCTGGGCAGTGAGTGATCTACAGAGGAGGCAGAGTTCCCAGCAAAACAAGCACTTTGTAGCCTCCCCTGTTTATTAACTGCACTCTTAATGGGGATGGTTAGACAATATACAGCAGTGAAACCACTTATTCATCTCTCAACTATCAGCAAAACTCTCAATCACCATTCTTCAGGGAACCTTCCTGTCTCTGCAGTGCAAGAATCACTTCACTCTTGTGACCAGTGATAGGCCTTGAGAAAATAGCATGAAGCTGAGTCAGGGGAGGTTTAGGTTAGATCTCAGGAAAAGGTTTTTCACCCAGAGGGTGGCTGAGCTCTGGGGAGACTCCCCAGGGCAGCGATCACAGCATCAAGGCTGTCTGAGTTCAAGGAGCATTTGGACAATGCTGTTAGGTGGATGGTGAGGCTCTTGTGTACAGGGCCAGGACTCGATGATACTGATGGTTTTCTTCCAACTCAGCATTTTCTATGATTCTATTACAATGACTTGCAGTTGAAGACTAATGAAGGACTGAAAGCTAAGTCTGAACATTTGCACAGAGAAATTTCACCTCTCTGCAATCTCTTCCTCTTTACATTACATTCAGGTATGAGAGCAACTCTGGGATACATGTATGATGCCAGAAGAGTTCAGCACTGCACTGGACAGCAAGAAAGTCTCTATCTGGCTGTACCACACTCCTGCAGCCCCTACCTCTCCTCAGCTGCATTGGAGCTTGGAGTCTGGGTTTCAGGACAAACTGACACTGTTTTTCCTTTGGGAGCTGAGCAAGGAAGGAAGCCTCTGTCCCATCAGCCAGGAGAGTGTTATTGTTGGTTCTTTGTTGCTGGTCAGCAGAGTCCCGGAGACAGCTCAAGGCGATGCTGAAGGGATGCTCGTGCCCTGTTGAGCAGAGTTGTGTAAAGAGCAAGCAAAATGCAGAGCTATGGTAAAAACTCTTACTGTTATTGGAAAATTCCAGCTTTGGTGATCTCCATGGTGAATGCTTAGAACTTAACAGACAAAATTCAGTGGTTTATTTTAAAATGTTTCTTCTATTTCTGAAATCATCCCCTACAGACCTGTAGCACTCAAGCACCATTGTGATTGTCCTCAAGGCCCCCACATACACACACCTACCCTCCCTCAAGCCTGAGGAGTTTCTAAAACCTAAACACAAATTGTTAGAAAGGAAAGTTTTAAAATAAACAGCCTCTGAAGGCATTGATGCAAGTGGCCTACATGTGCTCATGATGTCAGTTTAGTACTGGATTAAGGTAGCAGTTCAGAAGATAACAACCCATATGCAACAAACTGGGTTTTCAATATGATGCAACGCTTTGTGTGGAAAGCAGTTTCATTATTTGTGAACTGAAATGCAATGAAAACTAAATAAGTACCAAATGAGTAGGGTAAACATGTTAGCTTCCTAACTAAAGGCTTGCAATTCACCAACAGACCATGGAAAAATTCTGCTTCTTTCAGTTGCCAAAGTGCTTTCCCCTAGATCTAAAACACTCTTGCTGAGTGACCTGACTGCAGCAATTGGTTTGGTTCTGACAGAGCCCGAAGGCAAAGGGCCTGGGAAGTGTCAGGAGATGCTCTGTCTGACAGAGATCAGTGGACACCTCTGTCACAGACAGTGAAGGTGAGCTGAGGCTGCCCCTGACCTCTGCTCTGCCCATGAGGAGACGCCTGCAAAGCTGAGCAGGAGGGTATGACCAGCCTCCAAACATGTAGCTCTGCAAGCTCATACCAGCAGCCAGAGGGACTGAATTAGGCTTTGAGGCATGTCTTACCCCTGCACCACACCCACTGCAAAGAAGGTACTTCTTGGGCCAGCCTAAAGATCTCCCATTTATTTGGAGCATCTGCTGAGAAGTGTGATGGGCTCCCACCCAGAAATGCACAGATTTGCTTGGAAAAGGGAGGTAAGTGTGAAGTTTTTCAAAGATATCACCATGCTTTGAGTAATGTGGATGCTGAGACGATAAAAGCCAAGTGACATCTCACAGCAACTTGATGTCACATCTTACATCAGCAACAGTGTCCCTACTATTGCTTTTTAAGTGAAGAGTGCAATGTTTGTGATGTTTCTCTGCCACATACGCTAGTATAATTTATTACTTGTTCCTCTGGTGCCAGAATTAAGCACCAAAATGATGTTCAATATGGGAGGGCTCTTACCAATGAGAGGGTAAGCAGGCTCATCTTTTCCTGAGACCACCCAGAGGTGGTGTTCACTGGTCCTGCCCTGTTAGGTGAGGGACAAAGAAGAGAAAAATGTTAGCTGAGAGGGGCCAGAGTGAGGGTCCATGAGTTGCCCTTCACTCAGAAAGCAACAGACAGCAAATCTACACTTCTCCACACCCACACTGTCCTGTGAAGCAGATGCTGCCAGCATCCTTAGCTAACATCTGTCACCTGCCACTTACAGGGAGCCCAAGCTGTAGAAGGGTCTTCTTCATCACACTCTCTGCAGTTTCCACATTGGACACTTTGACTGTAGTAGTCTAGAAAGGCAAACAGAGAAAATACAGGAAGCTAAGACAAAGGTGAGAAGTTTGGTTGCAGTTTCCTGTAGCTTCAAAATCTGGGGAAAATGTCACATCTCTGTCTAATGACTGTCTTTACTAAATGTTCATGGTTGGATGAGCTGTACGAATTTGAACTACACCAGAAAGGATGATGGCTATACAACATGAAAGCTATTCTCCACTACTTCTTCTGGCATGGGTCTATTATACCATCCAAAGATTTCATCCAGCAGAAATCACAGGAGGTGGTTGGTGCTTAGATGCTGTGTTTGATCCCATCAGTGTTTGGCTGATTACAGTGCCATTGTCACTCAAAAGGGTGGACATGGGACATGGCAATGCTCATCAACCATGAGTGTCAGGGGTCACTTTTTGAGGGAAGAACACCCAGGAGGCAAATGTGACCCACCAAGCTTGCCATGAAGCCAAGAAATGTATGCTAGACTGGGACACATTCCAGTAAATTAGTTCAGGACAACACACCAGTGACTCTGTGATCAATATCCTCAATTCATAGCACTGGAAATAGGAATTGACTGTGGCACTCAGCCACAAACTGTCATGAATTTTGAAGTGAAGCAAAAGGAAAAGAGAAAAGAAGTTAGAATAATCTTAAGAATTAAGTGCTGTTTGGTAAGGGTCTGGCTACCTCCTCATTTCTCATACCAAAACCCTCCATGTGGGCTTCCAGATGCTGGAAGACCAGCACAGCCCTGCATTCTCCCCCCTACTCCACAGACCCCTGTGTAGTCTTGATCTGATGAGCAGGTTCCTAGCTTTACTTACAGAAGAACAGTTGTCATCATCCAGCACAACAATCTGAAGGGTCAGATTCTTCCGATACTCATTTTGTTTTACCTCATTGATATGGCTGAAAGTCAAAGAAAAGGGGAAGGGATGTAATTTCCCAACCAAAATTGAGAAGGACCCTAAAATTTGAGTGGGACATCCTCCTTGGCACTGTAATAAATACAGATTAATTATGACATACATGAATGTAATGTTCATAGTGAGGCCAAATGCTCTTACTGACTTCTTTATCTACGTGGAGCACAAAGTCTAACAATCCCCCACATGCAGTACTTCAGTGCAGGTAGATGTGTCCTGCATAATACCTTCCAGTGTTCCCTCAGGATCACTACTGTTCTCCACAAATCAGAAGATTTCTTCCCCTCTTTGTCTCTATATAAACACTTTTGTCTGGGTGTTAGTGGAAGCAATATATAAAACATAAAAAACCCCCAAAACTGTAGCCTCTAGATGCAACATAATAAAAAAATTTAGTTCAAATCAAAAAACATCTGAAGAATCAGTAACACTTGTGGCAGTTCCACAGTGATTAGCAAAGTCAACCTCCAGCTCCAAAGGAAAAAGGATGCTCCAATAATATAATCTTCTGATGCATCCCCTTTTTTCCTATCTCAACACCAATTTTGCACTCTCCTAGGGGCATCTATATTCAGATTTCAAAGGTGGATTTTTCAAACAGCACTTAGACACTTAACATGATAGAAATCAGAGCACAATTTGAAGGGCAAATTTCTCTAAGACCTGTAGAGGAACCACCTGGAAGGAGGATGAAAGGAGGGTCACTTACCACAGTAACACTGACAGCCATCGTTCCTTCACATCAGCTGAGCTGAAGACAAAAAGGGAGGCAGATCATCAAACAAGTGCTGAATGGGTAACAGCCTTTGGAAACTCTACCCAATTTCATTTATATATGGCTGTAAGTCAAAGTTGCTTCCTGCAAAGCCCTGGAACAAAAGCACAGTCCTTTCCTTCTTCTGTTCTATTTTAACAAATAACAAAAATAATAATAACAAAAAAATCCCAGAAACAAACTGGACCAGGTTTCCTGCCAGACTGGTGAGTGTTCAGATAAGGGACAAATCCCTTTCTGTGAAGTTTGAGTTAACTCATCTTGTGGGCCCTCATTATTTTTGCAGTGACCTTTAATTGCTATTTTCTTTCTCCAAGTATTTCCTTCCCAATGTCTGCTGTTCCTAGAACTGTTGCTGCCAGCACAGGTTACCTGGGTTTCAGGGTAAGGGAATGGAAAAGGAAATGGGCTCTTTAGCCTCAGTCATCCTTTCACTTGACACAGGGAGACCTGAGTAGCTACTGGGATGCAGAGGGAGGTCTGATGTCTGATAAGATACCTGAAGGTGACAACATAGTTGGTGATAGGCCAGCCAATGACAAATGAATTCTCAGGACTCATCTTTTTCTCTGTCACTTCACTGAGACAGGTGCCGGTCCACACTTCACTCAGATGCACTTGCTTTTTCAGCTTCAGGCTGGAGGAGGATCTACAATGGAAATTATTCATTCCTTAGGCCAGAGAATAACATTTAGACCTCCAGAGTCTGATCATGCTCCTTTCAAGTCATGCAGATGCAGTTAGAGCTCTTAATTTATATGTGACAGAAGGAGTCAGACTGAAAGTCAGCTTTGTCCTTCTGCCTCTTGCCCTCATGGTGTATCTTCAAGCAACCTCATAAGGAAATGGGCAAAACTGATTAGACAACCTTTTTCTTCAGACAAATAGAGTGAAACATTAATACCAAGAAGAATTTGTGAAGGTGGAAGGGGGAAATGCCACATTTTAGATCCACATTTCCAAAGAAGCATTGTTTTGGAGGCTGCTGGGTGCTCCACAAACAGACCAGAGCCTCATAGAATCTCATGAGTTGGAAGGTACCCACATGATCACTGAGTCCAACAACTGGCTCTGCACAGGACAGCCCCAAAAATTCCAGCACATGCTGAGCCTAGCTTCAACAGCACCTACTGGGGAAAAGGAATGAGTGGAAATTCCTCTTACTTGGACTTGGCAATGACCAGCACATCACTCAACAGAATCAGATGTCTTTCCTGGGTCTGCAGGCCCACTGTTAGCTGCACTCGCTCGTCCAGGATGAAGGTGGAGCCCGGGCTACTGAACACCCCACTTGGCAGCCCATTGTCTGAATGGGAAGAGGAAAGAGTAGTTTCCCTGGAGGAGTAAGAAAAAGCACAAGACTTTGTCAGAAGCTTTCCTTGGAAGGGTTTGTCATTGGACACAGGCATCTGTTTTGGAGCAGCCTGAGAGCTCTGTGCTTCTCCCAGCCCCTATTGCTCTCTATTATGACCCACACGTGCCTCTGCACAATTAACTTTACCAGCCTCAGACAGATGGAAAACTGCCTAAAAACCCACACCAAATCTTGTGAGATTAATCTGCTGAAATAGTAGTTTTTGAGTAATTTCTCACTCAGGTAAAAGGCTTACTTCCTGCACAGGTGTGTGAGCTATGACTTGAGCATGGAAAGCCCGTGGCTCATGGCGTGGCTCAGCTGGGCGTGGGAGGCACTGCCCTTTCTCTGCATGTTTTCCATCCAGACTGAACAATTTGTCAGCACAGGAGTTGCAGCAAAAAGAAAATGAACTGCATGTACTCATCTAATTCCAGACATCTGATTCTGGCTTGCCTGGCAGCCATCCAGCTGGTTGTTTCCACTGAGATTCATAGAGGTGCTCACCACTTCCAAAAATCCCTGAGGGTTTTTGCATGTTGACTTCAGTCAACAAGGCAGCATGGAGATTGAACCAGCCCCTCTCCCTGTGCTGTCTCCAGCTGGAAGAGCTCTGCCAAGTGCAGTCTCCTTGCTTGCACCTCAGCACCCCCAGAGCACCTCCTCAGCACTGCTCTGGGCTCAGGTCAGCTGGCACACAGCAGCTCCCACAGCCACTTCTGGGTCTCAGCGTGGGGATGTGCTGCATGAGCATGGAAGAGTTCCTGCTCCCACAGTGTGTTTGTGTGCCTGAGCCTGACTTAATTAGTGAACCTCTGAGACATGGCCTTAGACTGACACAGAAAAAACCTCACAGAAATCCTCCTGTCTCTATACATAGACAAAAATGTATATCTTGCTTGCAGGCAAGGATACTTGCCTTCCCTTCACCCCTCAGCAATTCTGCTCTACCCTCTAGTCTGAGGACACTCTACACAAACAAATAAAAAACCACACGAGCTGTAATTGTAGTATTTTTGACGTTGTTGGTCTTAACTCACTTTCCACTGGCCTCATAACTGAACTCATTTGATTTCACAGGAATGAGGTTAAAACCAGCCAGCAGCTGTTTTACTAAAATCCTCCCCCAGTCCCAGGAACACCTGCACTCTGGCAAACAGAAATTCCCTCTTCCCTCCTCCACAGCCACCACCAAGTGAATCTTGACTTTCGCAGCTGTGGGGCTGTAAGTGAGAAGCTTAATCACCTTCAGATATGATATTAAAAGCTCTCCATGCCCATCAGCTGAGCAGTGGGAGCCACAGCATCTCACAGTCCCAAGCAGTGGATTTCCTAAAGCTGGAGGATTACCCAGGTTTATAAACACAATGGCAGGATAGCAAAAAAATCTCACAGATGCTTTCATGGTGTAAGCAAAGATGGCATTGGACCAGCACCCTCCACAGCAATTCATCACAAGAAATGTTTAAAGCTTCCCTCCCTCATGAGGATGTTCTCCAGCCAAATAAAGTCAAGAATTTGTTTCTCTTCCTCACGGTTTTTTTTTTTCCCCTACTGCAATTTAGAGGGGGTGGGAAGAAGAAAAAAAGAAGTCACATAACTTTGTCAAATGACAACTAAATGAAAATCAGTCCTGCCCTTCATATTAAATGGTCCTGTGAGGCTGACACTCCCCCCTCATTCCAGAGAAGCAGGCTGCACTGTGCATCCATCACCAATGGTGGGATACAAAAGGGATATTCTTCAGGAGGGCTGGTCCAGATCAAAGTGTTAATCAGTTCAGCTTTATCTTCTCCTTATTGCAAAGAAAGAAAAAATCAAACTAAACAAATCCCTCAGGAAATGTTATTTACAAGACTGCTATCAGAGCAAGGCAGAAAGGACCATGGTATCCCCTTATCTGTCTCTAGCAGTGACACAGTGCTGCAGGAGGGGATGAGGTCAAGGAGGACTCAGCTCCCACTGGACTGAGGTGCTCAGCTCAGGGCTAAGTAAGAACACTCAGTGTTTCAGAAGAAAATGTGCATGTCTGGCATGTCCCTGACTCTGCTGACATTCCTGGTGCCTCGCGCTGCAGGAGCAAAGCATCAGCAGACACTCGATGGAGGCGCAGGCATGGGGGCAGCTCTCCGCTACCCGAGCTGGTAGTAAGGGAAAGCTGCTGCCCCCTGACAGGGACAGGGCTGGCCTGGAGCATGTCTGGGTCTGGCAGCTCTTCCAACAAGTGTCCTGAGCTGATGCCATCCTGCACAGGGCTGCCAGGACCTGGGCATGCCTCCCACCACTCCCCCCATCTCCAGAAGCAGCTCCAGCCCTCTCACCTGCCCAGGTGTACCTGTAGCTGAGCCAGGAACAATTCTCAGGACTATCCCTCCCACTGGCAGTCCAGCACACGGAGCAGGGGCTGCAGAGGGCTCTGGCAGTGAGTAAGCTGGGGGTGGCTGCACAGGGAAACTCTGGGGTGGAATGCCAGGATGCTCCTCAGGGGTGCTAAATCTGCATCAGCCCATGTCCTGCAACCCACCACGTCTGTCTGGTGCCTTGTCCCCCTCCACTTGCCCCCACCTGCCCCTGCCACAGGCCCAAATTGCCCTCAACATGGTTAAATGGATTTGAAAACCAATTTGATTTCAGTCTGTGCAGGCAGAAAGATGCAAACAGGAGTCAGAAAGGTATTTTTTCTACCTGGAATGGGACTTTGATTTTCCAAGAGCTTTAGTAATGGCAGATGAGGTAGATCGTCTTCTCTGGACGATGGGCTTCATCTTCTGCAAGACAAAAAGACATTCAAGTTAGCCTGGCCACCTTGGAAGCAGACCTGCTCATTGCACTCTTCAAATTCTCTTTTTGTCTAGCTAATAATTATGAAACCTCAGAACTGAAAGCCATGATCTGTGCTGTCAGACACTTCCCTCCCCTTCCTGATCATTTATGTTTTCACAGCCTCTCACATTTATGTTTTCACAGCCAAATCTCAAAGTAATTATATGAATAAACAGAGGAAAAAAACAAAGTATGAAGTTCAAGAAAAACTTCCAAACACTCATACCATGGAATAGTTTGTTAAGGAAAGGTATAGAAATACAGTTTAAAACTGGACCAGACAAAGATATAAAGAGCATATAATACTCTAGGGAGTTGTACTTTATCAGCTGGAGGAATGGATGAGGTTCCTTAGTAGATTTTTCTCTATTTTCATTTTCCAAGACTCACAGGTTCAGCAAACAGGTGTTACCAGGCCCCTCTCCAGGCAGCCTAACCTCAAGACACCTGAGTCTTTTATAACAGCCACAGCCACCAAGTCTTGTATAACACAGAACTGGGGTGACTGTAATGGTGAGACCTACGAATTAGAAATTATAATGATCCAAGTCAACATATACAGAGGTCACAGGTCTCATTTTATTTGCTAAGTAAATTTTGTGCTGGAGAAAGAAGAGAGATTTTAGCCTGGGAGAGAAATCCTTATATCAGTTACTCTTGATTAGTAAGCATGGGAAAATCTGTCCCGTGGCTCATTTCTAATTTCAGCATTTGTCTGTGTTAGAGCTTTAAGTTCCAGGAAGATCAGAGCATGTTGAGACTTACTGATCTTTTGACTTCTGAATGTTACAAAATATGAAAGATTCTAAGAATAAAAGAAACCATGGTTGCTGGTTGATGAGGGAGGGCTTCTATGGGGAAAGGCTGTTGCTTTTGTTAATTGTTCACTTTTCAAGGTCTGTGCTGAGCAGTGAAAACATTCATTGCATGTGAGCTCACTGCTCCCATCTCTGAGAATGCAAGGCTGTTACAGCTCAGCACCTTATGACAACATTTCCATTCTTGTGATGTCAGAGGAAGGCATTATCCTCATATCAGTGATGGAAATGCAAAGGACAGAACCATTCCAGTCAGTTTGTGTAACTGGTGTTCACCACATTGTGTCAGGTTTTTCAGAGCAAACTGGAAGGCTGGCTGGGGCTGGTTTAAGTACTTGCTTCTGTTTACCCTCCCTGGAGCTACAGGAGCTCAGCATGGCTGCAAGTCTGTCTCCAGGGGTTTGTGTGAGAAAACAGAAGTTGGTGGAAGTGATTTAATGCTGTTCAGAAAGGGAATCCATGGCAGAGGCTGGCGTGGAGTCCAGCTGCCAGGGAAGGGACATCCTCCTCATCTCCCATTTAGTTTACAAGACACCTTTTGACTTCTGCAGCCAAGCACCTGGGAATCCTACAGGCTAGAGCTTTCTACAACACAGACTCCTGACTCCATGCCTGCTCAGGTCCAACAGAGGCCTCCAAAGCACAGAGGACCTTGTGAAAAAGAATGTATGATTACACAACTCAAAGTTGGAGTGGGCCTGCAAGTGTGACTTAATAAATCAATTTCCTAATATATGAATATTCAGCTTTGCAGTATCCTTAGTGATCCCTAAGTAGGTTCCCTGGGTACATGTACACATGTAGACAGAGGCAGATGGACAGCAATTTTTCCCTCATACCCTGCTGTGACATTGCCAAGCAAAAATCTGTCTTTGGAAGTTTCACAAGGAGAACTGAATAAAAATAACATCAGCTCACAAATGCTTGTTTTAAAAAAAGGAAGTCCCTACTAAAACAGAACATCTGGCTTCTGGAAGTGCCTTAATAGGATAAAACGTTCCTACAAACAAAATGCAGCAAAGCATCAGTCATGCATTATCTTAAGGTGAGGATGGGTGTGGATGCCTGGGGGCAAACACCAGCAGCTGCCACTGCAGAGGTCACTGATGAAGACAGGGTGAGCTGATGGACCTCTGTGCCAGGGGCACTGCAGATTGCAGCAATGTCTTCAATGGCACTGTAATAAACCCTTGCTCGTGATAGATCTCCTGTGCCAAAGAATCCCACAGCACACAAAACCTCACTGGAGGTAAGGCAATCATTCTGGCCACTCTAGAGCCACTCTCTTCTGGGGTACAAGTGGTGCTAAAGACAGACGTGATGGAATTTCAGTGTAGGAGGGCATTTATCCCAGAATAAATTTCAGGGAGTCGGTACTGGTGGATTTCTTCTTCTGACCACTGTTCCTGAATGGTGGCAGCCATGCCTTCCAAGCAGCCTTGTTTGAGGACCTGTCCTACAGCACCACCTCCAGCAGGCACTGGGCTACCCCTGGAAGTCTAACAAAGACAGCACTGTGAGTTTCCAGTGAAATGCTGTGACTACAGGACACAAGGTACTCCCCATACTTGAGCTATCTGAAAAAATTACTGAGCTCATCAGCTGTCCAGAGGTCCAGCTCCCTGATCCCAAACAGACTCTAGGCAAACAAAAAAATTGCTTTCCAAGACCTCAGCCAAAGTCTCTTTGATCCTAGCCAGTCACATTCCTTTGGCAGGACATCACTGAGATTATGGAATCCCCTTACTGTAGGTAAGGCAATCATTGTGGCCACTCTAAAACAATCATCTGACTGAGGGAATTTGACACAGCTAATTGGCACAATGTCAGGGTTAACATACTTAATTTGCATATTTAGTAGAGGAATAATAAATTGTTCAGCCTTTAGTTTCAGTAGGCATACAAAGTAAAACAGTTGCTTGTGTCCTCCCTCTCTGCATGGGAGAACCTAGCTGTGTATCTCATTTTAAACAATTTGATTTTGCATGGGCCAGCCCATGTAACTGATATTTTCTTCAGAGACTGCTGGACCAGGACAGAGTCTCCTAACACCTTGACTGTTCTCACAGTGCCATGTAAATGCACTCTGAATCCAGCATGTTTCTAAGCTCTACAGTTTTATGGGTTTCTTGCAAAAAAACCTTCCCATCTCACTACACAGAAGCAGCATTACAAGTCCTCTGTGTGATGCTGGAGCCCCCTCACCCTCCTGCCCAAAGGCTGGGCTGGAGCAGAGCTGGCTCTGGGCTCCCAAACAGACTCACCTGGCTGCCAACAGCGTTGGGCAGCCCTTGCCCATGAGCATTGCTTCTAGATGAAGAGGGGACCTCGTTGTGCTCCTCCACACTGGAGCCAGGAGTGCTTTTCCTGGAGGTCAGCTCTGCTCTCATTCACTGGGCACGGAATCACAGAACTGCTGAAGGACATGGCGTGATCTATGTGCTGTTTTGGTGCCATGGAAACAGATACTCATTTACCCAACATACTCTGGAAGTGCTTGAACACTTCTAACACCGTGGACCATGTTTGTGCATTACTCATCTCTGAGCTGCTGATTTTAGCTGTGTGTTTCTTGGCACCAGGGAGGTTGTGAGTCTGATGTCCTTCATTCCAAATCCATGTATGGTCTATGCTATCGGCTCCGCTGGCCAGCAGCAGTGGGTTTTTTTTTTCCCCCACTGACCTCTGCACTTGAATGTTATTCTCCAAATAGTTAAGGTGGGATGGAGCTGAAAAATAATGACATCTGCTTAGCACAGGGTGGATTTTCCTTCTGACAATAGCTGGTCAAAGTTTGCAATGCCTGTGGCACTGGAATGATGCTATTTGGTTTAGTTGCCATTCAGAAATGAAAAAAAATTGTTTAAGAGGGTTATTTTTCTGCAAAACATAAATTGAAATATTTGTTTCAGAAACATTGATACACTTTTTCTTTGAAACCACACTGTGTTTTCTTCAACCCCAGCGTTTCAGGGTGGGGTTGCAGCACCCAGCTCACACTTCCAAGGGAATTTGCTGCTCTCAGTGCTCTTAGCTGCCAGGTTCTGCTATCTTTATGTGGAGCATTAAGCTGTCAGTGTCACTTTCCCCTCGTTAGACAAACAGTCCACTTCCCAGCTGCAAAGATGATTAAAGGGTATCATATACTCTTCAAAAAAACCACCCCAATTTTTATAATCGTGGATTGAGTCCATTTCATGCTGATATTCTTCTCTGTCAGGGAGGCTCATGTTGCTAAAGACATGGTCAGAGAGAGTAAAACATGGGCCACAATGTCTTTGATTATTTGGAGCATCACAGATTGTTCAGAGCCCACAATATCAACATTATTCTTATTCTTGCATGGATGTTGTGAAACATTATCTTCCTACAAATGTTCTCCTCACAGTATCAGCGCGTGGTGTCAGAGCAGGTAGCAGATCACTGCTATTGACCAGCTGAGCACAGCTGGCAGTGGAACAGAGCAATTCAGTGGTCCACTGGAACAGGGCAAAAGTTACTACATAAATGTAGCACATGGCCACTTGGTTCTCAGGCAACATTTATAAAACCACTTAAGAACCCAGTTAAGAGTAGAGAAACAATTCATCACTCGGACTTGGATCCATCCATGTGTAAACAACTGCTGCTGTTCTCTCCAATAATGAGTTTACATTAGCAGAGGCATGCCTACAAAAGTCTCTTAATGGGATAATGTGGGCACTGCTGCCTCCTGTGCTGTTCATGTGAGTGCTGGATGCTCCTACCTTGTACCCATGTCAGACTGCTGTTGCATTTCCAGTTAGAAAATGCCATTAGAGAAAGATAATGAAGACAATTGTTCAATGCATAAAAGGAAATCAGGCATTAGGTTACATGAACTGAAAAAAAACTGAGCTTGCCATTGTATGTGGATTTACACTTAAATTGAGTTTAGGGAAAAGTGCACTCACATGGCTGCTGTCTCCTTCATCCCTGCTCCCAGACTTCATCTGCCACTCTGATGGCAAAATGTGGCACAAAAAAATGACACAAAACTGTGCAGTTTGAATGTGACCCCTCAAGCTGGAACAGTTTTAGCAGGGGCTCCAGCAGCTGCTGTCTTGCAGCCATTCCCCCTTGCTTCCAATGGGAAATCCATCACAGGGCACCCACTGGGAGGCAGGCCAGCTGTCTGCCCTGAGTCTCCTCAGGGTGCTGTGCCAGTCTGCCAGCCTGGTCTTGGCTGATGCTGCCTTGAAAAGCTACACTCCTTCCTACATCATGCCATCAGCTCCTTGGAAGAGATGTCTTTTCTTCTCAGCCTTGGTTTCCTGCCCAGCTCAGAATAAGATTAAAAAACCTCCAAGTGTCTCTTAAAGGTGAATGATTGGAGTTCTGGGAGCAAAACAAAAGCCTGGTCTGTGATTTGTTTTCTGCACTGATTTCCTTCTCTTTTCACAATTCTCAGCCAGGGGAAGATTGGATCATCTCATTTACAAGGACTGGCTGAGGGGGCTGGGCTGAGAACAGACAGCTGAGAGGTGACCTCATCAATGTCTATCAGTATCTGAAGGGAAGATGTCAGGGCTGGAGCCAGGCTCTGCTCAGTGGTGCTGAGCAGAAGGACAAGAGGCAATGGGCAGAAATTGGAAGACAGGAAGTTCCATCTGAACATGAGGAAGAGCTTTACTGTGCAGGCTCTGTGCACACTGGAACAGGTTGCCCAGAGAGAGTGTGGAGTCTCCCTCTCTGGAGATATTCCAGAACTGTCTGCTCACAATCCTGTGCACTGAGCTCTGGGATGACTCTGCTTGAGCAAGGAGGATGGGCCTGCTCCAGGTGACCCAGTGTGGTCCCTTCCAGCCTCACCCACTCTGTGATGCTGTGAAGATGCCATATATAGCAGAGACAGTGGTCCCATGATAGTGGTCATGACCAGGCACTGCTAACCAGCTTCCTTCCAGCTCACTGCCAGCCAGGCAGGCCAGCAAGACCCAACAGGGAGAAGGGAGAAGGCTTCAAAATGGAGCAGGCCAAGCAAAAAACATGCTCTGTATGAACCATGGTTTGATGTGAACTCAGAGCTAAGAAACTTGGGTGTAAATATTTATCTGAGCCATTTTACACAACTTCATCTTCCTGTCATGTTTCACTAACTGCTTCCCTCTCCCTTACTGCTAACAACACAGCTCCAAACAAACTAAAACATTTCTTAAAATATGCAGAGCAGTGGCAGTAAATCAGTTTGCAAGGACACACTTTGAAATATTTCCTTTTCCTTCCAAGAAATGGAACCCTGCTGATTTATTTTAAAGTGTCCCATATAAGCAGGACTGGGAGAAACAATTCTTGTCTGCCAAGGGCCAAGTGGGTTTTCCACTAGGAGGTGGAAAGAAAGGTGGCTGGGGATTAGCTTAATTCACACTAATCTGTTCCATGCCATATTTTTTCCCTGCTCCCATGGATTACTTGTGCCTTCCTTGGAGTCTGGAGCAATGCCAACAGTGGATGGCAAAGAGGGAGGATGTCCTGCAAAGCATGGAGGGGACTGTCACCACGCAGAGCACCAGTCTTCCTGACTGAAGTAGGTCTTTCTGAGGAGCTGATGCAATGGGGATATTCTTAAATGGCACTGGGCTGGAACCCAAATAAGGATACTTGGAAGTTGTCATGGCTTGGGGCTGTGTTTCTGAGCCTTGTCCTCCACCAGCAGCGCCCATCCCTGGAGAACAGCACAAATGTTCAGTCCCATGACAGGGCACTGCTCAGGGTCCCAAAACAGCAAAACCCTCAGCTGTCACTCAAAGACAGGCACCTGAAAAGGTGCCAAAAGCTTTAAGCAGGAAGGCAAACCTCAGCTCTCATCCATCAGCTGTGCCTCTGTAAAAAACACGGTGCCCACCTGCAGCTCTGTGCTCCCTCACCGAGGTCCCAGAACCAGACAGAGAGGTGAAAATTGAATGAAAATCGAATAATACAAGAATAAAAAAATATCCTGCTATTTCCAAGCCTCAACCCTGATATAGTGTTGGTGGACAGAATCTCTGAAAATTACAGGCAGCCTCTGCTGAGAATATCCACAGGTGGTCTTTTCTCTGCAAATTTTAAGGTTCAGCAAGAGAGAGATGTTTATGTATTCTGGTCTTTATGTATTCATGTGTGTTTATGTATTTGGGACAACAGAAAAAAAGCACTGCACCAAAAATGCTTACTGTTGGTGAGGATGATTCCTTACTCATCACCTGCAGCAGGAGTAGGCCCTGAACATCCAAAGGATACACTCAAAGTATTTTTTGCATCAATATCAATTTGAAAGACCTTGAACAACACAAATGCAAGTCTCTTCTGTGTCACTAGCACAGCAAATCACTAATTGATGGAAACTGAAGAGATCAATAAATATTGATGTTGATTCAGAAATACTTCTGAATTTAAGCATTTGGCTTGGCAAGACATGAACAGCTGCTAGAGGAAAGCAGTGAGAAATGTAAAACCTTGTTTTGCAAAATTTTGTCACCTTTTCTTGGAGGTCCAGGCAGTTTTGTTGCAATTCTGATGTCCAGGGCCAAGTACATTTGAAATATGTATTGACAAAGGATTAGACCAAACACTAGCACCTGTTGGGATTTTCCTGAAGTGCTTCTTCCCATGGTGAAAACCATCCCAACAGATTGCGCCTACATGTTTTGATATAATTTTATATCAGGACTCTTTCCTCATTCCTTTCCTTCCTTTGAACCAATGCTGAAGGCCACCCCAGGAACAGCTCACAAGGAATTCTTGCCTCTATAGCTTTGAAGAAAACCTCTGCACACCTCTACACACATGTGTGGTCTCTGGCCTTAAGCTGAGGCATGCTCTGATGATGAGCATGACATCAGTGATCAGAAGGTGACTACAGATACTACTCACATGGGAAATCAGAGGGGGCACACTTTTATAAAACTCTTAGGACCATTTAATTTAGGTTGGTACTGTGGGGTAAAACTTTCTGTTGTGAAGTTGTATATACATAACATTGGAAGGGAACTTGCTGGGTTTCACAGTATAAAAATTCATCAATGACGCCAAAGTAAATTAAGAATCATGTTCTTTCTTTTAAAATGCAAATAAACAGTCCACTGAATTGAGCTTTGGCAAAATGAAAAACTTGCAGAGCAGCCAAACCAGAGGAACAGAAAAATGTAACACATTCCTTAGTGCCTTTAAAGTAACTCCTTTTCCCCCTGCCTCTTGGCTCAAAACCCCTCCTGCTGCCATATTAAAAATTAAAAACTCATAGACAGCTGGGTCTGCTCAGCTGCAGAATTACTTCAGCCTTTCCATGCAGGGCTTCTGAGCATGAGTATGGTGGTCCAGACCCTGCTAGGGTCTAGATTAACTCCCAGTGCCTGAAATGCAGACTACCCAGGTTTGGTGTGTGATAAAGGAAAAATAAACTGCACAAGCAAGAGAAAGTGTAAATCACAAACAGTTTACCAGGCAGAAATGCTCCAGGTCTCCTGAGCAGACAGTGCAGCTCCACATGACACTGGTTCAGATCCTCACCTCTCACACACACCCAGGGCAAGGCCAAGGTGCCAGTGGCCCACAGCACCCCTGGGAGAGTGACCAGAGACTCACCACCCTCAGAACTGCCCTGGACTTGGCTCAGGGACAGAAGGAGGCTGGTTTCCAAGCCAAGTTCCCCCCAGAGGGGCAGTGGGTGACCCTGGCCCCTCCACCAGCCACTGCCAGCAGTGCCTGTGAGCTTTAAGTACCCAGTGGATGTTGCTTCATGTTGAGTGATGATCCTTCTCATCTATTTACAATGATTAAATCATTTTATTTGCAGCTTGGCCAGAGAAAGGACTTTGAGAAGAGGCAGCTCTGTGCATCTGGATTTCATTAGAGCTGAACATTAATCCCTTTATGCCTTATAAGCATCCCGTTAGCATTCTACAGACCCAGGAGTTGTTAAATGGCATTTGCAGAGCTGGCTGCCTGAAAAATGGGTTAATCAACAGCATCTCTGCTAGCACACACACCATGAAAGGCATTTTCCTCCTTCTGCTGCTTGCTCATCTGCCTGTCAGCATCAGTGTGGGCACACTCATAGTAGCATTTACTGTCAAACTACTTCTCAAAACCCAGGATAGGTTTGTGCTGAATTGCAGGATTTAGTTCCACAGAATTCTGCAGTTGATTGAAATGAAAAATAGACATCCTAGCCTCAAATGAGGATCCAATCATGAATTTCAGTGGAGCTCTGAGTCTAAAGTTACATGAGCTGGGCAAATAAAAGTAGATTTTGGCTTAAACAATTGCACTTTTTTGCCAGTTTTTGGAGTTGCAGGAAGGCATTAAGGGTTGAGCAGTGATAGAGGCCAAGAGAGAGACATTGCTCAGCACCAGAGAAAAGGTCAAGAAAGGGAAAGCAGGAGGGAGCAGCTGAGCCCACGTGAAAAAGAAGATGCAAAGGAGAGGTTTGAAAACACAGCCTGAAGAGCTGCCAGTGGGCTGAGAAAGGGAGGGAGAGAAGCTGATCAGAGCTGATGAGGAGCTTGAAGATCAAATAACCTGGAGGCCATGGGAGAGTTTGCCAAGGCTAGCAAAGAAATGTGCACATTCCTTTACTAAAAAGAATGCTATGAACCAATGGAAGTCAGGCTGTGTGGCCTTAAAGAACACATCCCATTCTTTGATGGTGTGAGAGGTGGAAAAACACAAGCAGTGGAATCACTACTATGCACATAAAGTTCCCTACAGAAGGCTGTTATAATTATTCCACAGGAGCAACTGCTGCAAGCCACTGCAGAAACTCAGAGATGAGCCAAGGAAAAGAAATAACAAAGGCAGAAAATCGTGTTCCCTCAAAGGCAGTAATAAAATCCAATTTTCTGCAGGGGATGGGGGTGGTGAGAGTGGGTATATCATCCCCTGGCAATCAGAGTAAGGCTAAAGCAGAGTAATGACCCCTCATGCCCCATGCAAGGGCACAGGCTGGGGTTGTGGGGTTGGGTCAGAGGTGTGAGGTTAACCTGCCCCCAGGAGCACCTGGAGAGTGGCCGTGGGGCTTTTTGGAGATGTTGTTCTCTGTGCCTCCATTTCCAGTACAGCCTGAAGGGGCAGGCAATGGAGAACTCCAAGAAACATTCAATTTAAAGACAATTATTCTATTCATATATTATTCCCTGCATTAATTTCTCACTTTTGCCTTAACATCTACAGTGTGAAAACTGTATCAGCTGAAATTAGGCTAAATACCTGTATATATGTATACCACATACTGTGGGGTACAGATGACCCCAAAGGCTTCCTGATCTGCCTGTTATGCCCCATTTCCCATTACTCAGGCTTAACGTGTTTATGCATAAACTAATACCTCCAGTCACGAATATTTTCATGGGTCTTTGGTAAACACTTTATAATTTGACATAATCTTTCCAATATTGAGGTGTTCAGAGCAAAAAAAGCAATTATCCAGCAAGATTTACAGAAGAGCTACATAGAAT
>VXBC01004684.1:318225-352823 GCA_013399945.1 Ploceus nigricollis | reverse complement strand
TTTTTCCTTTTTGAAATCTGAATACACATCAAGCATGTTTTAAAGCTACAACTGCTCCAAGCCAGCTAAATTGGCTGCAAGCCTGGATATTATAGGGAGGAATTCAGTCTTGGAAATCTGACAGCATCAATGGTCTTTAGGTCCCTGGTGTCTTTCAAAGGGGCCCTGAATGTCACTGCTCCACTGAAACAGCCTTTTCTAGCAGGTAAGCCCATTAGTAAACCGATCAAAACCAATTTGTTACAACTGTAGCTCTTAGAGTTAAAAAATCTTATTAAAAAAAGAACTCGGCACCCTCCAGAAAATAAAACCCCAACAGTTTGGAATTTGTTTTGAAAAGGGCATTAAAAATAAATTCCTTGACAACTGTTATTCCAAATCATTGGCTTTGGAGAAATGCAAACTGTGCATTATCCCATGGGAGGCATCATAGAGGGACCCAATTCCACACCTCTGGCTCCATCTGCATTAGAAAATGAAGAATAAGCCAAGGGATTCCGTTCCAATGCAATTGTTTCCTTTGCTGGTTATGGATTTCTTTCAGAACATAGTGCAAGCAGGGAATGGCCTGGAAAACTCTGCTTGTTTATGGGACAGGGCTGGAAACTTTGCTGCTGTCAGATCTCCATGACGCTGCTGTGGGAGCAGCAGCGATGAGGTCTCTGTCTGACAGAGCCACTCAGACAGACCAGGGCTGAACAGAATGAAAACATTTACACACCAAGAGGAATATCTTGTTTTATTTTTTGGACTTCTTACTTGATAGTGAAGAGAAACTATTTGAAAGAGTCTACCAACACACAGGATCAAGAAATAATTACACCATGCTTCTGGGTTTGTTTTCCATACTACAGTGCTGCAAACACACAGCTTGACTCAGGGTTTGCCATGCTGCTGACACTGCTACCTGTGCATGTAATGCTCTGATGCCCAGTGGCCCTAATTAGATGAACAAATGTGGGAACTAGCTAAGACATTTCATCAAGTCTGGCCTTGCACTGTCAGTGAGGTGAAACTAGGGAGGGCCCTCCTTTTCTAACCCTACCCTAACACCCTAACCCTAACGCTTCAAGCACTGAATCATGGGCTGCATCTGACAGCGGGAGATTGGGTTAGCTGGGGCATGGGTCAGATCTGTAAAAAATAAATCTGTGTTCCTCTGCCATGACTTGGATGGTAACTTTGATGTGTGAAGGCCAGCCCATGACATCCTCTCTACACAATGTCATTTAACACAGTTGCCCAGGCTTAATCTTGTTCTCAAGCCAAAGGTTGAGCTGGCCCCTTCTATAGAAGTAATACATTCTATAGTCATTGTGACCTCCTCTCCCTGATTTACATGGTGTTTCCTTTAGCAAGGCTTGCTGCCATCCTGTTTGCCTGGTTGTAGCTTCATTCTGGGCTGAAAATACCATCACATAGACAATAATCAAGCATGTCTGAAGAGCATGAAGGCTACTAAAAGGAATATGCTTCTAAATGGCAGATATTCCTTTTTCTTTCCTCCTTCAGGGCAAAAAGTCCGTTTTACAACAGGATTTCTTGACACAGTCCTCTGAACCCCCACATCAGGTATGCATTTCCCAGGACACTGTTGCCGGTCATTGCCCTTTCTTACCCTCAGCCTTAGGACCCTTACCTCATGGCTGACTTGCTGCTTTGTGAAAGATTTTTTTCCCAATTGGCAATATGTTCCCTCACTGCCTGCCTAGTATTTGTTAGAATGGGGTGACACATAGTTTTGCTGCTAGGTCAGGCAAAAAATGTATTTACAACACACACAGGTTCTCCCACAGGTACAGCCTTCCTCTCCCCCCCAGCTCGGGGCTGTGCTCCTGTTTGCAATACAAACACACAGCGTGTCTTGCTGCAGGATTAGAAAACACCTCACTCCTGTTTTGGCCAAAGTTATTTGGCCAGGGTGTTGCTGCTTTTGTGATCTCATCTTTTGCATTTCCATGCACATGAGACCAGCCAGTTCCAGTGGGGTTAAACCATCATTTAGTTGTAAATACCTATGCAAAAATCCACAGTCCACTGAAATTGGTGGGATAATTCCTTGGTTGCCCCTTGTTCTCCTATTTCAATGGAACTTGAATCCCATGAATAAACCCAGTGAGACTAGGCCATGATTTAATCAATGTGATAATTAGGTTTTGTCTTGTTTCTGTTTGAGAGTCCTGCTGACTCAGAGGAGAAAGCCTCTAGAATAGCAAAGCTGTATTTTCTAAACAGTTTTGCAGAGATGTGGGAGGGACTGGAAAGGGAAAGAACTGGAGAACAGGTCTTTAGATCTTTAATAGTAGTGGCATGAGGAAGGTTCTCTTCCCGTGCCTGTTCTTGTCATTGCCTGCCTGGAAATATCTTGACACAAAGCTGGTTTGAAAGGGCAGGAATTTCTATTTGCATTGGGACTCATAGGTAGAATAGAAGATTAGAACCCAGGGCTTGATTCCCGGCTGAAAAGAGCACCTTCCCAGCTCTCTGCTCTCATACACTGGGTCTTGTTGAGGCAGCTGAAAGGCAGGAGTTCCCTGGATGCTGGGAGACCTGTGACTTCCTTTTTTTTTCCTGAACAAAGGCCAGGTTGCCTGAGAATTCTGCTTTGTGATGCTGATATTGAAGTCTTCTTCATGCAAACTACCCCAGCAGAAACACTGATGCAGCAATGACTTGTCCCATAGAGTGATGGAGAATAAGCCTTGGTAAGATCCATTACAAAACTCTTAACAGAGCACACTCAGGGGAAACTTTCAAGCACTGGTAATAATTTCCCTCTAGGTTCCACCCTCCTGTCTACTGCAATATAACATCATTGCAGCTGGAGATTTGGTGCTGTTGGATTAAGTCCAGGTTTCAGACCTGGTCCTGAACTCTGCCTTTCATCTCTCCTTGACAGAGGCCCGTTGAGAAAAGCACGGCCTCTGTGTTGGTACAGAGGGGAGGATTGCACAGTGGGGGCTCGCGTGTGTTCTTTTCACTTTCCTTGAACTTGAAAATACCTATTGAGATTCCATACCAGCAAAACAACCTTTCTTAAGAGGGACCAAGCATGGGAAATATGAGGTCAAATACTCAATGGAAGCAAACTCAGGATGACAGCAAATGTTACAGTGTGACCTGACCTTGGTGGTGTCCGGTATCTGCTGTAACAGTACACTTCAAGAGAAAATGCTCTAAATTTTGTCAGGTTCAGGGAACTTTTTCTATGGCCCTATGTGACAAAGCTTTTGAAGTATTGTTTAAAAAGGTGATTAAAGCTGTGTATTTTCTGAAATAGTTTAAAAGGAGTTGCTGTAGTTGTTAGAGTGCACTCTATCTCCTCAAAAGCAGTTTGTTTAGCTCAGGAGATCCCGTCAGATGCTGTCAGTGCCCAAGAGAGGCTGGAGTCAGAGGTGTGTGCTGCTTGGTCTGGATGTTCTGCAGCTGCTGAAAACCTGAGTGTGCTAAAAAGGGGCTTTTGTTGCTCTGTGTCCTCCAAGGGCTGGGGGGCAGGTGAAAGTCCCCAGCCCTATGTGCTAGCTGAGGGCCCCAAGTACCATCAGTGTGCATTGCAGTGGCTGTGAAGTCACCCACAATTTTATCCTGCAGTTCAATCATGTCACAGAGCTGCTCCTCATCATTAATGGACATTAGAGCTCCTCCCTATGCCCACATCAGCTCGTGGTTGCTGGTTCTTTGTGACTGGCCATTTATGGGAAAATATGTGCTTTTGAGAGTATGAGTTTTTGCCATCTGCCTATGCAGACAGGGTTGTTCTTCTTGCCAGCTTACAGCCTTAGTCCTGTGTACATGATTTAGCCTTTGGAGAAGGAGGTAATCAGTGCATCCCACGTGTGTTTGGAGAGGAATGCACACAGCAGCTTGTGAAAATGATCTACTGCATGTGTTGAGCACCAAGAATGTCAGCAGGCAGAGCACTGAGGGCTCTGCAGGGGCAACCCACAGCTCTTTGCAGTCATTGCTGAGAGCAGCTCTGAGCAACAACCATCAAACAGCCATGGCTGTGAGGAGCACAATGTTCATCCTGGAAAACTGGACCCCTAGGAGCACCTTCCTTCCTGTTTCAAATGGATTAGTTATTAGTTACAGAACAAGGGGACACAGTCTCAAGCTACGTCAGGGAAGGTACAGGTTGGATATTAGGAAAAAAATTTTGACTGAAAGAATAATAAAGTACTGGAATTGTCTTCCCAGGGAGGTGATAGGAACACCATCTCTGGATGTGTTTAAAAAAAGACTGGACATGGCACTTGGTGCTACAGTCTAGTAGAGGTGTTAGGGCATAGGTTGGGCTTGATGATCTTAGAGGTCTCTTCCAACCTCATTATTCTGTGATTCTGTGATTCTGTGATTCTGTTATGAGGAACACAGCAAAGTTCAGATGGCTTACCTAAAAATTATTTTAACCTGAAATAAGAGAAATAAGACCTGGGAATAATCCCCCAGTTTGGGATCCAGGATCAGGAACTCCACAGGAGACTTCTGTACTGCATGGCACAGGGTACAACTGATGGGCTGAATTCCCTGCCTGTGAGCTGTGGGCTGGGGCATCTGAGCTGTGAGAGAAACTGAGCTGTGAGAGAAACTGAGGTGTGAGATAGACTGAGATGTGAGAGAAACTGAGCTGTGAGATAGACTGAGCTGTGAGCTAAACAGCACCAAGAGGCTGACCTGGCTGCAGAGCCCCTGTCTCCCAAGTGCAGCACATATGAGTTAACAGCACATATGTGTGTGACACACTGTGTGTTTGTAACTGCATGGCTGCAGCATGTGTGTTTGGATGGCTGTGTTTACAGATGTTTTTGGCCCGCTTAAAATATCCTTGGCAAGAGGCAGTTCTGTGAATCTGA
The DNA here is from genome assembly GCA_013399945.1 of Ploceus nigricollis. NCBI lineage: Eukaryota > Metazoa > Chordata > Aves > Passeriformes > Ploceidae > Ploceus > Ploceus nigricollis. The sequence goes on along the minus strand of VXBC01004684.1, from coordinate 347,970 downwards.
ACCAAGCCAAACACACCTCTGAGGTCATTCCTGCCGTGAGATCACCACCTAGGCACAGTGCTCAGGGCCTCTGAAGGCTCCTTTTGTCTTTTTTTTAAACATTTTTTTCTCCTATTTGAAGCTGATCCAGGGCAATTACTATTTACCAAAGGAACAAACTGAAACCCTTTACAAACCAGAGCCCAACAGCAGGGTGTGGAGATGGCATGCAGGGGCTAAGACAAAGTGTGTGTGGCTGTGGTCTGATTCTTCAGAAGGACTCCAAACTCATGAAGTCAGTGTACATATCAGATTACCATGATCCTCTGGAATTTTGAGCAGAGCCTCCCATTAGGTCACTATTTCTATATTTTCACTTTCTGAAGGATATTTATGAACAAGCTTGATTTTTTCTTTTTCCCTCTACTCCGTCTTCAAACTTGTTAATTTTATTTATCAACCTCTTTGGCCCATGCTTTTCAGGAACCTGGCTTAGAGACGGGTCTGATTTGAAATGTCACTTGCTAGCATCTCAGGGTGTTGGGGGTCAGCTGCATCTTGGCCTAAGCCTTGTGGGTCAGGCAGTCTCCAAATAAAGCCAAATTATTTTTTTTTAAGCAGAAGAAGCAAAAGTTGAACTGCAAAATATTGAAACTATAGGGAGGAGTATAGTTGGAAGGCTACTGCAGTGAAGGATGAAGCTTTTGTTTTCCCTGTGGTAACACTGATATATGTGAATACTTTTTGTAAGAAGAAGATGGCTCACTGACTCAAAAATCAGGAGAAACATTTCTGGAGAGGTTGTTCTCTAATGACCCCCAGACCCAACACTACAGCAACTCTGAGGCCTCTCTGTGTGCTCAAGAGAGCTTTGAAAAGATGCTGTTTGTTTGCTTGAAGGGATGGACAGCTCTTGCTGAACCTTGGCACCCTACCCAGACCCTTATACCACAATTTTTCTTCCTCAGACAAGGCCATTGGATATAGAGGGTTTACAGGGTAAAATAAGGATGTAGTTGATGGGGTTGAAAAGGTGGTCAGAGCATCTGGGATGCAGTTCTGTTTGGCAGCATGGAGCAGGCACTGCATCCTTCTCCATGCCACCCACAGATATTCTGCCTCTCATCTCCTCTTTGCAATCCTCTCACACACAGCCATACACAGCCTCTTTTGTCTCCTTCCCACTCCCTTGACACCACCCACACACCCACACATCCACTCTCTCTCAAATACTTTCTTCTGCTCTGGTTTTCATGCAGATGCCTCCCCTCTGGACCCTGTCTTGCACAACATCCCCTCCTGCCTGGCACTAGCACCCTCCCTCTCCAGCCCATATGCAGAGCAGAGGCATTTCCTTTCATTGTCCATGCAGCCCCTGCAGCCCCACGCAGCTCCCGTCTATTCCCTGCAATAACACATTTAGAGTGGAAGCAATCCTGCTCAGAGCAGCCACACGTGTAGGAGTGTGAGTTCAGCTAAAAAGTAAACAAGAAACCCTTTGTCTCCCTGAAAAAGAAAGAGGCTCAGAAGTTTCTCTCCTTAATGAGTTTAAAAGACATCTTATAGGACCAAAGGGACATCACATCAAATTTGAGGACAGCTAATTGGACAAAGGCGAAAAGATCCCGCCTTAGCAATCCCCTAGCAAAGGAAAGCACGAAAGAGGTAAATCGCTTTTGTGAGGTGTTTCTAGCAGGGCACGGAACTCCTACCCTGGCTCGCTTTTTCTCTGTTAAGAGATTTGTTATTTTGCTCTTTATTAAAACATTTATGTTTCTAACATCCTCACAGAAGTCATCCTGCTGTCTTTTAAGCCATTTAAGATAGCTGAGCTATTAGGGTGTTGCTACAAATCTCGGGGCACGAAGAGATACATGTAGCACACACGGACAACACAGAGGAGCTGTCTTCACCCCAAACTGCTTCTACTTATAGACTACTACTTCCTGCCTGTGGTCCCAGAGGAAGAGGCTAACTCAGGCTTGGAATACGTGGTGGTGAGATGCCCTGTGCTGCTCAAAGGCTGTGGGAATGTTTGCAAAGCACCTCTGTGCTCTGCTCTGCAAGAACAAACCTGGCACAGGCAGCTTCAACAAGGAGTTCTCCAGCAGATCCTGGGACATCCACCTGGTCTGCAAAAAAGCATGAGCATGACGGGGATCAGAATGACATGGCAATGTCTTTGTGGGTGGCAAAGCACTTGATCTCCTTGTTGAGAGTGATGGCAGAAGGGCTGGAGAGGACCAGAGATGACCACCTGAGACCAGCAGTCTGTATTACACAAGTCACAGGCAGAACAGCTTCAGTGCAGTCAGAGAAACAACACCAGCTTGTGCATGCCAAGGAACTGACCCTAAAAGTAAATCTCAGTAGAAGCAGGTGACAAAAAAAATCCACCAGAAATGACAGCATAAGCAGGACTCTGCCCATATAATCAATTTCTCCCTTAGAAAAGCAAATTTGGAGGCACAGAGCATTTCTGTATTGTGATAAGCTGTAGCCTACAGGACCACACTGGACTAGGGGAGATTTCCAGCAGTGTCTCTGAGCTCTTTCCTCAGGACTTCCCCATAAGGAGCTCCTGTGCCAGTCATAAGCTGGGAACACTTTTGGGTCTCTACCACTTCCACTCATGAGAGGCCAAACACAAACTGGAGTCCGCTGTGTAATACAGAGGTTGTCAGCCCTTTCACAGCAAATCTAAGTTTTCCCTTACTCCTCCTCATCTCCAGAATTCACAGACCCTGCCACTGCACTGCCAGCTCCATACAGAGCCCAGAGGAATGTGTTACAAGACACCTGCTCCTTGCTTTATGTTTAGTGTTGGTGTATTTTGCTGTAGCAGGGTGCACCTTGCTGGTGAAGCATCAGTGATGCTGCACAGGGCCAAGGACCCAGTGAAATCAGTGCTGCCAAGAGCTGTTAGTGAAGCACAGCCTGATCCCAAAGTCATCAGACTCTGGCATGGAAAGGACAAATGATGCCCTGGCAATCACTGGGAGCTGGCGGGGTGAAATACATGTGTTGTTTTCTGGGATGAAGTTGGGATAAGATCTGCAAGCATCATGCAAACCCTGTCAGCACTGGTGGTGGTGGTGGTGAAACCAGCTTATGCCAGTTTAAAGAGAATCTGAAAGTAAAATACGGGCAAAAGGACAGACAGAAGCCAAAGCCCTGTGGTGGTCAGTGCCAGGGCTGGGAATGTAAAATGACTCCTCAGCCAGGGCAGCAGTCACTCACTCAAGCTTGCTGTAGACATGCAGAAGCAAAAAAAACACAGCAGGGAAGCCACAGAACCTGAAGACTCCAGGTCTGTATCTCTAACCTCTTCCTCTCCTCATTTGGCTGGAGACATTTGGCAAGGGATATTGTTACAGCCCTTCCTGAGCTGGGGACAGTGGCAGGAGCACAGGGCACTGAATCCACCAGCCCTAACCCTTGATACACCACAGCTGCTCGTGGGTGGTGAGGACCATGGGCATGTGGCAAACCTGATTGCCCTGGAGAGGTTTTAACAGAGAAACCTTGCATTGGGATCACTTCTGGGACATGAACATCTCTGCCAGCTGCCTAGAGCAGGAGGAGAAGTTGTAGGCTTTGAGAGGTGCTCAGTGCTGCTTTCTGGAAATTCTGACAGCCCCAGTCCAGTAAGAACTACTGACTCTCATTGCCAGGGAAGTCATTGCCAGAACTGTGTTCAAAGTTTAACTAATTAGGAGCTTAATTACTTTTGTGTTATATGTAAGAGGAAACCCTAGCAAAGACTTTTGCCACACAGACAGATGAGAGGCCAACATTTTTCCAACCAAAACTAATGAATCTGATGAAAATGTGGTGAAAATTTGCAAGTACTCAGATGTAAAACCTCCCAGTGCCTAGACCTCACTTCATCTTATGGCTTGCCAGACAATACTTTTCTTCCCATTCCATGTTTTGAGGTGTTAATAATGCTTATTAAAGTGAGGACTCTTGTGTTGCATTGTTTTATATCATTTCTACTACGAAAAATGTAACTACAAAAGGTCACAAGAACACTTTCTAAGCATGAAGACATGCAAGTCCTCTGGCTTTGTGGTCTGACTGGGCATAATTCCATTAAAATTCATTAAAAACACAATGTCCAGGTGAATTAGAGCCTTCTGATTTGTGTTGTGATGGAATTATGTGTTTTTCACACTCAAAATAAGCAAAGCTATCTCTTTACGGCCCCTCCCATCTCATATAAAGACATATTTAGGTTTAATTGTAAAGTGCTTCACAATTCTTGGGTGAAAATTTCAAAGTGCCAGGTACCACACTGCTGCAATTATCAATTTGGCCCCCTATTAAAGATGCTGTGATGTGCATCCTTATTAGAGAGGGGAACCTTATCATGAGGATGAACTCATGTCAATCTTTTCTTTTGGTGTGCTGGATTCCAGACTTTCCTTCCATCTGACATATGGGTTTTATTGTTCAACTGACTTTCTTCTTGCACAAACATCCTGGCTGAAGCACATGGAAAGGGAGGAGGGCAGACATTCCTCTCTGTATATGTTTGAGCTTTTCTGTCTTCTTGCTATGTGGTCCCAGGAACACAGGGAGGTCCCTGAATATTTAGAAGCTTTGTTTCCCAGTTTCCAAGGCCAGATGACACATTCTGGTGTCTTGTGGCTCTTTTACCTCTAGGCCCTGAATTTTTTACAAACAGAGCTGAGATGCCCTCACCAAGGCACTGTGCAGCTAAGGAACTTCTTGTTGGTAACTACTGTGGAAATAGAGCAAGTTGCACCAGAAAAAAAGGCAGAGGAGATCCTGGCAAAGCACTTTCCTTGCACTGATCTTGGCAGAGGGCGCTGTGCCCATCACCTGTGCACGAGATCTGGTACCGTGCACCTTGGCCACTGTCACAGCACAGGTAATGGATTTGTTGGCCACACCCAAGTTCATTGCACTGCATCTGAGTTCACAGGTGCCTTCCACTGGGCTTTGGACTTGGTTCTTTGTGCTTTTGTTAGCAAAACAAATGGTCAGGTGATCCCACCTGGTTTTGGCATCACCTTTATTATTAAACAGTTTATTATTGACTGGATTGTTATAGTGCCTCAGTGTTATATTTTACATAAGCACAAGTCACAAGGTGGTCCCCCATAATCTCGTGTAAGGAGAGGAGTAGAAGAGTTAATAGAAGAGTCAGGAGTAGAAGAGTCAGAGTTCACTCATGGCCATGCCTTTTCTCATTCTGCTTGGGAAGAATGCTGCAAACCATGTATGATTGAGAAGGTGAGCCTGTAGTGTATATGTGGACTAGGTGTCTGCTGAAGTGCAGGAAGTAGAGGAAGGTATCCACTTGTCAGCACAAGCTCTGAGATTGTGAAGTTATAAATTATTTTTTTAGATGACAATAAGATCCATGATCTACAGGCACAAAAATTCTTATTTATCTTTCAGTCAAAACCTGCAACGTGTTTTATGTCAGAGAAGGCATGAACTAGGTTATATGCTTTTCTAAAATGAAAACAGCAGGATGGCCAAGGCCCAGGGAGCTGAAATGCTGGAGAGTGGGAGCAAAAGGAGCCAGGATGCACTGCTGGGGTAGCACTGTTCCCCCTGGGCTGTGGGGAGGGCACCCTGGGCTGTGCTTGGCAGAGGGTGCAGCACACGTGTGCCCTGCCTGCCCACAGTGACTCCAATGCCAGTCCTCCCTGAAAGAGCTTATTTAACATCTAGGTGGGAGAGCACAAAGGAGGCATGGAAGTGAACGCAGTGAAGCCAGGCTTTCAGCTTTCCACCCTTTAAAGGATGAAAACATCAGGGAAGGTGTCACAAGTCAATTTGCTTTGGCAGAGAAAGGGGGAAAGAAACCCTGTGGGCTGGCTGGGGGCCAGAGGATTTGTGCTGGCCACAGCCAGGGTGATGCTGTGCCCAGGAACAGAGCAAGGTCTGTGTGTGGGGCTGGTGACCCAGCTCTGAGCACTGGGGAGGGCTGAAGGTTCTGCAGGGTGAGGGCAAGGACGCACCAGCTGCAGGTATCACCTGAGGTCCCGGCCTGTGTCCTGCTGTCCTGCAGGGAATTCCTTTCCTTGCTCCAGGATGTGTGTGTGCCAGACCCTGTGTGTGTGTTTGTGTGTGTATGTGTTGGAATGGGGGGTGGAGGAGAAATAAAAAGCCACAATTCAAGCTAAGTAACCTCCTTGGCATTAACCTTCACCTTCCTGGCTTTTTGTGCCCAGCTGGACAAAGGAACACTCTGAGGGATGAGCCAAGGAAGATCCCATCCCTCCATGCAGGGAAGCACACAGGCTTCTTTGCATGGAAGTTTTTAGGGCCACCTCAGTTTGTGTCTGTCTCACTCTATTAATTTCCACATTCTGGACAGTCCTGAAAGAGCCTGAACACCCAACTTGCCGGCCTGGAGGAGATACTCAAGGTTCTAATCTAAACTGGAAGTGAAAGGTGCATCTGTTCAGGCTCTTTAATCAGTAAAGTATGATCATGGTGTTGAGAGTTCAGTCCATGTCAAACCCTCCCCACCTCACACCTCTAGCAATAATTCTGCCTCTGCTCACTGACACATCTGTTTGCAGCTGATTTTATTTTGGTGGGGTGATGGAGACCAAAACAGAAAATAGGACAGATCTTACTTTAAAGGACATGGAAATCCTGCTCTCATCTAACAAGCTGTATCTATCTCCTAACCTGTAGTTCTTGTTTTTGAGTTCTACATATGGAAATTGTTACTCTGAGTTATTACAAACAATTACTTTGTGACACTGGAATTCCTGGGCCGGGTATCACACCCATGCTAAGGCTCCCTCAGACATGCTGGACTGTGCTGGCTGTACTGGGGCAGGACCAGGCTGTCTGCAGCCTGTGATTGCTGTTCTGAGGAAATGGGCTGGATGGAGGAGAGTTATTCACAGCGCTCTGACCTGGGTGGAGGAGCTTTGCAAAACTGTCTCGCCCTTAGAAACATCACCAGGACCAGATCAGCCAAAGTGTCATCAAAGTGTTTTCCTCAACTGCCTCCTGCCTTGGACAGTTGCTTATTGAGGTGGTAAAAATCCCTTGTAGGAAAATGACAGATGTTTAGGAACAGTCCCAGTCTCCTTCCAACAAGTAAGTAATTTTCCTGTGACCTCACTCCTTCTGTAAAAGTGCATGTAAAAGTTCCAAGATTTTAATCTTACTCTCTAACACCATTGTCCTGTGCTTCCAAAGGTGGAGCAGCTTAGACAGCTCCCAGGAAGTCAGAAATCCTCAAAATATTTCTACTAAGATGCAGCAATGCCCATATACAAAAGTTTGCCATCATCCCTCCTTGAACAATGAGGTCCATCAGCCTCACTGATGGGAAATAGAAACCCATCCTGGTGGGAGCCCTGGGACCCCGTGAGGCACAAGTTGTGTGCATGAGATGGGTCAGAGAATGAGGCTTGTGAGCCATGTCACAGAGTTGGTGATGTGACACTTGTGTGACACCCTCCCTCATCACACTGGCATTTGGACAGAACGAGCAGCTCTTCTGCTGTCCATGTTCCCAAGGATTTTATGGGATCATTGTGAGACACTGTAGAGTTAATAGACATAGTTAGGAATAAAACAATCTCAGAAATGGATTTTTGTGACTCTCATGACAAATAAACAGAGAATAATAAAGCACTGGAATTGTCTTCCCAGGGAGATGGTGGAATCACCATCTCTGGATGTGTTTAAGAAAAGACTGGACATGGCACTTGGTGCTACAGTCTAGTTGAGGTGTCAGGGCATAGGTTGGACTTGATGATCTTAGAGGTCTCTTCCAACCTCATTATTCTGTGATTCTGTGATAATAACATAATTCTTTCTGTTTTCTTACTTTTCTGCACAAAGGCCAAAACATTTCAGAAATTAAACAAAATGAAAACAAACGAAATAGTTAAAACCAAAAAAATGAAATCTATTGTATGTTTCTCTTTCTATTTTTTTTCACATTAACCTTGGGTAGCTTGAAATTAAACTATTAAAACATATAAAGCTACTGTCTTTTGACTTCTTGCATTTTTTCAGGTTTTCTGGACAAATAAACTGGGTACAGGGGGCTTTGCTTGCTGGAAATATTGGGGGCATTTGGTCTGAACAAGCGTTCCTAGTTTGCTCAATATTGCTGCTTCTTTCTGCCCATTTTCACCAGGAAACTGTTGCTTGCTAATAAAAGATGAAAAGAGAAGAAAAGAGAAATAAACTCCACGGACTTTGGCTTCCTTTTGGCCTTTAGGACTTTGGCTGGAGATGCTCATCACCTTGGCAAAGAGAGCTCATGCAGAATTCTTGGGAAGAAATGGCAAGGAGGGGACAGCAGAGCCCAGGAGCTCTGGCAGGAGCAAGGTTGGTCCAAGGGACAAAGGGACGTGAGGAGCTCTCTGAAACTCTCAATCCCTGAGTCGATGGGTGTCAGAAGAAAGACATCTCATGGCAGCAAGTGTGGGGATGTGGGGGCACTGGGGAAAGGGGAAACTGCTGAGGAGAAGCAGTTTTTATTCTGTTTTGCTGTTTAAAGCTCATAAATTGGTTCACCCTGGCAGCCAAGGCTGGGAAGGGCCAGTATTGCCTGAGGAGCTGCTGGGGAACACTGGAAGGAAACACTGATGGGAGAACAACAGGAACAGGGGGTGGTGGTGAGCAGGTGTGAGCAGGATGGTGTTGGGGGAGTGGGTGTGAGGAGCTCCACACTGCTGCTGGACCCAGATCTCTGCCTTCTGGCCTTGCTCTCAACAATGTCTATGAGGACTGTGAGAGCCATATCCAGGCCCTCTTCCAGCAGGAAGGAGCTGTCAGGGGGAAAGGTGGCTTGTGAGGGTGTTTGAAGGTTTCAAAATACAAAATATACTGAGCTTTGTGCCTCCTTTCTAGGGGGCAGTTTAATCCATCAGGGACTCATTGAAGGGAGCAAAATTAAGATGAGATCTGATCTGCTGATCAGATGAAGGAATGAAGAAAGAATTCCTCCTGAGCTTTACCCAGTACTTTACCAACCTCCTGCTTTGCCACAGCCCTCATTAAGATTCTGGTCTTAGCTCGAAGGCCTGGACACAGGGGACAGCTCTGCATGGGCAGAGGTGTCCCTCATCCTTGAGGGACCAGGGCACAACTCTGCACATTTTGCCAGACAGCATTTCTCTGAACCGTTGGACTGCTGGCACTTCCTGACCTGTGAAACAAGAGCTCGGAGATGTTGTCTAACTTGTGCCTCTGATTTACATGAAATATACCCTGCAGTCAGGCTCCCACCCATACCTGGAGGTGCAGGCACACCCTCCCGACATCATCAGCCAACAGGTCAGAAATTCACACCCCCAGGCTTTGAAAATGTTTTTAATTTTTGTGGGTTTCCCCCCTTCCTTCTTTGCAGTAGTGCCACACGCCTCCTAGGACAGGAATTAGTTGGAGAAAAAGCGATGATGGAGACAGGCAAGCAGAAACATCTGTCAGCCAAATGGTTACCCAGAACCAAAGCTCCAATTTTCAGTCCATGAATGGCACTTTTTGTCTCTGCCAGAGGGTGAGTCTGGGTGAGTGCCCAGGAGCCAAACAAGAACTGAACAGAGAAAGCATCAGCACAGTCAGTAATACAGGAAAAGGCAGAATTTTTGTGGAATCTTCACTCTTTCCTGCTGGTTTCCTGCTTGCTACATGTGAGCCACAGAGACATCTTTTGTACTGCAAAGTAAGGCACAGAAGTGATTCTGGGATGACCAGACTGAGAAAAATAGCCCATGGATAACCCACTGCCATTTACCTGACTTCAACTTTTGTTGTGATGGGCAAGTCAACTAAAAACTGCTCTGATTACCAGGGGTTTGGTCAAAGTTCTCATTCTCTTTATTTTTTCATTCCTTTGGTAACAGCCTGGCAGCCACCCAGCATCAGGGAGGATGGTCACAATGGAAGCCAGTGCTGTGACCAGACCTATCAATGTCACACACAGGCACCCAAGCAGCTCCACACCTGCATAGGTTTTCCCTCTCATGGTCATAAGGGTTTCTATTTATTGATGTATGCTAATCTATGTGTGTATTAATTCAGGAAAACCTCTATCTGGAGATCTCCCAAACATTTTTTTTTTTTTTTTGTGCAAGGACTAGTAAAAACCTTTCACATGAGTTTCCTGCTGTTGAGGACAGAAATAAAGCTGGACATTCACTAAGAAGTTTCTTTCATTTTGTTTTAGGCTTGGTTTGCCAGTGAGGTGGTGTGATTTATGGTGAACACCACATCCAGCACAAGGCTGCTGTAAGCTATGTGAGTGTGTGTTTTTATAAAGAGATTATATTTATCTCAAAACCAGAAGGCTGGTGGGGGAAACTTTCCCAGGGTCATTACAGTATCTTGCACAGAAAGGAGGGAAAAAACCCGACATAAAACCTTAAAAAAAATCATACTGCAGTTTTGGAATTACTTCCGCTATCAAAGCTTGACCTACCCAAGAGTAAAACTCAGAATAAATGAGTCTGCTTTTGAAAGAAATGCTTGCTTTCTTTTGAAAGAAAACAGCCCATGCCCCATCCCAAGGCAACCGGCTTAAGTGCCAGAGAGATGGGAGCCTCAGAGATAATACACTAACCAACCCTCTGTTATCATGGCTCAAACATGATTAATTCATGTGGAACTTGTTGTAATAATATTAGTCTGGTGACCTCATTTGTTATACATGTTGCTGCCATTAGAACTCCAATACATCACCTAAAAGATACAGAGCTCACAGCCATCTGTGCTGTACCTGCTTGTGAGGTTCCCTGGATCTCCTCCTCTGCAATTGCTGCCCAGCTCTTTTCCCCTGGTAGCTGAAGCTTTCAAAAGAAAACTGCTGGCAGTGATTTGGATGGTTTAGGTTTCAGGACCGGTCCAATGTCCCAGCATGTTCAGACTTTGTTTTGGTGCTGCTCCACTCACTGAGAAATCCTCACTTCATTCAATTTGTTGTTATTGAGTTTTGGTATTAACTTTTTTTTGTCCTCTTTCCCATCACCCTCATCAAGTCTCTCCTCTTTATCCATCTTCTTCACTTAATTCTCTCACCTGACAGATACTGGGCTTCTGCTGACCTTCCTTCTGTCCACAGCATGGCTCTCATCTTAGCCTGATTATTAGAAAAAGCTGGAAGGGTTAAATCAGTTTAAAACTCTTTTTTGTTTGCCAAATGTATGTGGACCAATCACAGTTACAGTCAGATGTTGCTGGGCTTGGATCTTCTGCTCAGGGTTTAGGCTAGCAATCCATTTTCAGTGCAGGAGTCAATAAAATTCCCTCCATGCTGTTCAGCTCTCATACAATCAAACAAAGTTTGTCAGGCACTTAGAGCCAGATTAATGCCCTTTTCTTGAGTTTGAGCCTTGCTCCTAGAAGCTCCCCACTTGCCTGTGCATTGCCCAAGCCAGCAGGTCCAGAAGATCCCTGTGGGGATGGATGCCCAGCACTGGGGATGGCCCAGCCTTGTGGGGGCAGGCACAGGGCTGCTTGATAACTCACGAGATCAAATGCACACCCTGCAATCCCCTACCCTGAGCTACCCTGATCACTTTGCAGGCCTGCACTATGAGGGTAACACATGGGGACTTCACAGCAGTTACAAAACTTCTTTGGTGTCTGCACCATGAAATGTGTTATTAACAATCAATTTCTTTGTTCTCCCAAGGACATTTTGTCCCCTTCTACCGATGTACTCTGCAAACATCACTTAATACATTTCCCTTGGCTTCATTTCATGTCATTCTTCTTCATTTTAACTTGTATCTGAAACTAGTGGGATGCAACTGTGCAAAAGGATACTTAAGATTGAAACCTAGTAAGAAAAATGCCCTAACAGCAAGATTTGTAAAACCTTGGCAGCATTTCCCAGCATGAGGGGATGGAAGCCCTGCCACTTAAATCATGTTAGTCTGGGCTTGGTCTGCAGCTCAGGAATGTGCTGCAGGGAACCAACTTCTGCTAGGCCAAAGTACCTTTCCATGCCTTTCCCACTTCAGATGTGAGGCTTGGAAGAGGTGCCGTGGAGTGTAAGCAGCTCTTTGTAGTCTTCCACTTTCATTTTCTTCTGCCCTCGCTTTTCAGGAGGGCATAAGAAAAGTCTCTGGAATAACTGACAGGCAGAAACATCTAAGAAATCATGAAATAATGTAAAGCTTGCTGGGAACAAATAATAATTTAGGGAAGGACAGCAGAAAAGGCAGTTCCTTGGCAGTGGCCATCACATTGGAACAGTCTCACCCTAGCTGAGCCAGGTGTATTCACTAGGAAGGTCAGGTGCTGATTAGTGCACCTGAGCTGGGAGCTGCCTGTGGCAGAGGATGTGCTCTCAGGCTGGAAACACAAATAGTTTTAAACAGTGAGCAAATAAAGAAAATGGCAGGGAGGAGTGTCAGAATAGAAAACTTGCAGAGGGTGAAGTGTATTGGATCAATTACTGACTAGGAGCAATTTCTACTGCGCTCAGGAGAAGAAAATGAGCTGTTTAAGAGATTCTAATGTCCTTCAAAGCACATTAGAAGTCTTTATTCTCAAATGCTTTTTTTTCAACTTAAAGACCTTGAGATGTTTTTGACTACTTTTCCATGGAAATGTGGACCACCCTGATTTTAGGAATAATCTACATTGATTCCTTCCTGATCCCAATACTGCTCCCATAGTATTTGTATTCTGTACAAACAGCAGGAGCAAAGAAGCTTGCTGGGCATTTGAAGAACAACAAAGGCAGCCCTTCAAAACCATATAAGTGCATGCAGCCCTGATCCCAGTTGATTCAGTATCCACAATCTCTAAGAATGGTACCACAATGCTACCTGTGATGCTGTCACTCTCCCTGGAGAAAAGCCTCCTCCTGCTGTCCAGGTGGCAATCTTCTGCTTGCTACAGACCCAACACATCCATTGCATCCCATTCCTGCCTGAACCCCTACACAGTGTGCAACACTTCATTCATGTTCCTCTTTTGAACCAAAACAACCTTCACAGTAGAACTGGTTTTGTGATTATTTATATAAGAATATAAATATTACATTGCTTGAATTATGGTATGGCAGCTGATGGTCACAGAAAAAGAAGAAACAGGGCAGTGTTGGAAGGACCAAGGTTTCCTGATGCTATGGGATATCCCAGTTGGCAGACCAGTGTATAAACTGCATATCTTCCAAACCACATCCCTCCAGCTTCCATTGATTCCCAGGCTGTGGCTATGCTGTGAACAAAACATTCTCAGCTTAAGAGCTTCAGCACTGGACCAGTGCTATCCTACTTAATTATTAGCTCACACCCTGGCACTATTTTAGCCTTTGCTAGTAATACTCTCCTAAATGATGCCTGAACACTGTTTGGACAACATCATAAATCAGGAACAATTGCCAATAGGCAGCATGGGCAAGCCTACAGTTCCGTGCTATGCAAACACTGCTCAGATGAACTGCAGCACAGGATGTGTTTTCGTTCCTGTGCTTTGAACTGAAAAAAAACCACATGAAAAATTAAGGCTTATGCTTTAGGAACACAAAGACTCCACATGTGGATTCGAGGGCTTTGTAATGTGGACACAACCAAATTCATGCTGTTTGATCCTGGGGCTCAGGAATGGCCTGTTCTGTTCAGAGGTGTGGGCAGAGCTGGCTGCTGCCCACAGGACCTGGGTGAGAGCCAGGGGATGGGGAAGGGCAGTGTCTGAAGGTGTGAGCATGCTGTGCTGTGGACGGGCTGGAGGCTGGGTGAGAGTCACTGCCCTCCCCTCCTCTTCTCCAGCTGCTGGGCTATGGCATTCACATGTCCTTTGAACAGAGAAGACAGCTTTCTCAGGATTTCTCCTGAGAGAAGCTGTGAGGGAAGCAGAGAAAGGAATGATCAAAACAATTCTTATCTCTATTCTCTGCTCCTGTGTTTGTGCCCATGTGGAATGTGGTATGGAGATTGTTTACCCAAGGTGATTGCTTGATTGGATTCTAGTGATGGTTGTTTGGATTCAATGACCAATTGGATCCAGCTGTGTCGGGGCTCTTTGCAGAGAGAGTCACGCGTTTTGCTAGTCAGTTAATGATAGTTCTTCTTAGTGTAATATAGTGTAATATAGTTATAGTATGATATAGTATAATAAAGTAATTAATTAGCCTTCTGAAATCATTGGAGTCAGATGCCAATCATTCTTCCCCATCGAGGATTGTAGCACCAATACTGGGCAGGACGAGGTCACATCCCCACATCACCTGCCCCGTTTGCCTGTTTGTGCTGGGTGGCACCGGCTGGACCATGGCCAACGGAGGGCACCAGGCTGTGTGGCTGACTCTGATCCAGGCTCCTCAGGGCACAGCTGTGCCATGCTGTGGGCTGCAGGTTAGGAGGGAAGAAGCTTTTCTGTTGGAAGAAAAACCTTCCTTTAAAGACAGGAATGAGAGAAAATGGGAAGCAGTCCTACTGTGCCAGTTTAGCCTTTATTGGACCTTGTTGAACTTTGTTGCAAATGCACTTAAATTGGGTGTAGAGCTGAAATGCAGAAGGTTTTAGGGGTTTGTGTCTTTCAAGTTCTTCCTGAGAGAAAGAGTTTTCACTGCAGTGGACCCACCAGGACCTCTCTTCTCACTGGACAGGCAGCTTGCCTGGTGCCACTGCTGGCAAGGTCTGGGATAGGCACGGTCTAACCAAATGCTGTCAGCGTGTGGCAAGCTCAAGAGAGGCTTTTTTGAGAAAAGTGAAATGCTCCCAACCTTTTTTATGTGAGCTAAAAAAAGAAATTGAGGAAGCCAAACTTGCTTTCAAGCTATTGTCACACTGTACATGTGGGGAAGTGTGTGTGTGTCTGTGTAAACTGAAAAAAGGTTTAAGAGACAGAAAACCCCAAATTCTCAGGTCACATGAAGTAAGAAATACTTTTTATCTTTCCCACGGGCACATGATGCAAAAGGTTAAGAACCAAGGGCTGAAAGGAAAAAGTATCTGAAATATGCATTTACTTTATTCTTCCCATGTTTTTGCAAGTGAAAAATGTTACATATGTAAAGAAACTGGAGAGCCCTCTCACTTCATCAAATAAATGAAAGGAAATGTGAGAAGGAACATGCCACACTCAGTATGCATATGTACTTTTATTTATCTCCCAAAGATTGATTAAAGCAAAAAAAATGTGTCCCTGAGTAAAGAAACAAAATGTTTCATTCCCTAAGAAAATGACATTGCAAACCACATTTTCATCAACAAATTGCACCAGTAACAGTGTGACTTGGGAGCTGCTCAAAGGGGAAGAATGACCTCTGTGTAGCAGGAGCAGGAGCCAGAGCCCTGCAGAGATGCACAAGGAGCTCGGGCTCTGCTGCAGGAGTGAGGCACACTGGCATGGCCACACTGCTAGAGAGCAGGTGCTGCTATTTTGTCTGCATCGGCCTTGGCTCTCCCCACCACACGGTCATAGGAACTCCAACTCCCATTGCAAAGTGCAGCTGCTCCTGATGATTCAACTCAGGTGTTCTTGAAGAGCAATAATGTCTCCTTTTTTGCCCCTGCTCCACTATGCTTTGCAACTGCCATCACTCTTCCCAGCCCAGGCAAACCCACTGTCCCTGCTCTCCCTGAGGCTGGTTCTCCTTCCTCAGGATGTGAGCTGCCTGTGGGTCAGCTCAGTTCCTCATCTCATTCTGCATCCTCTCAGGCCTGGCACAGGCCCCTTTCTTGTACGACATTCCAGTAGTGAGTACTCACTTGCACCCTGACCAATGCCACATCCACACACCCAGTGCTGGCTGTGTGATGCAGTCTGTCACTCACCCATCCATCCCTTTTGTTCCTCAAGTTTCCTGTCTCAAGGCATCAGTAGCATGAAACTCATTACAGTGCTCATCCCAACTGGAAACACCTGCAAAACCTGAGGGACTGTAACTGCCAGATAGTAAGGAAGAACTTCGCTGGGTCAGGCTGAAGGATGCAAAGTTAGATCAGTGGAGGAAAGATGGTCATTGTGATCCTGTGCAGACGCATGAGGTGCCTTGTGCCCAGGAATCAGGTCTATGGCAAGTGTTTGCCACCAGCTGTGTGCACACAGTAGCCAGAAACGCTTAGGGACAGTCCCTGAGCACACACTGTGCTTGGCAGCAGTGCTAGACAGGGATGGAGACGGCTGGCAGAGCAGTGGGAGTTTGGTAGATGGCTGGCAGAGCAGTAGGAGTTTGGTTACGGTTTGGGGCTGACACGAACCAGGTTCTTGCCATTACTGACAATGCCAGGCCCTGCAGGTTTTTTTTCAACCGGGTCCCAGCAGAAAGCTGTGGCTGACACAGCGATATCGAGGGCCACAGCAGGGCTGTCAGGAAGGCAATTCCCAGGACAAGGAATTCCTCAGTGCTGCAGCTTTCCGCAGTAACTGAGCGGGACTGCCCGGCGCTGACTGCGAATGAGCCTCCGGGCCCGTCAGCCGGCTCGGGCTTTATTTGCAGTACTTTTACACGGATTTTAAAAANGGCTCCGGGGCCCTGCCCTGGGCAAGAGCCGCTCTGTGCTGGGAGGAGCCCGGCCCGGTCTGGTCCCGAAAGGCGGCTCTGCGAGGCCAGGGCAGCTCAGTCTCCTCTGCAACCTCCGGAGACCGCGCCGCTCTCCCCGCTGTGCCGGTGACTTTGGGAGCGTCTCTCCCTGTGTGTCTCTTCCCTCCTTCCTTGCACCAGTCACGCTAAATTTGACTTTGTATCTACTAAAAAGTTTTAAATCCTTAATATAACACATACCTCTGATACACAGCAGAACAGTTTTTAAACGGCACTTGTCTTTGTAGCCTGCCCAAATCTCGGCTGAGGCTATCCCGACAGGACACTGCTGGAACAGCCATGGACAGTCCCTGCCCAGCCTGCCCATGGGGCTGGGCATTTACCTGCTCAGAGAAGTGGCCCTGACTCGAGTTACCCTGTCTGCTCCAGGTTTAAGATCCAACATTCACATTTGCTCAGCCTTTGACAGAAAGCCGCGAGAAGGGCTGTGTCCCTGCCAGCCCTTCCGACCAGCCTTGCAGGCAGATGGATGGCCTCCTTGCCTCTGGGCATTTCAGCAGATAATCAGTGCTCTGACACTAACACCTCACTCAGGCCACGTGCTCTGATGGGCAATTTCTTGTCTTTCTTTGTGCCAAGTGTAAGTTCACTGTCTGGATAAGGCTGGGGTGCTGCTTAAAATAGACTTTATGTGCCTTGTTGGATCTGTGCAATGTTCCATAAGCTGCTTTGGAAAGAGACATTTGTGTCTACATTTGAACTTTTCAGTCTGAGCGTTGTTAAAGCTCATTCACATCCTGGGATAAGATTAAGCCATCAGGGTCAATAAAAACATGCATTTCCATGCTCTTGCCTGAAGGGATCTCTGATTCATACCTGACTGAATAAAGGATGTGAAGCAACTCAGCTGCTTTGGGAAGGGGGAGAAATCCCCAATTGCTACAGGCTGGCCTTTCAGCTTGCATCACTGCTCTAGGCTGTCACATGGGGCACTGCAGAGGGAAGAGGTGTGCTGGTAGAATTTCACTGGACTGGGAAACACCCTGGAATGTCTCAAAAGCTCCAATACAAGAGGGAAGATGTGATGGAAATAGATAATGGGTGTTGGAGAGAGTCCTGGTCTGTTTGGTGTGTCTATCCCAGTTCAGCTATAGTGTGAAGGCATATGACTTAATGAATAATCTCTTAAGAATCCAGAAGAAAAGAAAAGGCCGCCCAAGTTATGAGGGCTGTGGCCTTCTCTCAAAGTACAGTTTTCCTCTTGGGAAGGGTGAGAAGCCTTGCAGCAGCCAAGGTAATGCTTATGAAAATCCGGGTTCCCACTTTTGCAAACTCGTTGGCAGTTGTACCAACCCACACAATTCTGTTTTGGCTTTTCTTGTGCCACTCTGAAGAGGTCTGATGAAGCAGGTCATCCTGCTGTGACAGATGATTTTTCACAATGTCTGTGAACATCTTCTGTATCCCAAATGGGGAGGTTTGATGTAATGATTACGAGGTGGCCTAGCAGCATGATACCTCATGTACTGAGCGACAGAGGTGTGTTGTACAGAAACCCCCTTTTGTTCTGTTATGATGGTCTTTGGGAAGCACTTCATTGCCACAGAGAAAGGCAATGTAAACCCAACTGATGTAAAGGCTGATGTAAACCCAACTGTCACTGTTGAGCAACACAGCAGGCGAGCCGGGAGCCAGAGCCCCGCGGTCACGTACTTCCCTTTGACAGTGACTCTGCAAGCAGAGGCAGCGGTGTTGAAATGCCCTCTGTGTTCTAAAAGGGGGGTGAGTGATAACTGCACATCCGCCTCCTCCCAGAAGCCCAGAGTGAAGGGTCTGACAGTGGTCAGTGCTTGAGGGACATCTCTGTGACACTGCAGCAGTTGGCTGTGGAGTGCAGGACTGATAAACACATCAACTTGGCATTTAGGTGTTCCTGGTATGTTGGTCCCATGCTGTTCCTGCAGTCAGTTCTGGGGCTTAACTGAAGAGCAGAACATCTGCCCAGGATCAGAGTAGGGGCTGGCTGACCCAGCACCCTATCATTGGGGTTCACCAGCAGGAGATGCTAAAGGAAGAATGGAAAAACTGGGCAACTGGTATCTCTCTAGCTGCAGTCCCAGTTTCCAGTTATCTGTGACTTAGGAAGAAGTGGTATCTCCAAACATGGGAAGCCTGATGTGGTTTTCTTTCCTGACTGCCAGTTGCTTTTGCCAGCACTGGGAGGGCAGTCTGAGAGCACCACTGCAGAGCTGCTTTTCCTGCTGTATTCCCATGTGGGAGAGAGCCTGGCATGGCACAGAGACTGTAGATGCAGAGCAGGAGTGTGCAGGTTCACCACAGGCCTTTGCCTGCCATGCCCTGTAGCCATCACCAGTGCTTTGTACTCAGGATATTCATTTGGTAGGATCTCCAGAAAGTGGCAGCAGAGAAATTTGGCTGATGTGTGGTTTCTGAAAGTAATATGCAGAGAAAAAAAATTTAGTTACTGCATGTTCAGTAAAAGACAGATGAGTGTCAGAAGCACAGTTGCTCTCTGCCTTCATTGTCTGTGAAAAGAATTGGCATAATCCTGTCTTTGACAACATAATGCTTGTTAAAATTTTTAATGAAAAAAAAAAAAAAAGAATCCATTGTTGTCTTTTTAGAATTCTAGGGTTGGATTCTGTTCTCAGAAGTAACTATTGATACCTGCAGTGAATAAAGCAGCTCCATAGCTCATGATTTCTTAAGAGAGAAAGTCTATCAATCTTTCACACCTAGAGTAAGACTTTAGTCTTTGTCTAGCCATGTAATAAGATTACTGCAAGAAAAAAGATAGTCTTTTGATGGAACAAATATGGAAAATATAGCTTTATTTTTCAATGATGCACTAGAATTAAGGAAATTAAGGAATTAAGGTGGCTGCAATACAATTTTATTTTGAAGCAAAATCTCTAGACAAGGTTACTTAGCACCTATGAACAGAGAACTGGTCTCAACTGAACAGGTATGCCAGACCTGGGGAAAACAAGGAAGTCTGGTTTTCCTCCACTCATGTAAAAATCCAAGTGTACTCATTAAAATTAAATAAGAATAAATCGAAGCTACCTGAACTTACTTGACCTCTGGCTGGTGCTATTTTGCTACTTCTTTAGGATTAAATATCAACGCTACTACTATTCCCTAAATGCTATTCTTAACAGTGTATGACGTACAGGATGTCTTCTGGGTCATTCAGTAGCTGTGACAGTTAGTGGGGTTTTCTTATCTCTCACTGTCCATCTGAAAACCAGCTTTGAACCTCTTGGTTGGTGTCTGCCTTTTTTCCCCCCTCTTTCTCATTCTTTCCCCCCTTGACCAGAGGTCTAAAACAAATGTGCCAAACACATAATCAGTCATGAACAGAAATATCCACTGTTTGCTGGAGACCAGCCTCTGACTCTTGTTGCTGTGCACCTGCCAGAAAAGAGGGCAGGAAGGGAGGATGGCACTGACAGCAAAACTTGGAGGTCCACGTGGTGTGTTGATTTGTTTTTCTTTCTGAACAAGGTGAAGAATGGAAATGGGAACAAGATGTTCACACAACTCAAAGTTCAGGCTGGCCAGTGAGGCAGAGTTCAGCTAAGTGAGTTTTGCTGACAAGACGTGGCAGTTGAGAAGTCTTGTTCCTAGAAGCCAGCTGGTGGTGAAGATGAAATGTCTCTAACTTTGCTGGCTGAAGAGATCCCTGCCCAGTTGTAGGGATTAAAGACCTCCCAAGGGAGTTCCTCCATCATGCACAGCTTGGCCTTCGAGGAATAGTTGTGATATTTTCCTGCACCATTGCAAGTGCTTTTAGTGCCCGGAGCTAAGCTATCATAATTAGCCATCTTCTGGAGGGAAGGAACTGTGAAAACACTCACCCCATCTTGCTCCCTGGAGAATCCAGCACCATGAGTGCTTCCAGAGGCACAGGGAAGTGCTGCAGTGGCAGATCAGGGCTGCTCCTGGTCTCCCCTTTCCTTCTCTCCTCACTCACATGGTTGCTGTGGTTGCTCACATAAACACCCTTCTTTTCACCCTTTCCCCCGTGTGCATTCATGCTGGGCTCTCACTGGGCCTCACAGCTTCTCCCAAGCAGCACCTGTAATGCTGAGAAGTGTGAAAGCTCACCCACATCTGGACAAACTGAAAAGGGTGGTATAGCTGACTGGTGGAAGGGTCACTGCTGGCTTTGTTGGAGCTGACTGCTGGAGGGGTCACTGCTGGCTTTGCTAGACCCTGGGTCACTAACACCTCACTGCAGGGCAAGGCAGTGCCTCCTGTTCTCACAGATAGCTCAGGAAAAAGTCTGGTAGCAACTGTCTCTCTGAGATTTAGTCTGAAAACTCTCCAAGAACTTAGGATGAAGGAAAATAATTTGAACAGTTAGCCAGTGCAGGAGTAAATAATAGTATTCTTCACCTGGGAGGAGAAACTTCAGAAGAGTGGTTTGGTATTTTTGAATTTGATGTATGAATAATTTGTCTTTCCATCCCTTGATATGGTGGCTTCAAAACTGATGGACTTAATTCTGTGTGCTGTGAAGGCATGCTGACCAAGGGCCAGGTTCTGCAATCACCTGGCCTTGGCTAAGTCAGTTTGGGTCACAGAAACATAGAAAGTTAAGGGTCGGAAGGAACCTTAAAGATCATCTAGTCCCAGCTCCCCCTGCCATGAGCATGGACACCTTCCACTAGACCAGTTTGCTCAAGGCCTTATCCAACCTGGCCTTGAACTGTGACAGGGTTGGGGCTTTCACAACTTCCCTGGGCAATTTGTTCCAGTATCTCCCCACCTTTGCAGTAAATAATTTCTTCCTTATATCCAGCCTAAATTTCCTCTCTTTCAATTTGCACCCATTACTCCTTGTCCTGTCACTACAGTTCCTGATGAAGAGTCCCTCTCCAGCTTCCAGTATCTGTAAGCCCTTCAAATACTGAAGTTGCTATGAGGTCTCCACACACCCTTTTCTTCTCCAGGCTGAACAGCCTCAACTCTTTTCCCTGTCTTTGTCGGGGAGGTGCTCCAGTCCTTTTATCAACTTTGTGGATCTGCCATGCACTTGCTCCAAGAGTTCCATGACCTTTTTTGTTTCATGTCTGCATGGATTGATCTGCACAGAGCAGCATAGGAATTAAATAAGTCCCAGTTTTTCCATCACCTGCTAATCCTTCATGTCCTACTTTATGACAGGTAAAAAGTACAAGAATTTGAGACTGCAGTGTAAGAGAATTTGCTGCACACTAATCAAATGCACATTTTTTCAAGAGATTTTCCAAGAAAATCTGGGGAGCAGTATGCAGAAGCCTCTGAAACATTATTTGATGGCAGTCTGTGATACCCACAGCTTCTCTACCTCCTTTCTTCCTCTTCCCAGAGCAAGCTACAGAGCTGCGTGCACTGCAAGTGCACTGAAAACAGTCCCTTCATTGGGAAATGCTGAGTGTGATTTCAAGGCTGTTGCACAGAGTAGGACAGTGTGGTGACATCTGCAAAGTGTAGAGGAAATCAGCTTCCCTGAGAGCCTTCCACCTCAGACATTACTGTGGGCCCACAGGACTGGGCTGGGGTCAGGTGCAGGCAAAGCAGAGTGTCCTGGCTGGGGGAGGATGCTTCATCTCCCACTGCCCCAGCTGATGAGTCTCAGGTTTCTGGTGGCATGTTGGCTAGAAAGCCTTCATGGACTCAAGCTCGTGCTAGCTTGCATAAAAAACTACACAGACCTACTTCTGGCAGCCAGTTAAAACCAAAGTAAAAACAGACAAAACCACCCAGACCTGTCCATTCCTCTTTTACTGTATATTTTAAAACACAGGCAAATGAAAGAGGAACTGGACAGTAACTGTATTCCTCATTATCTGACTTTTCCTCAGGCACAGGGAATGAGTTTGACTGTTAGCAGGCTGGCTGGCCTTACTATGTTTGCACAGAGTCTCAGGAGTACCTCGTGGATGCTCCCAGGGGGCTCAGTTACTTGGAGGCATAAATAAGTGCTTTCCAGATTAGGGGTTTGGTCAGAGCTGCAGAAACATAAAGTCTGTGGTTGCAGTCCTGGCATGCTGATAATGTAACTGAAAGCTGCTGGACTAGGGCAGGCCCCAGCCACCAGCACTTGAGGGTGTCTGTGGGTTTTGGCTGAAGAGCCAGACAGCAGTGGGCAGGCAAAACTGGAAAGGAAGGGCTGCAGCTGAATGCTAGGAGTGGGAAAACCAATCCTACAAGAGGGATGTCCCTCAAGTGTCCATCACACCATCAGGGCTGGCTGATGGTAAACATGCTTGGGATGGTACAGACACAAAGCTTTTTTAATGAATCCTGGCCTTACAAAATATACTGTGTATCATACTGGTCTAGAAAGACAAGGAATACCTCTAAAATTCCTGTGTTTGCTTGAATTAATTTTGGTCTTGCGTGGCCAGCCTGTGCAGCTGGCATGGGCAAGTGCTGCTTGCTGGTCTCTGTCCCCACAGCTGTGCTGGCCAGCTGTGGTTCTGGCCAGGCTGGATGAAAACAGCACTGATTCTAGGTGCCACCTCAGACTGCCTCATACTGAGGGTGGTACAGGGAGGGGACAGGAGAGGAGAAACTGTGGGAATTGCTTTGGTTACAACTCTGAACTATACGCTGGTGTTCACTTTTCTGTGCAGGCATTGTGGATGCTCCAGAGATCAGGACGGGGACCTCAGTGGACACCAGAGGGTATGTGGAGGGACCAGCAGGGGCACAGAAGCAGGGCCAGCTCCTTGGTCGGGTGCTGGAACTGGGAAAGCAAAACTTGTCTGCTCATGAGTGCGAGGGAACAGAAGAGCTGAGGCATGGCCATGAGTTCAAAAGTGAGGTGAGCCTTGTGGGGCAGCTTTTGGAACAAAACCTCCTGCAATGGCTGGAGCCCTGAGAACAGAACTCTGCGTCTCACTCAGACTCCTCTCAGGGTAAGAGATCCACCCCTGGGCATGAGCCTGTGTCCCGAACCAGAGCCCTTCTGCCTGTTTGTGCCTTCACAGCCCTCTGCATGGCTCCTCAGCAGCCAGGGCAGCAGAGCCTGACCACTGTGAGGTGGAGCTGGCCGGACTGGGGACAGTCGGTGTGGCTGCTCGCAGCTTCCCTGGTGCCCTTCCCTGTGCTGCCGGTGGCTGGCTCGGCTGCAGGCCCTGTGTGCCCGGCCCCTGAGGCGCCGTGGCTGCGCTGGGCAAAGGCCGAGGCACTCGCCCTCACCCCTCTCGTGAGCCTTGTGCCGCGCGGCAGGATGGGGAGAGCTGCTTTCACAACCTGGACGTGTTGTCACTCACATCCAGACATTTCCTGTTATCTAACCTCAGCCTTATCTTCCCCATTCGCAGCTTCCTCTTGAAGGAGGAGCAGCCCCTTCAAAACCGAGCTGTGTGCCCGGGCTGAGCCCCCACCGCGCTCCTGCACGACCCCCGCTGCCGGCCCGGCCTGCCGCGGGTCTGGATGGCCCCACCATGGTAGGTGCCAGGTCCCCGTCCTGCCCGCGGAAGGGGGGCTGGGGACAGGGAAGGATTTGTCCTTTGGGGTTCATCTCTTGTTTCTCCCTCAGGAGGTCCCAAAGGCCCGTGGGTGTTGGGACACCGAAAGGTGTGGGACAGTTCCTGGCAATGAAGAAAGCTGTCCTCCCATCCCGTGTTACACCTCAAACTTTGAGGGGTCTTAATCCTGCTTGGGTTTGGGCTGCCTCCCTTCGGTGCTGGGGCTATGTCTGCCTAAGCCAGAGGGGCTTTTTGGTGCCTCCTTTCAGGGATGAGGTAGCATTTGGCTGGGTGTGCTTGGGGAGGGCAGGCTCAGGGATGGAATGCCACAGGTCCCAGCCAGGGAGCACTGCGCTCTGGACCACGGCTCCTTGAGGAAGATGGATTATGATTAGCAATGATGTGTAGCCCTACTCAGCTGCAGGGTTCATGTGTGCGTGCTCCCTCGGCTCACAGACACACACATGCTGCCTGTGAGCTGCTGGCAGTGGGAGATTTTGATCTAAATTAGTCATAGATGAGTCAGCTCACAATGAACGGGGGAGGGTGTGGGATGGAGGAGGGTGTAACCAGGGAGAGACCCTGTCCCAGCCGTGTCCGAGTGTGCTCTTCTGCTCCATTTCTCACTGTCCCCGTGGTTTCAGTAGAGCAGGTGAAAGTTTACTGCACTTACCCTCTTCCCCTCTTTGGGTGTCTGGGGATGGGTACAGAGTCCATTGTGCAGGGATGGGGGCTGCGGGGCTCCGGGGAGTGCAGGGGCTGTGGGAGCATGTGAGGCTGGTGACATGAAGGTAATGGGGGCATTATCAGGCCCTTCCTGGGGGCTTTGAAGTGAGCCAGCATTTGTCTGGCACAGCTCCTAGCAGTGTCCACTGCAGGGCTGGGGTCATAGGAAGGTCATATATGGAGCGGGACAGCATCCAGTGGAAGCCTGCCATGAGCAAAGCCTTATTTGTCTCTTATGACAAAGGCTTCCAGCTCCTAGGAGAAGCACAACCCAAGGTTTCAGCTGGCCAGGGGTTCAGCAGACCCCGTTGCCACAGATCTTGCTGAGGGACAGAAAGAGTCCCACAGCAAGCATTGAAAGCAAGAGTCCTCAAGAATCTTGGGGTCTCTTGCTTTCAATTCAGGCTGTGATTTGTGTTTCACCAAGGGGAGAACAGAGATGACCTTGATTCTAGTTCAAATCCTGCATAATAAATACATGCCTTGAAATGGCTGCAGCCTGCATCCTAGGGCTCTGCTACTCAGCATGTGAAAACCACACAGCCACACTTCCATGCATGCTGTTATTAGGTTTAGAGTTGAATCTATCCAGTAATCTTACTTTTCATTTATTTTCATTACAAGTTGCAGAACAGTCTGACAGCCCTGTAAAAATACCTGAGCGATGATGTGCAGCCTGGAGGGGACTTTTTGTGAATTTGGTAAGGGATTGACTTAAGAATGCAGGACGAAAAATTCTTTTTGTTTGGCCTTCAGAGTGTGCAGTAGATTGCTCAGTTTTATAACACTGAGCTTTTACTTGGGAATACCCACTTTAGCTTGAAACCAGAAGCTCTGACAATGACAAATCAATTCACATCAGATATGATTTCTACGGGTAGAGTTGCAAGTTCCATTCCCATCTGCTGATAGAATTATCTCCATTGTGTCCCCACCCCTTATCTGTCCCTCACAGCAACAATTTAAGTGGCTGTTTTTCCCCTCAGAAAGCCACAACGGGGGATTATTTTAAACTTCAATTGCAGAAGCAGTGCTGCCTTGTTTTCTTCTTCCCCCTCCAAGGCCAGATGTGCCTCTGTTAGACATCAGCACTGAAGCTGAAGGCAATGTGGTCACTGATACCTGGGGAAGAGCCTGCTTAGTCTTTCTCTAGTGACTTCCCCACGTTTTGGTATGGCTTAGAGTCCTTTGGGGGATGACAGGTTCACATGCACTCCAGTAGGCTGATCTTAAATCAGCTTATTAACATAGTTTTCTTATCTTCATGAAGTGCATATGCTGATTTTATCCATTGCCACGTAGTGTTATCTGCCATGGCTGAACTGCATTTTGAATGAGGAGGCAGAAACAGAAGTGGTCACTATCTACATTGCACCCAAGGCGAAGGTGGAGACGGGAATGCCAGAATTGCAAAGCCTGGGGAGTGACTCAGTCTAGCAACAGATTTTACCTTTAAAGCTGTAGTTGTTATCTTGCTCTTAAGTCTTACTCCACTCTCTTCTGGGTTTGGAGAACCTGTATTTGCTATGCTTTCACCTGAAAAAACCTTTTCCTTTCCAGGTATGTTTCTGTTTGTGATATTAGATGTAATCCTATGATCATCTGTGTAAAATAGAGTCACAGAAGTTAGAGGTAGAAATGGTTGATGAATTGCCCACTGTACGATACTGTTAATATACTTAATCTAATTCTACTTTAGTGTCTTTAATGGTCTACCTTAAAAAATATAATTTAAAACCCTTCAGTCTTTATTTTGATATAGCATGACTACTTTCTCACAAACTGGTCATGCTGGTCATGTGAAATTAAAATTCGTGGACTGGTAAGGAAGCTAAAACACCATGCTAAAAACTCAGCTATATCTGGACATGTCCACAAAGAGTATGAATGACATAAACAGCGTTGTGCAGAATGGGTGTGTGACTTAGGAGCCAGTATGGATTTTTCTGGGAGAGTTGTACAGTATCAGAATTTCAAATCTGTTTTTAGACTGAATTTCTAAACAGTCAACATCTGAGAAGGACACAGAACAGAGTAATACTGTGCAACATCTTCTCTTGTGTATGTTTTATTATTTAGTTTTCTTTAGGTACATTTCTGCATTTCCTGCACACTCTTGTTAAAAGAACAAGGGAATAGCAGTATGTTTTGTATTTGTGCAAGAAGTGTTTGTGTGTGTGTGAATATGATGTTTACCCTTAAAGGCTGGATTATGCCAGCATTTGGAGGTGAAAGCTCCACTTATTGCAGGAAAGGCTTTCTCTGTTTGCTAGAAATGAAGCAGAAGGGGGTTCGTTTGTCAACGGAAGAGAAAGTTTCACTTCACTTCTGAAGAAGTTCATTGTTTCCCTATGTGGAGCTTGGTTTTCTTTCAGCATCATAATCTCTACAGTATTCTGCCAAATGGAGGAGCCTCCAACGGAGTCAGTGATGAATCCCTATGTGTATGCTCAGGGGCAGAGTTGTACTTCTTTTTCTGACTTTTGAATTAATAGAGTGGATATTTTCCTCAGTAGAAGGCAGTGTGTGCTGGTGTGTTTCTCTCTCACCCCAAAAAGAGTGCAGGAGGGGGAAATATGGGAGGATAAATGATGCTTTTTGCTAACTGGAAAAAGCCTCTGAAGTTAACAACAGCTGCTGTGCTTCTCTTCCCTCTGTGTGCCCAGGCTGGCGTCCAGCGAGGACCCTGTGACCCCGGGAGCTGCGGTGTGGCACTGCGTGTATTTGACAAGCTGAGTCCGACACTCAGTGTGCAGAGTGTCAGTTTGTCAAATACCCCAAGTGAGGCACTGCTGAGCAACGCGACACCGAGGGTGCAGCCCTTTCCTCCTGCTCTGGCAGGAGCCTTCCTCTCCAGGCTCGGCACTTCTCCAGAAACCCACCGAGGTACTGAGCAGCCCATCCCATTGTTCCAGAGCACCCGACTGATGCCGTGCTGCCAGGTTTCCCTTCCACCCCGGTTTTGGAAGTATCTGTCGGGGTATCCCTCCCAACATTAAATCAGAGCAGAAGTGGTGCTGGTGCAACTTCTCTGCGCTGTGAAGACAGGGAATTGTGCCCTGGGTCCTTGTTATTTGCATCCAAATACAATGCTGTTCTCTTACACAGCATTAACTAGCCAGCTGTAAATTAAAGCTCAGTTAACAAGGATCCTGGCAACTATAATCACAACATCATGGGTAAAGGCAGCATTATCCATAATAAAGAATCTTGCCTTTGCACATGTAGTAATCTTTTTTATATGGAGTACAAACTAATGAGGCTGCTCATTAACTTCCCTCTGGCCCATTAGCCTGTGAAAAATGCATGTTTGCTCAATCTGTTTTAAATTAGGCCATGGAGTCCATTGCCCCTCCTGGGAGCCTTGCTGTTTGGAGAAGACTTTTTGTCTTTGCATGGTTATTCCTTGTCAGCACTTGCAGCAAGGTTGCCTATTCTGCTGTTTAATTAAAGTAATTCCCTCTAAATCATCCCACTTGAAGATGTAATGATTGCTAAGCTTTTTCAGTAACTGACTTGTAGCATTTCAGATATGTCAGGGTGGGGGAATGACAGGGGCAGCATCCAGCCAAATTTGACAAATCAAACTCTCTGAAAGCATTTGACATAGAAAACTCAAAAATAAAAAAAAAATCCCAAGACTCTACTGACTAGTTTTAGGACAGTACCACCAGCAAATTTTGCAATATTTGAGAGTACTAATAAACTTGAATACTAAGCTTTTGGGCTTTTTGTTGCAACTATTTCTTAGTAAATATTTTGAAGAACTTGGAGTTTGTACAAAGCTGGAACCCATGAATGTATATCATTGCCTAAGCAAATTGTGTCCTGCTTTTTGACTAGCTTGTGCACTTCTGGACAAACGTGGGCCACAAGTGGTCCAGAAATGGCCCTACTCCTTATGACTCATACTCCCATGGTCTCTCTCAAGCACCTCCTCAGGACTCACAGACATCACCCTGATCTTTATCACTGAGGTTAGCTTCAAAAGAGAGCAAGGTCTATGATTTCAGGCTTTGCTTTGTCCCCAGTGGATCCTCCATGAAGCACACAGCCATGTCAGCCCCAAGCCCTGCTGTCACTCAAACCTTGAGGTTTCAACAGACCCAACCTCCTTTGCACCACAGCCGGCCAAGGGTTTGTTTATGCCCTTCATTCTTGTTTTCTCATGCATTTCCAATTTTTGCTTCCAGTAGTTTGCCCTCTGCTTTATAGATAACTCTCCCCTTCAACTCCCAGATCCTTCCAGATGACTGGGGTGAAGGGGAAGAAAGTAAACCCCTTCCTCTCTTACAAGAACAAGCATCAAATTACAGTGGGACAAATTTCTCTGGGACTTCATCTCCCACCTCCCTGCTCTGAAGTATGGTACAAACCCAGCAGGTGTAAAAGCCAACGGGTCCCCTCCATGGGACTGGCACTGCAAGGGGAACTGTGAGTCTCATGACACTGTGCTGGCACTCCGATGGTGTGTTTTTGGGAGGCAGTGTCCTTTCAGGGCAGAAGTGGAGCTTTTCCTTCCGTTCTGGAGCAGAGCTCAGCAGATGAGCACAGTGCAAGGAAAGGAGAAGTTTTCTGGTTTGATGGTGATGGCAACATAGCAGAACCCTCTGTGGCTTTCAGAAGAAAAATCTTCTGTTGCCAACAGGTTTTACTAGAAACATGGAAAACATGCTAGAAGTAAAATAAAGAAATAATCACACACTTGTAACCCAGGGAAAAAAACCTCAGCACTAGAGACAGGCTTCTAATGTTTCCACTGTTCTGCTACATGTGACCAAAGTCCTGTTGCTGCCCTAACTAGAGGAATGACAACATGGAGCACATGGGGGCTGGTCCATCTGGGTCCATCTGCTCCCCATTTCTTAACTCCTGTTGCCTTTTTCCTCTGTAGCTTCTCCCAGGCTTCATTTCTTCCGAGGAAGGTGTCCAGACCTCATCAGAGCAGATCAGTGCTGGGAGGAATCACAAGATTGAAAAACCATGGTTTTACATAGTCAATGGTGGGTGAACCTGGAGCTCAGAGCTTTTAACAGCAGGAAAACTTGCACAAAATACAAAGCTAATTGAAAATGAATGAGGATGATATTT
>VXBC01004684.1:299754-318209 GCA_013399945.1 Ploceus nigricollis | reverse complement strand
GGGCGTGCGGGAGGGCGGCGCGGGGCGGGTACGGAGCGTGCCATGTCATGTGTTTTGGGCCCAGATTTGCTGAGGTAAGGATGGGGAAGCTGAGAAATTTTCAGTTCCCTTCCGACCCAGTACTGACCTTTCACTATATGCTACTGCCCTGTGTGAGCATGGCTCTCCATTCCCCTCAACTCCTTTGGTCTGTACCACTCCTGGAACTGCTGATGCCAGCAGCTTCTGCAGCATGGGATCTTCAGGGCTGGCTGCCACGAGTCCCACAGGGACAGTCTGGATCCAGACTTTGCCTCCCTGGAGCACAGCCTGACACCCAGCACAGCCCTCCCTGCATGGCTGTCACCGTGCTTGTGAAGCCCTCACAATATAGGCAGGAGATTTTTTTCTCTGATCTTTCCCACCTCACATCCTGCAATTCAGAGCTGTAAAAGTAAAAGTATGGCTCTACACAGCACTCAGGCCACAAAAAGCAAAGTGACCCTGCTGTTAGGCTGCTGACCCAAAAAGAGATGATCCATGGCAGCAGAGATGAGCCTTGTGCGTAATATCAGGGCCAAGCAGGAAGGCATGTGTGACTTGAGCTCAGCTGCTTCCCCATGCTTTCCTTGTTGCACCCACTGATATAAAAAAGCCAGTAATTCTTACAAATTTGGTTTGCTAAAGCCAGGAGGCATTCCTCCTCCCTGCCAAGCCTGGAGGACAAAGGGATGCTGGCTGGACGCACAGACAGAGAGGACAGAACTGACAGCAGCACTGCAGTACGGGCAAGATGCAAACAGTTAACAATGACGAGGCAAATCAGGCTGCTGAGTGACAGTGTACTGTAGGGAATGCACTGCAGCTGAAGGCAGGAATTGCATCCATGTTGCACAACAGGCCAGCATTAGTAATCCCACAGATTGACTTACATCCCCCAGAGTAAATTGGTGTCAGTCTGATGTATTCAGAGAGGTCCCTTACTCAATCATTATCCAAATGCCTCAAATTTCTCTCTATTTTATCATGCCTCTGGCCCCCATACTGTAAAAATTAAATGCCAGTGTTTCCTTCAACATCAGTTCTTGTTTTCCAGGAGAAAACCAGTGGGTGACAGTTCAGAGACTCATTCCCTCTCTCTCTGAGCACTGAGCTCCAGTCTGATAGCAAAAATGGCATTCCTGGGACATCAACCTCCCCTCTGTGGTCCCTTTACCATGCTGTAACAAAAAAAAAAAAGAAAGACTCAAGCACAGGCAGGATGTACAACCAGTATTTGCTGAGCTGCAAAAGCCAGAGGATCTCCATTTCCAGCATAATCCTGGTTCCTTGCAGCCTGGGATGTCTTAACAGGAACACACATTGGAGAGTATCCCTTGCTAGTGTTACTGACTGGCAGCAT
The DNA here is from genome assembly GCA_013399945.1 of Ploceus nigricollis. Classification (NCBI taxonomy): domain Eukaryota; kingdom Metazoa; phylum Chordata; class Aves; order Passeriformes; family Ploceidae; genus Ploceus; species Ploceus nigricollis. Next base: position 316,828 of record VXBC01004684.1, on the reverse strand, counting down.
TGCACCAACTGCTCCTGGATTTACAGGCTAAAGAAGTTCATGTTCTCACTCCTTCAGATCCTCTCTTCCTGCCCTGGGTCCTCCAGGTTGCTCAGAAACAACTTGCTCTGTAGAAGTGGGTAGACAAACAGCTGGCTGGGGGTTTCTGCTCCCACAGGCAGGGCCTGGTCTGCCAAAGACCAAAAGGTTATGCAGCTCCTCTGGGTTAAGAAAGCAGTGAGAGCAGAGCAGAGGGACAACAGGAGGAAGAATTTCCTTCTGCTAAGTTCACTATTCAGTACCTGCAGCCCTGCATGGTTGCTTATGTGGAAAAGCTGGTACTCTACTAAATTCCTTCTATTTCATATTGAGATTCCATTGCAGTCACAAGGTTCTCATACTCAGGGCTTTTCCTGTCTTTCATGATGGTCTTTTCAGTGCTAGAGCACGTTTCCTTCTGTAGGCACTTAACAGGGACCTCCACCTCAGGGTGCAGCAGGGCGACATCTGCAGTGCTGCGGCTGGGACAAGAGAGACATGAGTGAGAGGAATAACTAAAGCAGATGGCACCTTATTTACATCTTAAGAGACAAGATCTACCACATAATCTGTGGAACAGCAAAATTCATACTGTTCTAGTGAGGGCCTGGGGGGCTCTGAAAGACATTAGAAAGTGATGGTAAAAGAATTACACAAAAAGAAGCGCTGGTTAATACTGGTACTATAAACTCTCATGACATTATCATGTTATACTCTAAAGTTACCAGCAGACAGTCCAGCCTTTGGAAAGTAAATACCAGGAATAATTGGGAAAAATTGCTACAGAAGGCTATGGTGTGTCTCTGAGGATGAAAGCAGTATGAAGGTGTTGAAGATTGAGATGAGGACAGAGCAGAAGATGTGTTTGTATAACCATATGCTAATAGGACTTTGCAAAGCAATACTTGGCCAAGCACTAAGACATATTTCTTACAGAGAAAGGCAAGTGTAGAGGAAACTTAAAGGAAGAGCTGAACATTTCTGTCTTTTGCTTTGCTAAATAATGGCAAGAATTTCCCACAGAGAACAGGTTTCCCATGGCATGTGACAGGCACAGCAAAGCACCCACAGGATCCTTCTGTTTTTCTGCCATACTAAAGAACAGTCTGGCTATCTCCTGTGACCACGTGTTAAGTCCTCATATTGCTAACTAAACTGCCAAGGTGTTCAGATCCTCCCCCTGAAAGGCAAATAAATCTTTGCTTTTCACTGAGCAAAGAGGCTTTTTAGGAGCAGATACCAGTACAGTGCCCTCAGTCTTAATGCCCCAGGTAGAAAATTCCACTCACAAAGCAACTTCATAGAGACATTCTGAAAAGAAAAAAGAAAAATAACCTAAGATATGCATCGACCTTATGTGTCACAGAACAAAACCCAGCTTCCAAGTGTTCCCACGTTTAGGGAATAACCCTCCCACGGGCTTCTCTCTGGAAGGGATCAACCGGGGATGGGAGTGATGGGGATGGGAGTGATGGGGATGGGAGTCTCCCCCGCCCGTCACCTCGGACCGGACCCTCCACCGCCCGCACGCCCGCCCCGTCCCGTCCCGTCCCCTCCTCCTGGGGCTGCCCCTGGGTTTGTCGCTGCTCACCCTCCTTGCTCCGCCGCCGCCGCCACCAGCCCAGCCCCGCCGCCAGCAGCGCTCCCAGCGCGACGCCGCCCAGCGCGGCCGGCAGCCCGTACAGCAGCGGGGACGGTGCGAGCCGCGGGGAACCTGCGGGGGGACAGCGCTGTCACTGCGGCCGGGGGACGCGGGGGCCGGGAGCCGCCAGTCCCCCGCTGCTTTGCACGGCCTTTAAATCCTAACCGAGAAGGGGCAGAGGCCACTTGGGGGTTCAGCCACTTCCCGGCAGTCACAGAATGCCGGGATGGTTTAGTTTGGAAGGAATCTTTAAGCGCATCTCGTTCCACGCCCTGCCGTGGGCAGGGACACCTTCCACCAACCAGGTTGCTCCAAGCGCCGTGTAACCTGGCCTTGGACACTTCCAGGGATGGGGCATCCCTGCGTGAAAACCAACAGCAAACTTCAGGCTGCAAACACCCCCATCAACTGGGCGGGAGTCAGGAGCGCAGCTCCTGCCTGGATAATGCCTGGAATTTTGCATGCCAGGGTTTGTTCCCTGCAGCCGTATCTGGCACAAGCACAGCAGCCAGATGTGGAGCTGGTCGGGGTTGATGTTTGCCCCCCTGCCCTTGCCAGTGCAAATCTGGTGTTTTCCAGCATGAGACTCCACTCACCTGTGTCTTTGAAAGGCCCCACTGGAGCAGTATCCATCCTGGAGACCCGTGTCGTTGGGACTGGATCTGTCAGTGGAGAATGGTGGATGCATTGCAGCCCCACTGGGCATCGGGAAAATGGGGTCTGCTCTGCCAGCCCAGACTCACCTATTATCCTGTGTGTGTTTTGCCAGCAGGCCTGGGGCAGCATTTGGCACTCATGTTCCCCTCCCTGACCTTTGCCCCACGGGTTCCTGGCAGCCCTGGCTGATACAATGCATCATGCCTGACTACTGCACGGCCTGGGAATGCTTTGGCTTTGCCCTGCTGGCACTTCCCTAGATTTCCATAGGACACCTTCACTCTCTCTCTCCTGTGGTGACTCCCTGGCTGGCCTGGGGGGCTTTGCCATCAGCTGCACCATAAACTTCCTGAGGTGTGGAGGCCTGTGCCAGGTCTCTTGCCCCAGGTAACCTCCCTCTGAAGCTCTGCAGCCTCAACAGTTCTGGTCCCAGAGGGACACAGACAACATTTTCTTGTCCTCTCCCATCATCAGGCACATTTTCTAGCAGGGGGGTTGCTAGCCTCTGGTGTTGCCTCTCTGGGTAACAATCCAGACACAATTCATACTCAGCATAGGTGTCTGATCTGGCTGTGGAAGAACAAACTCCCTGCCTTGGTCTCCTCCTGCCACAGAGGTGAATAACCCTGGCCTGGGCACTCACCTGTCACTGTGTGCTCCATGTCACTACTGTCTTCCTGACCGGTGGTTGAGTGGCGTCCACCCATGGTCCCTGCATCCCTCGGCAAGGCCGCTGTTGTTGTGGGCAGATCTGCAAGGTGAGGGGGAGGGAGAGGCTCACACAGGGGTTTGACCACCATGGTGATGCTGCTGTGGTACAGAATTCCCCACAGGTGGGAGCAGGGGGAAGCAGCCCCCTCCCAGCTGGCAGGAGGGGGATGCTGTGCCAGCAGCGTTAGGCAGCACCTGCAGCACTGAGCCCTGTTCCCCTGCTGCTCCCTCCGGTGTGGGACTGCTGGGGAAAGCACCGCAGGGCTTCAGCCAGAGCTTCGTGCCCGGGAGCTCAGCAGGCTCTGCCTCTTTCACAGGCCACTGTGTGGTGCCTGTGCTCGGCTCTGCCCTCAGGGGCGTCACAGCTGGGCTGATGCAGTGACCAGCCAAGGAGAGCTGCAAGTTTTCCCCCAGGCACCCATCACGGAATTGTTTAGATTGAAAAATTCATCTGAGGCCATTGAGTCCAGCCTGTCACACAGTGTCCTGCAGAGCCTGGAGGTGTCAGAGCCTGGCAATGTGTGTGAGGTGCCATGTGTCTCCCTGAGACACGCAGCTGGCGGTGGGGAGCAAAGGCCAGTTTGGTTTGTTCTGCCACTGAATTAAAGTGAATGACTTGTTCCTTGTTCTCAAAATAAAGCCCAGACTCCTTGTCTAAACTTGCTGAACTGCAGTGGGCAGCATTACAGAGCCAGGGAGAACTTGAAAAAACCACAGAGGAATAAATAAATAAATAAATAAATGTTTGAAGTAGAAATCCTCTTTTGCATCAGAAAAGAGCAGTTCCTCAAAGAGGAGGAAATTGAAAACAGGAAATAAAGAAGGACACAGACTGGAGCCAGCAGGGAGGGCTGTGTCAGAGTGCTGAAAGGGTTCGGCATTTCCTTCTTCCCGGGCAGGGAAGGAGGATGCTGCTCCTTTGCCCTGCCCTGCAGGCGGATTTGTCCTGGCAGCCGTGCCTGGCACTCACCTGTCACCGTCAGCTGCACAGCATCGCTGCGCTGCACGGCCCCGGCCCCGGCCCGGTTCTGTGCCTCGCAGAAGTACGTGCCGCTGTCCGAGGGCCGCAGGCTGGGCCAGGCCAGCTCAGCCCCGCTGCTCAGGAGCTCGGCCGTGCCCGCGGGGCCGCTGCGGAGCCAGCGGTAGCTGATGGGAGGGGAGCCGCCGGCCTCGCAGCTCAGGCTGGTGCTGGCTCCGGCCGGGAGCGTCAGCCCCGGCTCTCGGGCTCTGATGATGGGCTTGGTGGCTGGCACTGCAAGACAAAGCGGAGGGGCCCAGGTCACGGAGCCCTGGCTGTGGTGGGGACGGTCCCCCTGGCACAGCAGTTCTCGCTCCTGCTGTCGGTGCCTTCCCAGGAGGAAGCAGCCCGGTTCTCACATCACCTCCCTGCACAGGCTGAGTTCAGGTAACCTGTGTGTTAATCCAGGTTACACCAGCTGTGCCGCCATTGCTGCTGCCCTTTCACAAAGTCCTGCTCTCTGGGGTGGGTGGCCCTCTTGCAGAAAGAGTGTTTTCTAGCACACATTGAGGATGCTCAGGAAGGGGAGAAGGCAGACTTGGCTCACACAACACTCACTTGCTGAATGACAGAGATATTGGTTGCCTGCACAGAACTAGACCTGGATATTATCTCAAACATCATGGGTTCAACTGGCCCATCAATAGATCCAGCTTGGGCTGCACATTAACTGGCTCCCTTCCCCAGTTCATTCCTACACCTCCACGTGTTGAGAAGGTTAACCAACACAGCAAGGGAGGCAGATGCTTCAACCTCCCGCCTAGAGTGGTGTGAAAGACTATTCACACCAATGCTGGTCCCCCCCACCTTCTTTTGGTTTAACCTGGCTGCACAAGAGCAGGACTTTACTGCTGGATTTACCTTTGACAACTTTAACTGTAGTGGTCACCTCTTTTGTTATCAAGCTGTTATCTGTAGACCTCCAGATGATTTGACAAGTGTAGCGTCCACTGTCAGGCATTTCAAGGTTCTGAATGAGGAGTGAGGCATCCCCTGGGCTGTGCTTTGGGACACTGACTCGGCCTCGGAATCTAGCCAGCAAGACGTGGTCACCAGAGCTGTCCCTCCGGAAGATGCCAGAGGTGCTGGAGTCCCGCTCCACGCTCCATCTGAGCGTTTGCTGCGTGAAACCTTCTGAAGGCACATAGGTGCATGGTACAGTGGTGGATCCCATCCATGTGCCTGTGACCTGGTGGACACTAGACAGATCCAGGAGGGCTGTGGGGAACAGCAGTGGAAGGGAAGAAATCAGAATGCAGCAGAGGAGGGAAACGCCCTCTGGATAGACAGGACTCACCGGGCAGTAGGTGCCAGCATGTGGCCAGGTCTCAGATGTGCTGTACACCACAGCACTAAGCCAGCCCACATCATCAAGCACGGGGAAGTGAACAGCTGCCTTGACCTCATGTCTATTTTTATTGTGTTTCTCTCTGGGCACTTGCCAGTTCTTAATTCTTTCTCAGTACAGAGAGTCTCCTTCTGGGCAGGAACGTTTAGGGATATTCCCTGCAGTACTGAACCTGGAATAGGAATGGTGGACCAAAACCTATCCTTTCACTTTAGCCTTGGAAAACTTCAGACCTGACCCAGATCAGCACCCTGCCAAGTGTTCAGGTAGGCACAGGAGAAGAGTGGGCAGATTTTCTCCACACATTCTCCGAATTTCTCCAGCTGCCTGCCCATGGTTCCCACATCTCCTCTGGGAAGTGCCTCTTGTAAGTAGCAAATCACCTGAATTTCATTTGACTTGGCTCATCTCTCCCAATACCCCTTATTCTTCTCCCCTTTCCCCTCCCTGGAAAGACATTGGTTATATTCAGCAGCTTTAGCTCACAAGAAGTTGGTTGAGAGGCAGACCCCAGTAATCTGCAAAGCTGGGTTTTTAATGACAAAATGGGGAATTTATTTTAACCCAATTTTCTAAATGTCAGGAACAATCCCGTGCTTTTATATACAACTTGTAAGAGCACTTTTCTCTTATTTCTGAAAACTATCCTCTGCTGCTGCCAGTGTCATAGATGCCCTGAGAAAGGGTATATTCAGTCAGGGGAGTAGGAACTCAAGCCAAGGTTCCAGTCCCAGCTTTCCTGATGCAACCAGAGGGTCACTAGGTAGGAGAGACCAAGGGGAATCAAATGTGCCAGCACCCAGTCTCACAGCTCTTCTTCTTGCCAGGGCCATGCTAACAGAACAATGAGGATGAGTTATTAAATCTAGAATGCATATTCCAGCTTCACCAAGACTGTTTTGAGAGCTGGACACCACAGTGGGTCCTTGCCAAGGGTCCCAAAAAACTGTATTCTGCTCTTGCCTTGGGGCAGGGAAGCTGACTTTCCCAATACTGCCCCATTTGCTGCACTCTTGAAACCACCTTGTAGTATCTGATGCCAAAGGAAACTCTCATGAATTCTCAAGCTCTGTGGTTAATACAATAAGCTAAAGACTTTCTAATTGACTTGTCAATTAAAAAAAAAAAAAAAGATGCTATCATTTGAAAGATTTTTGCTATCCTCTTAGTACTCTGATTTTTTTCCTTATGCATTGAAGCATTTACTCACCGTTGCAGCTGATGAAAGTCATCACAAACACCACTATCCACCCAACTTCTCCCATTCTCCCAGAAGTGCAGGTCGGTCCTCCTTTCCCCAAGAGACTCCCACCTTCCTGGGACCAGACTGCAAGTGAAGAACACTTCCCTTTATTCTGTCCTTTGTCATCTAGGATCCTCTTTCTGAAACATCACGAGTCTATTTCACTGCTGAAGGGTGAAGGGTGAAGGAAGGAGAAAGGCTGTATGGATCTTTCCAGTCCCATTCCCTGTCCCCATCCACTTCTCTTGATGCAGCCCAGGACCCAGCTGCCTTTCTGAGCTGCAAGTGTCCATTGCCAGGTCATGTTGAGCATCACAGACTCTCTCAGCTCACATTTCTGCTGCAACAGTCCAGTTCATGGGCAAAATTCATGTTCTGGAAGCCAAACTGTGTTTGCCAAGGAGGTGACTTCTGACTGGCAGCCAAGGGACATTCTGAGTGTGCTCTATAGGGTATCTTTAAAAGTACTTCCAAGAATTATCTAGGTGTGATACACAGGGTTGATCTGTGCTTATTAATTATTACCAGAAGGAGAAGGACTTACAGAAAGATAAGAAACATGTATAAAAGCAAATCTACTGACCTAGTGAATTCTGTTACATGGGTTTAATAGCAGAGCAGCTTTTTGGGATTTATTCAATAGCCATGCCTTAGCATATGGTTCTAACAGCTGCACCAGGAAAACAGATCTTTGAGCAGGAGGCAGATGTATCTGAGAGACAGGGAGCTGTTTTCTACTGGAGCTGGGAGAGAAAGGTAAATGAGATGGTTTTGCCACCGTCTCATCCCATCACAACAAATACCTGGGGCTGAAACATTCACCTTGCAGCTAAACCCATCTCTGGAAGTGCTGCTCCATGTCAATGACAGCTTATTCCCTCTCTGCTAGGATAATGAGAGCTAGAGATTATCTTCATTTCCCCAGAGTCAGTAAGCTAATGAGAACTGCATGGATCCCATTTCAGTCCCAGGCAGAGGCATGCCCACCCGTGGGACCCTTGCTGACTGTGATTCCAAGTTCCACCCTGCTGATTGCTGTGGTGGAACTTGTCTGGAGCAAAAAGCTAAATGTGCTGCAAGAGCTGGTGTAACAAATTCATCCAGGGCTCTGAGAGCCCTGCCACCAGCTGCCATCCTGCTGAGGAAGATGATGGAGGCAGCCACACCCATTCTTGCAAAGCATGTCTATGTAAGACATTGAAACTTGATTTTTGCTGACTTTTCTTCTTGACATCTTTGCTGCAGTTGCAGTGGGGTACCAGTGCACATGTCCTGTATCCATCTGCCCATGCTGCCCCTGAGAAGATTTTAGCAATGTTTGAGTCCTGCCTAAAAGCAAGCAAACAAACAAAAAAGCTGTTAAAGTTTCTAGCTGTGTCACTCAAAGAGGGAAATTTCTCCACTTTCATAGAGATGATTAAAACCCAACCCTTTCCACGCCCTGATCCATGACTGGCAGTAAAGCCTTGTCCCAAACAAACAGTCTCCTACACAAAACAGTTTAAGAGAAGCTGGGTTTTGGGGAACACACCCTGAAAGAAGTTGAAAACCCAAGCTAAAACTGCTGATAGGATTATTTTTTGAACCGGACATGCAAGACTTCCTGAGGCTCTAATTATNTTTAAAAAAAAAAGATTAAAAAAAAAAAAAAAAAAAAAAAGGACTATTTAACTAAAGCAGACATGAATAACTGCAGTTCCCCAAATGTGAGGTACATGACATCTTTCTCTCCCTGGACACAGACACAGCTCCCTGAATCACACAGTCAGCCCCTTTCTTCCTTACTGAAAGGACTCCTCATAGTTTTGCATCTGAACACAAGAAGAAAAAGCCTTCAAAGTCTCAGACATGTTGGCTAGCTACCCGGTTTATTAAAATGCAGTATTTTATTCCAGTGTCTCTGCTCTGGGTTGAACTTGCTGCTCTCTCCCACGCAGTGCTGCAGGTGAGGCACTCTGCAGCCTGTCCCCCCAGGTACCCACCTTCCCCCCACACACAGGACAGGACACTCTCTCAGGTGTCATTTCTTCAAGTACCACAGCTCAGGCACTCTTTGTTCTGCCATTTCTGCTGCTCATCTTGGGCTAACTACAGGTGAACCAGTAAAGTCCCCATGTCCCCAAACCTGAGCACAGATGGTCACTCAGACCCTGTTCATTGGGAGCAGCTCTGCTGAGCCTACATCTTACATTCATCTTCTGACAAAGTTTGCCAGTGGCCAGAGAAATTTGCTAGCTATCATTTTTCTGGTGATAAAAAAAATCCATAGCATTCAAGGAGATGAAATTCAGTACCCAACTATGAGCAAATCACCAAAAAGTAGATAAATGAAGAAGAAAGGTCTTAAAGTGCTCTTTTTCAACCATATGCACTCAAAAAATACACAATTTTTACTTGAGACTTTCTTGTTTGGTCCAGCCATAGCTAACTCACAGATCTGACTCAACAGAGTGTGTTTTACTAAGTACTTTTTGGATGTCCCTCAGAAGCTGATCGTGTGATCTCCCCAGCCATTCACACCACAGTTTTGTCACATCAGATAATCATATAATCACTCATCAAAACATGACCTTGTTCCACTTAAAGAAACAGAAATTAGTGTAAATTAGCATTTCCCCTTAAAGCTCGTGTGACAACAGGAACATGATGTACAAGTGCTCTCTCTGAAAAATTCACTTCCCTTCCCAGGAATTCCCAGGTCAATGACATTAGGTCTGGGTTGCTATTAGCTTGGCCAAATCCTTGTAAACAGCTCCTGATTCCAAGAAAGTCACCCATGTGTCTGACGTCTTCTGAGTTCCCGTTTCTTTCCTGGTGCTGCAGGTGGGCTGCACGCCCCCAGCCACCAGAGCAGTACAGATGTCCCTTACCTGCAGTCACCACACACACCACTGCTGGTGCTCTCTGGAGCCTCAGCACCATCTGATGCTGGCTTTTGCCAGGCTGCCCAGTTCCTCCTCCCAGTGCTCTGCAGAGGCTGGCTGAGCTCTGGGTTTGGTGAACAAAACTGCTGGTCCTCGATGATCTGCTGTGACTTCAGCTCATCCTCTGCCACTGCACAGGGTGCACAGCAGCTGCTCTTCTGCCCAGGTACACCCCAGACCGAGTCAGGACCTGGACCTTGCCCAGCTGTCCCACAGTGCATGCAGACACAAAACACACGGAGAGCATAATTCATGGATTTATTTTCAGTTTCATGAGCTTGCCTTACAACAGCTGTGTTTAACATCATCAGCTCCTGGTGCTGGCTGTCCAGCCAGGATAACAGTGCTCTTTAACCACATTGGGAGGGCTGCATTGCCTATGGCTTTGCAGTGCAGCTGAAATTGAGTGCTTTTGGGGTAAGCTGTTGGATTCCTTGCAGCCCTTACCCATGGGGTTTCAGCAGTGAGAGCTCAGACCCCAGTGTGACTGCCCACCCTGTCCCTCAGTGGGACACCCTTCATCTCTGCAGCTCTGCCTTCCCTCAGTGCTCCCTCCTCCTCTGGCTGGAGCTCTGGCCACATCAGACCCCTCAGATGAAGAGCACTGCAGGTCATTCCAGGTGGCCATATTCCCCCTTCAGTGGCCACAGCAGTCAGGCTGAGCTCAGATGGATGGGCTGTGCTCCAGCACCTGCCACATTTCCTTCCCACCTCCTCTGACCTCACACATGCAGAACACACACTCACACCTATTTTCTCTGCATCTGCAATAAGCTGCATGTACATGTTGGCAGTTTTCTCCATGACAGCACCAGTAGCTGCCATGTATTCCCTTTCCATTCAGAAATCAAGATTTCAGCCCTTGATTTTTAAGTACATTCTTAACAAAGAGAAATAAAACTTGTAGCACAGGAGAAAATATAACTAAAAGCATAAGTGCCTGGAAAGTGTGCCTGGTAGTTTGTGCATTCTGATGAACTTTTAAATCATTAATTCCTCTATTTCCCATTAGACCTCTGGCTCTCAGCCCTGGGTGAGCAGCACTGTGTTCCACATGTATTTCTGTGTTGCATACAAAGAAGTACTTTTCCTTGCCCTTTGAAAGTGCTACCAAGAGAAGCTGTAAACAAATAGCCCCATGGGCACTCTTTGNCCTTGCCCTTTGAAAGTGCTACCAGATAATTATCACTAATTTCTTCATCCTTTTCAGAGAAGCTGTAAACAAATAACCCCATGGGCACTCTTTCCTCATTTGTTTCTTCTCTTTTTTCCAAGAGATGGTTTGCACAGATGTGGTTTTGTACCAATAATTATTCTTTAAAATCTTCCTCAGTAGCTTTTCTTGCTCTGCTAAACCCAAGATGAGGCCAACATGCACATGTAAGGTAACAACATTCCGTGGGCTTTACAGTACCACAATCATGTTTTTTAACTGGAATACCTTTCCATTAGCACCTCACACTCCCTTTGAATTCTGGTGAGTTTTGAGCTGATGCTCAGAGGCCTGCAGATGCAGAGCTGTCCTGAGTGTGAGCAGCAATGGGGGCCCATTAATCCTGTGCCTGTGTTACCAATGTTTTGCTCATCCCTCGGGCCACTCCCTCTGTTTTACATCTGCTGCATGGCCTTTAATGGGACACAGAGGATTGCCCTGTTCATTATAAAAAGGTCCCTCCATAACTCTGCATAATAGATTTACTCAGGGCAGTAAAAATTATTCATAACTTACCCTTCAGTCCTTTTAAGCTGGGAGGAAAGTACTTGAGTATCTAGTGAGGGGCTGTGAGTGGCTTGTTGGCATTCCAAAATGAGCCAGTTGTGCAGAAATGCACACAGCAAAATATGTGAGGTAGGTGTAAGCAATCCTACCCCAATCTTATGGAAAAGTACCTAACTCCTTTCAAATATCCATCATGCATCAAAGAAGTACTTTTCGAATGTGAGCCCAGAAAGAATGTGCCTGGTTGCAGTACCAGAAGCCGCCAGAGCTGTGGCCAGCGTGCCTAGACCTTGCTGCAGTGCTGTGGAGGGGGATCAAGGGCAGCACAAGGACAGCAGGGGACATTCCTTCTTCCTCTAGTGTGGCAGGTTCCTGGGTTTCTCTTGGCTTTAATCTGCCTTTCAGTGTTTCTATAAAATCTCTCTCCTATTAAATCTGTGCAGCATCAGGTGGGCAGGAGAAGAGCCATTGATTCCCAAGCCAGCCACATCCTGCCCTGCTCACCCACGGGGATGGGGATGCTGAGCAGCCCTCAGTGCTGGCTCTCCTCCCATCACACAAAGGCACACTTACTGCTTTATCTGGCCANGCTCTCCTCCCATCACACAAAGGCTGGAAACCCTGGTCCTTCTGGCCAGATAAAGCAGTAAGTTCAGTACAGTGCTCCTAGCCTGGGACCTGCCTGCTGCAGCATGCAAAGGGCTTTCCTGGACAGAGGTGGTGAAAGGGAATCAACAAAATCAGAAATTCTATACAGCAGTCTGTAACTGAAGTTCCTGCATTTTCACTGCAGGGACTGTGAAGGGAGAGTGACCACTGCTTGTCCAACCTATTTGTTAGGGGCAAAAGGGAAAATAAATATATATTTTTTCTGGGCAAAGGTGTTCCTCAGTACTGGTATCTGCAGAGCATTGTTGGTTTTCAGGAAGTGTCCCCTACTTCATACTCAGACTCCTGGGGGTTTGCAACACAGTCAGGCACATTCTTATTTACTTCTTCAGAGACTTTGTTTTCCCCAAGCTCCATCACATAGTGGTTTTCAGTGGCAGAGATGGGTTCCTCATAATGACCTGTGCTTGAAGAAGCTGCTGCTCTCAAGTTATGGCTGAAATCAAAAAGCAAAAAGAATAGCAACCAGAGTAAACAAAGCATCTCCAACCATCAGGATTTTGACAGTGTTATGGTCTGACTCAAACCCATGTAAACTTGGGCCACTGGGCTATGGCAATATTCTGAAGGAGAGAATTTTGTCCTTTGCTTTCTGGTGGCAGAAAAACCCTGGGCATTGTAGCAGCATTGCTTCCAACCCTGAGAAAATTTCCAGGGATAGGCAGCAAAGGGTGTACAAGCAGTGAAAAGATTACCACAATTTCTTGCACTGGCACAGTGAGATAATTGCTGAAGAGAAATAAATATTTATAAAAAATATTGGAGGAAGGGTAAATCCAGAACTGAAAGCAGCCCACATCCACCATCTAGCTTATGGTATCTAATATTTTTTAAAGGAAGATAGGTCCTCTGAGGAGAAATGTCATCACAGCATTTGTTCCATTGCTCAGGGTTCAAATGTTACTTAAACTGCTGCCTTACACAGTGCTGGGGAAGCCTAGCACTGGGATGCTGGCACATCTCACTGTAAAACTCAAGTCAGCAGCACTTCGTACCTAGAGAAGTGGTTCTCCTTGTATGTTTTGACCAGATTATCAGCTTTTCAGTAAAACTTCCACAGGTTACAACTAGATCAGGATGTGAAAGCTGAGTTTAGAAATAGTTATAACTTCCTTCCTAGCTATGGTTAGAAGAACCAAATTCAGCCAGGGATGTTTTGAGGATAAATCAGAGGGCAACCAGTGGTCTCTAGAAGGGGAGTTCCTTTCCTTTGCATTTGAAAAAACATTGGGAATTTAGCCTTGGAAAAACACAGATAATTTAGCCTTGGCAATCATCTTCAGTAGCCCTCCCCAGGCTCAGGAGTCAATAAGCAGCTCTTGTTCACTTCTACAATTCTGATATTGCCATGAAAAAGATCTTTCTTCCCGCATTCTGTGTTGCTGTGGAAAGCCCCCAAGCATCCTACAATGTGCTGTTGAGCTAACTGTGAACCTCTTCACCCAGACTGCTTAAAGGGGTTTTCATTATGACAGCTAATAGCAGTGCTTTGTATTTCTGCTCTGATACATCCCCCCAGGACTCATCAATGCCCCAGATAAAGGGTTATACTCACAATTTTACATCATAGACTTGAGCTGGAAAAGAAAAATCAGATTTTGTGTCAATAATTTGCATTTACATTCTTAAAAATAATAATTTCTTTGTTTATCTTCTTGGTTTAAGAAAATGACCTCTGAAGACAGAACAAAAATAACAGCCTTAGATATCATGTCAGGTGAGTGATGACTCAGTTTCCCAGGATTCAGTCCAAGAAAACAGAAATAACCCAGCTATCACACAACTGGGTTATTTTGACCCAATGTCAAAGAAAGTTGAGGTTAGAAACTAGAAGTCCTCAGTTTCCCTATTCATTAGAAGTTCAATAAAGAACAGTTTTGAAAGTGGCTATTCTGGATTCCTTTAAAAATGAAGACAAAAATCAGAAAAATGGAAAAATTACTATCTGACAATTTTATTATTAATTGGTAGCATGAAGTCATAGGAAGATCATTAGCAAAACAAAAGGGAAAATGAAGTCAGTGGAACTCAAGCCCCAAAGCACACCTTTGTGCTCCCTGCACTGCCAGTGAGGAGGGGCCTCCAAGGAACACTTGGTCAAGGGGATTTCTGGTGGCAGTGCAGGAGAGACAGAGCATTCAGTGAATGGATCCTGTGACTAAAGACCAGAGAGGAAACAAATTCATATGGAATAGGGAGAACTGACAATGACCTCTTCCCTCTGGGTGCCAGCTACAGGAACTACTGAGCAGCACCTGCTGCCAAAGGCACTTCCCAGCAGCAGGACAGGATGAACCCTTTGCCAGAGACTTTAAAGACTTGGAACAATGAGCCTGGCCAAGCAGGCAAGTCTGAGCCCTGGGATGTCTGTGAGGAGCAGTGAGAAACCACCATCCCAAAGCTCTGTGGCAGAGTGAGCCACACACCTTGGGATGGGCTGCAGGGCAGGGGCTGAGCTGCCCCAGAGCCAGTGCAGGGATCGAGGGTGCAGCTGAGGAGCACCAGGGCCACTGCTGCCCCACCCCATGGCTGGTGCCTGGAAGACCCTCCTGACTGCAAGGACTTCTCTGCCTCTCTGGATCTCCCACCATCTGTGCCATCTACTGCCTGCATGATGCCAGAGCTGTCAGAGCTGCAGCTGGTGGCTGCAAGCTCTGCTCCAGGCCCCAAAACCCACCAAAGGTAAAGCCATGCTGGGCATGTGTAAAACATTCAGGTTTTCCAGAACATTCTACTCACCATCTTTGGGCTTTCTAATGCAAATGATAAGAGAGATGACAAGGAAAACCACAGCACCACACACCACAGCAATCAGGATGACCAGGTACAGGGACAAGCCAGGCCTCTGGAAATCTAAAGCAATACAACAAAGGACATTCAGACAGAGGAGCCCTCCTGGGTGACAGCAGCAGCAGGGACATGACATTTACCATGTCCCTGAGGACAGCAACAGCCAGCCCTGCCTGAGCACATGGGGCTGTGTCCCCACAGAGCCTTGGTCCTGTGGCTCTGGGTGGGTGTTGTGTGACCCAGCACTGTGTACACCTCACCAAGGACCAGAGCTGTACAGAGAGTGTCCATCTCATGCTGAGGTGACTGGGGATGTGAGCTGGGCAGGATAATTGCACTGCATATCATGAAATAAAGCTTTCCATTCAGGGATGCTGCTCAGTTCTGTTTGGAAAGTGTCTAAACCTGTCACAATGCTGCAAAGCTGGAGAATGTGTAGATCTGCTCAAGGCACACATTGAGGCTTTTCTGCTGTTTCAGCTTTGACAGTCCAAGATAAAAATAGACTGACTGCTCAGGAACAGAGCAACAACTCTGTGTGCCCCACATGTCAACTTTTTTTTTTTCATCCTTCCATAAAAACATCCAGAGCCTTTTGAAGTGTCACCATGAATTATCTGGGTCCTCTGAGAACGGATCTTAATGCAATTTGCAGCTAAAAAGGCAGAATACTAATTTTGACTACAGAGCATCTGGTTTGGGTCCTTAATCTTCTTCTCAGCTTGGTTTTGCTCTTACTTACCACGAATTGTTTCATTCTTCCCTGGATATCCCACACCACTCTCAGCAGCTGTTGCTGTTATGGGCAGATCTGCCAAACAAACATGAGTTAAAGTCCAACAGTGCATTTCCAGCCCTCATTTTAGCACCAGGAGATCTGGGATTCGAGCTGTAGCATCAGAAGAGAATGCCTCCAGCCCCTTTACAAGGCAGTGAAAATAGGCAAACTGCAGAAACGAGCACTATGTATGCACTATATTATAGAGAGTCCATGTAGTACCATATAGTCACTGGATGGATATTATATATAGTATATACACATATATATGTATAACCAAACTACTCACACACACCTGTGTGCATTTGTATGTCTGTACACACACACCTGCAGTAGTGGTGGGGCCCCATGGAGCCCAGGAGATTCCTGAGGTACCTCCAGGCACTGGCTCTGTTTGAGGTTCTTCTGCAAGAACAATCAACACCTGTCAGCATCTTCCCTCAGCTTCTGGTGGCTGACACCAGCTTTCACAATCCCCACGTGATTGCTGGGGCACCATAAATCCAAGTGAAGCATAATCCAACCACAGAAAGTTTCCACAAGCAGACCCGCTCGAGTCCAGGCAAAAATTCCCACATCCCACAAAAACAAATGGGAAACCACAAGCCCTCCCTCAAAACGGCTGTTCCTGGTCAAGCACATGTTTTCAGTTGGGTCTGAGGAAGCTTTTGCATCCTTTGTGTCCGCCACTGGAGACACCAGATCTGCCTCCCCTCAGCAGCTTCCATTCAGGATCAGATAACAAGCAAAAAAACCCTTTAGAGAAGAACCAAACCCAGAACACCCCATCCCATACAATCTGCAACTCAGGAAATGGCATTTTCAGCAGTCCTAAGACACGTACAGTCTCCCCTACAAAGACAACATATTAGCCCTCTGTGGGTTGGAAACTGAGGGAAGATCTACTTTCAGAAACATCTCAGTTAAAAACTGAGGCATATGGACTGAAGTTCAGTAATGTCAAGACTCTGTTCCCCAGCAATAAAACCACTTCCAAGCACTGGCATCACACAGCCCCAACACCCATCCCTGCCATCAGCTGTCACGGCTCTCACCCGGGCCGGCGGTTGAGTGGCGTCCCCCCGTGGTTCCTGCATCCCTCGGCAAGGCCGCTGTTGCTGTGGGCAGATCTGCAAGGTGAGGGGGAGGGAGAGGCTCACACAGGGGTTTGACCACCATGGTGATGCTGCTGTGGTACAGAATTCCCCACAGGTGGGAGCAGGGGGAAGCAGCCCCCTCCCAGCTGGCAGGAGGGGGATGCTGTGCCAGCAGCATTAGGCAGCACCTGCAGCACTGAGCCCTGTTCCCCTGCAGCTCCCTCCGGTGTGGGACTGCTGGGGAAAGCACCGCAGTGCTTCAGCCAGAGCTTCGTGCCCGGGAGCTCAGCAGGCTCTGCCTCTTTCACAGGCCACTGTGTGGTGCCTGTGCTCGGCTCTGCCCTCAGGGGC
The DNA here is from genome assembly GCA_013399945.1 of Ploceus nigricollis. NCBI lineage: Eukaryota > Metazoa > Chordata > Aves > Passeriformes > Ploceidae > Ploceus > Ploceus nigricollis. The sequence goes on along the minus strand of VXBC01004684.1, from coordinate 299,862 downwards.
GTCACAGCTGGGCTGATGCAGTGACCAGCCAAGGAGAGCTGCAAGTTTTCCCCCAGGCACCCATCACGGAATTGTTTAGATTGAAAAATTCATCTGAGGCCATTGAGT
>VXBC01004684.1:278902-299670 GCA_013399945.1 Ploceus nigricollis | reverse complement strand
AGAAGTACGTGCCGCTGTCCGAGGGCCGCAGGCTGGGCCAGGCCAGCTCAGCCCCGCTGCTCAGGAGCTCGGCCGTGCCCGCGGGGCCGCTGCGGAACCAGCGGTAGCTGATGGGAGGGGAGCCGCCGGCCTCGCAGCTCAGGCTGGTGCTGGCTCCGGCCGGGAGCGTCAGCCCCGGCTCTCGGGCTCTGATGATGGGCTTGGTGGCTGGCACTGCAAGACAAAGCGGAGGGGCCCAGGTCACGGAGCCCTGGCTGTGGTGGGGACGGTCCCCCTGGCACAGCAGTTCTCGCTCCTGCTGTCGGTGCCTTCCCAGGAGGAAGCAGCCCGGCTCTCACATCACCTCCCTGCACAGGTGGAGTTCAGCTGTGCTGCACATGGTGTCCTGCAGTCTCTCTGCCTCTACAAACCCTCCCACACTGGGCAGAGGGAGGGCAAGCACATGCTGGTTAAATTTAGTCAAAGAGCAGCAATACAGCATCCCTGGGACTTCCCCACTGCTGCAGGCCACTGGGGAACATTGAGCCATTGGCTGCAGATAGAGCCAGGGGTGGACTGGTCCTTGAGGAGCCACAGGGTGCTGTGTCCTGGGCAGAATTTCTCTGTGACCTATTTGCTGCTTCTTGCTGGAGGCTGACACTGATCAGCAAAATGCTTCTGCATGCAAACACACAGTCACTGCCTACCTGCTCTAATTCCCAAAAGCCTTCCTGAGCCAAGCCTTTCCCTCCTGAACAGCCTCCTTCTCGGATTTACCTTTAACAACCTCCAAACTGGTGGTGATCTCCTTTGCTATCAGGCTGTTGTTGCTGTCTCTCCAGGTGACCTGGCAAGTGTAGGTTCCTCTGTCTGAGATCTCCAGGCTCAGGATGAGGAGAGACACATTTCCTGGGGCACCCTTTGGGATGCTGACTCTGTTCCTGTACTCAGACAGGAGGACGTGGTCCCCGGTGTCATCCCTCCGAAAGATGGTGCCTGAACCCTCGTTATGTACCACAGTCCAGGTGAGGGTTTGCTGCACGAGCTCCTCCACAGGCACATAGGCACAAGGCAGAGTGACAGACTTCCTCCAGACCCCTTTGATCTCACTGGGGCCACTCAGGTCCAGAAAAGCTGCAGGAAGAAAGGAAGATGAAAATTAAGCCAGAGAGCAGCCAGGGTGAAGGCAGCTCCCAGGTGGTGAAGCCATGGAGAGAGCATTGGCAAAGAGAACCCACCAGATGAGAAACACAAGCAGGCAGTGGGGAGTGTGAGGGTTGGGCTGCTCAGGGGTGGGTTAACCAAAAATCAGTGTGGCATGAGGATGGGAGGAGGCTGATGGCCGGGACACCAACTCTGCCATGGGTGCAGCCTGGCTCTCCTGCTCTGCCTGGTGCTTTCCTGCCACCACCAGCACCGAGTAGAGCACAGGGTCAGAGTTATTGGATAACTTCGGCTTGAGGGAAGGAGTTGCTCTAAAGTCCAAGTTGCAGCTCCCTGGTCTCAGCCAATGTCTGCTCCAGACATCACCCTTGGGGCTTCTGAGGAACAGCAGACTTCCCTCCTCCCCTGCGTATTTGTTTTTCTGAAACACATCATTCTCTCAGCCTAAGCTAAACATGAGAAACTTAAACCACTGGGTAAAGAAACCAAAAACTCTTTTTCCTGTAAAAATTGCCGTTATCCCAGCTCATTTCACTCACACTGAGGACTGAATCTAAGCTCTTCCCAAAACAGAGTGGCCCCTGCCAAGCACACGCAGCCACCGCAGGGCAGGGGCTGCCCCGGGCAGGGGCCGTGCCCAGCCCAGACTCACCGCTGCAGTGGAGAAGGGAACTCATGAGCACGGCTGCTCGCAGCACCATTCCCATCCTTCCTTCACGGCTGCTCCCCCTCCAGCCAGACTGACCTGCTCTTCCCGAGCTGGGGTCAATCAGGAACACTTCCCTGCCTGGGCTCACTCTGTCACCGAGCATCCGGGACAACAGCTGGTGGTTTTTCCTTCCTCTTTATCAGAAAACAAGTGTCTCAGCAACCACTGTCAGAGGCGTGGGCACAGCAGAAACCCTACGGAAGGATGCAAAGAGGAAAGTTTAGAAATTACTTCTACGTTATTTTGTATTTTCTGCTGAGTATGTTTCCCCCCCTTCTGTTTTTTAAATTTTTTCCTTTATTTCTTTTGATTCCTAGGCAACCATTTCTTCCTCTTTTCCTCCTTGTGTTGCTTGCTGACAAATAAGCTTTAAGATGGAATTACACACACACAGGTCTGAGAGAGAACTCATAAGGAGCTGAACCATCTAGGTCCTCACAATTCACTTTCTCACCAGCTTCTGTGACACTCACCACTACACTTTAAGTTAAGGTTCATGAAACCCCTTAAATCTTTACATTACCAGTGCAAGACAGATGGTTGTTGTAGGTCTCTCCCAACTGAAATATTCTATATCACTCTACCACATTTAAGAGAGGATGAATTCAGGTATACAAATCTAAATTTGTATACAAAGCCAAAAATTTCCCAAGAGCTGCAGGCACCCAGGCCACCAATCCCACTGCATCTCACAGATGGATCCTCCCTTCTCACAGAGCAATTTAGCTGCTTGGTTTAATTGATTAATTGTTTTCAATTACAAGCCCTGATTGGGGCCATACATCCCTCCAGTGCCTTCAGGCTACTTGGGAACCAGGTGAACATGGAGATGCCCAGAGAGAAAAAGAGGAACTTGTCAAAGTAGAAAATCCTTGAGACCGTGGTTTCTTTACTGTAATGATATATTACTATTCATTTAATGTGATAGTTAATCTCTATAATTCAGTAATTGAGCACTAGCCCTATCTAAGAGAAGTATCTGTTTTCTACTGAAATATCCCTTTCAAGGGATTTTACTGCCTTTTGCTGTTTTCTTCAGCTCTCAATTTTTCTTCTGCTCCAGTAAAAGAATCTCTTCTTCTTCCTTGCATTCAGCTGAACTGAAATGAGCCTTTGCTGTTGTTACACTCAAATTCAACATCCTGTCCTCAAATACAAGTAATCAGACTAATTCAATGCAGCCAACCAAATCCCAGCCCCTGGTGTGGACACAGCCCTCCTGCAGTGCCAGTGAGACGTGGTTTGGGTCTGCAGTGGCACAGTGGGATCCTCCCTTGTGGCCCTGTATTCCCTCATCAGAAATTTCCCATGAGATGCCAGCCCAGCCTGCAGCCACTGGGACAGGGAGAGGCAGCAAAAGCTGCTGTGGGCTGCAGTGATCACATACTCTTGGTTCAGGGAAGGAAAAGGCCATGTTAAGGTCAAATCATTGGAACTCCTTTGCAGGGAACAGAGCTTGCTGGAGGAGGGTAGAAGCCTACATTGTCTTGGACTAAGTCAAAGACAGTGGTTTGGCTGGGGTAGAATTAGTTGTCTTCACAGTGGCTAATATGGGGTTGTGTTTTGCATTTGTGCTGAACACAAGGCTGACAATATAGAGAAGTTTTTGTTATTGTTGATCAGTGTTTACATGGAGACAGGGCCTTTTCTGCTTTTTGTACAACCACACTGGTGAGGGGCCTGGGGGTACAGGGGAGATGGGGAGGGGACACAGCCAGGACAGGTGACCCCAACTGACCCTGCCACATGGCATCACACTCAGTATGGACAGCTGGGGGGAAGAAGGAGGAGGGACATTTGCAGTGATGGTGTTTGTCTTCCCAAGTCACCATTACACGTGATGGGGCTCTGCTCTCCTGGAGGTGGCTGAACACCTGCCTGCCCCTGGGAAGCAGTGAATGAATCCTTTGTTTTTCCTTGCTTGTGTGCCAGCTTTTGCGTTCACTATTAATGTGTCTTTATCTCAACCCAAGAGTTTTCCAGCTTTTACCTTTCCAATTCTCTCCACAATCCCACTGGTGGGAGAGTGAGTGAGTGGCTGCGTGGGGCTTGATTGCTGGCTGGGGTGAAAACACAACAGGAATGTATCACTAGCAGGATCTGGACCAAGAAAGGAGCTGAAACTCAAACTGTGTGACTAAAAAAGATGTGTAGGTATTTTTTCATGTGTTTACATTTACCCTGTTGGTTGGGGGGAACAGTGGCAGGAAAAGTTTTATCCTTTATAAAATGCAGCACCAGGCACCTGTAGCTAAGGTGACTGTGGCAGAACCCTTTGCTTCTGCTTTGGGCGTCTGTGATACCATGATGCTGCTTTTCAAAACAAGAATCTTCTTTTAGGAGACAGCAAAACATTCTGAGCATGGATGGATGAGGTGGCATCACACAGCCCAGAAGAAACAGAGCAAAATCAGTTTTTCTTGTATTCTGGAAAGCTGTTAGCAAGCACACAGGAGATATGAACTGATGGCAAGGTTCCCACGGTCGGTGTGGGGAGGGCTGGGCTGGAACAGTGCAGAAGCAGATCTGAAAGGAGCATGCAAAAGGAACTTGGCACTTTCTCAGTCTGCACTCGCCACGCCTGGGAGTGTTCTGTGGATTGCAGCATGTGAACGATAAGGGAGGGCAATCTTTCCTCCCCAGACAGAGTGATAAAGCCAAGGAGCCAGGCAGCAGCCGTGTGCACTGATGCTGGAGAAGGAAGGAAGCTGCTGCACAGCGAGGCCCCTGCGGTCATGGGTGACAAACCGGTGACACCTCAGGCTGCAGTGGGGCACTGCCCCACCCAGGCTGGCACACGGGGGCTGCTCAGTGCCTGGCTACTGGCCCTCGGGCACAGGCTGGGCAGCAGCTGCACTGTGCTGGAGGTGCATTGGGCTGCAGATTCAGCCAGCTTGTCATAGCAGAGGAGTCTGTCCATAGCTCCACATGCCAACTCCACTGCCATGTCCTTGTCCTTATCCTGAAGAGCAGCATGTTCTGTATGAAGATCCTTTTTCTTGGCAGTGGAAATGATCAACAGCTCCTTACTTCAAGGAAAATCCCACAAAAACTGTAATGCCTGTGGTGCCCGTTTCCCTGGGCAGAGTCTGCACAGGGGTGCCAAATCTGAGGTCTGCCTGATGCTACAGATGATCTGGGCTGTTCCATTTCCTTCTATTATCTCCAGTGAGTATTTTAATCCATACCTTATGGAGCTGAGGGCCTTTCCTACTGGGGTCTATGGAGAACATGTGCAGATGTGCACTACATCTGGTGTATTTTTCAGCACACATGGTATTTTGAGCTTTCACATCAAGTCTTTTGAAAAACCAGTCCCAGGTGCTGTTCTCCCACGCTCTGGAAACAGACACTAGGCTTTCCTCATGACCCCAGTTAGTCCTGAACCAGCAGCAGCTGCATCATGAGACCACGCCCCAGGAGCATGAAAGGTCTTAATTTTGGAGAAATCAGTAAACAGGTTTGGGAAACATTGGCACAGACAGGAACACACACAAAGAATGTACAAGAAACGCAGTCATCTTTTTGCAATTCTTGAGTTTAATTACTTCAGCATGTGGGTTTTTTTGTTATTCAGTCTTCCCCTTTCCATTGCAATCTTTCTTAGGAAAGTTGCACAAATACTTTTCTGTGACCTGTACAGAAACCAGACACATAGATTTACAAACTATTCTTTTCTTTTTGCAATTTTTGTAAGCCTTGGTTTCTTAGCTTCTTAAGAGAGAAAGTATATTAAAAACCCATGATGCACTCAGACCCAATACCTGACAGTGAGCTGTGCTGAGGGGAGATGACTCTGAGACAGAGGAACATGACACTAATCCATCACAGAAATTACAGTCCAACCAGTGCAGGGAGTCAGAGGCACAGATCAACCTCCCAAAGAACTCTGCTGTCTGCATGGTGCTGTCAAACAGCACACCAGAAAAACCTGGTTTTCACTGATTCACTCTTGGCAAAACTGTGGCCTCTGGGAAGGAATTAACAAACCAAACCTGACCTGGGACAGATGCAACATGCTCACCTCCCCCTCTCCCTTCAGCTCATGAAAACTTGAGACTATTCAGCCCTTGACCTCAACAAGTCAGCAAAAGAAAGACTCTGAAGGCTTGAATAAGACAAACTTGACAAAAGGCAATTCAAAAGATGGAAACGAGAAGGGTCACGAGGTAAGAACAGGTACAGAAGCACAGAAATAAAATAACACTGAAGGTGTTACACACTCAGGAGCAGGACCTTCCTCTGCAACTCAAGAGATTTGAACAGTGAAGCACAAATCCAATGAAGTTGTCCAGCACAGGTAACATGCATTATCTAGCAGGCTTCAGAATATCTACCTTGGATTCTTGAACATAAAAGAGCTCAGCACTTATTAGTTCAGGAACATTAGAGAGAACAAAGCCTGCAGGTAGCCCGAATTCCTAAAATTGGAAAGAAGTTAAAGTAACTGTGCTGGCAGGAAATATCAGGTGATATTATCCAAGGGGGTTTCTACCTGCATCCAGGCCTCTAGCAGCCCCAGCAGTTTGCTGTCACTTCAGCACATAACAGGTTTGTGTGGGCTGGTGAAGTTGTGACATGCTTGGTACTAGCACACAACTTGCTGCTCCACTGACACCGGGGCTGGGCTCCACAGTGCAGCTGCTCAGAGAACTTGGGCAACAGTGCCAAAAGAAACTTTGGGGAACGACTTTTTGGTGAAGTAGACACTAGTTTATGTAATTCATTGTCAAAAGACTCAGATGCATCTGGTTGATTTGGCTTTGAGATTCCACAGGCAGAAACTGCAGCGTGAAACCTGGTGTCCATAGAGGGAACAATAGCTGCTACCAGCACAGAGACACCTTAATGTGAGTCAGTGCAAGGCACCCCAGGGCTCTCCTTCTCACTTTAGGGACAGCTGCTGGCCTTTGCTAAACATGAATCAGTCCTACTGACTATCTCCAAGGACACACGACCTGTGAACTGGGGGCAGGTGACCCCGGAACTGCCATGCAATGTGCATGAGAAATCAGCACTACACAGGAGGGCAAGCACTTCCTACCACAACTCCTACAATCCAGGGCAATGGATGTGTGCTAGCATGTTAAAAAATAATACTCCACAGTTAAATGTCATTTTCCATAGGAAAAATGTTCCCTAAACCTAGGAGCAAATCTAGGAGTATGAAAGTAGTCTAAGCAGATGCAAACAATCGTAGCCAGTAACTATCAAAAAAGAAATCTCAAATTAAAAACAAAATTTAAAAACAACTTAATTTCAAACAGTAGGCAAGCCACCTATTGAAGCAGGCTCTCCAAAGAGTAAAACCCAGGTTTAAAATATTACACACCACATTACTATCCAGCTAATAAAAACAAACACCACCCCCCAACAAAAAAACCCAGCCAAACTTTACAAACAGGATACAAACAGATTTCCTCTTGCAATAAGAATATTGGATAAAAAGTTATGGAATACACTGTGGTATGTTTACAGGGTTGTTGTTCTTCCCCTCTGTCTGGTGCCTTCACTCCACCAGCTCTTGTTGCTGTTGAGCTTGTGTTCAGTTCTCCCAGATGTGCTCCCTGCTTGCAGCAAGAGAACTTCCATTTGTCTGTGCAGAGCAGGGTCCCCAGGAAGCAGGTGAGGACCAAGCCCACATTTTTTGCTGCTCCACTCCTTTGGTGGTTATTCCATAGCACTAAGCTGGTTACAGATGTTCTATGAGTTCAAGAAATTTCTATCTCAGAGGCCTCATCTATGAAGTTAGCAACAGGACTGAGAAGCAGGAGTGGAAACAGTTTATACTCTCCATTCCCATCTTCTGGGAGGAGAGGTGGATCACCCATTCCCAGAGTGTCCAGAGGCTCGGCCTGGCTTGCTGGAGCTGCAAGTGGCACAACAGTTCCACTGGCTGATGGAGGCTGGAGAGCAGGTTTCTCCTCCAGGGGAGGCAGCAGAAAGTCTTTTGGATCGTCTGCCTTCCCTGCAGCTTCACCTGAAGGCAGCTCTTCAAATAAGGAAAGCAGAGGGTTGGCCCTGTACTGGATCAGCTGCATATCTGAGGGAAAAACAAACAGTTCAAACTGTTTCACTGACTGAAGGCTCTTATTCAAGGAAAAGAAACCTGGAGAGGTTGCTTCAAACTTGGTGCAGTACAGGAAAGCCCAAGGTGGGCTGGGACAAACCCTACAACCCATGGCTGTGAGAGTGAAGCCAATGCCCCTGTGCCTGGAAACATCAGTGCCTGAAGCCCACTCCAAGCCCCTGACTCTCACAGCATGCAATGGCAGCACTGCAGTGGAAACCTGAGCAGCTCTGCCTTTGGTGGGATCACAGCCTGTGTAGGAGATACTGCCACAGGGCATTTGCAGTTCTGCTCCCCACTGAGGCACTCCTGTCACATTTCTGTGTGAAAAGTGACACAGGATGGGACCCATGTTTTCTGTGTGAAAAACCACAGGGCACAGGATGGACCTTCAAAGATTGAGGCACAGCTTCAAGATCAGTGAAACATTACAGTCTTCACAAAAAGCTTAAGCATAGACCAAAGAAGGAGATATTCTAGGCTACAACAATTCCATTTCAATATACAGTTTTCAAAGAGAGTGGAGCTGCTACAGAGCTCAGTGTTCCTTCCTGCCCACCTTTGCTTCCTGCTGTTTCCCTCTCACTTGCTCCCAGACCTTCAGTGCTCTCTGCCAAGTTTGCCATCTGAAACAAAGCAGACAGAGAGTTAAGACAGAATGTTTAACAACAACAAAATGGAAATATTTACTGACTGGTTAACAGAATTAGATGTGAAAGGAGGAAGAAAGAGAGATGGAGCAACTGAGCAGTGAGCCTGTCATTGCACGTGAAGGCCTGCACACAGGAGCTCTCAGAAGGAGGCACAGTGAAATACTGACAAACTTAACTTACTAAACAAAACAAGCCTCTGACTAGCAAATATTTGTTCTACCTTCCAAACCAGAAGCTTTATTATGATCGGTCTTGTTGGGATAACAGTTAAACATGATTTCATCATGCAATTGAATTCTGCAGGCACTGCTTAAACACAGCTGCATTTTACATCAGTTGTAGTCAAAGCTCTTCTTACTGGGAAATCCTAGTTTAAATATAATTTCAGGACTACAACAAAAATAACTTGCAAGGGTATTTTTTTTAATAGTATGAATCAATTTTAGGAACTGGACCAAGAGAAGTAAGTTTGTGCTGAACTTCTGTGTATCTTCTGAGGAAATCCCACACAGCCATGTTCAGAACAACTACAGCATATTGCGTTACAATTTTCATTTAGTATTTTTCCTTTAGTCTTCAGAGAGGCAGTCCAAGTGTATGACTGCACTAGGAATGCAGGACTGGAAATTATCTTGAGATCCCTCCTAAATTCCGACATGCCAGCATTGATAATTGAAACCCTGGAGTCAGCTGGATGGGATGAACCAGCAGTGTCACCTTGTGCCATCAACCCTGTTCCCACCCTTGAGCTGCATCAAGCAAGACTGAACTCCCAGCATCACATTTGCCCTCCCCACCACAGAAGTAAATCTTCCTCTTACATTTTCAATACCAGGGGGAGTTTCCATCAAGTTCATATCCAGGGCTGGCAGCTCCGGATTAAATGTCTGAAAACAAAACCAGACCATATGTCAACCAATAAAGTTCTTGAAATAAAACTGCAGAGAGCTCCTGAAAGGACTGCAGGACCCAGTGAGCTGCGGATGCCACTGAAGCATGGGGACAGTGGCACCTCCATGGGCCTTCAGCTGGGAGCTTCAAGCTGTATCAGTAAACTGAGGTAACAGGAGGAGAAAAGGCTACCCTATTTCCCAGTGATTCCAGAATACAGATAAGTTTCACTCCATAACATCCATATCATCCAGTTGAATCAAATACAAGGATGTATGTCAGGATGTGATGGTATGTGATTAGGCTTGTGAATGAGAAGTGAGGCAAATTTTTTCCTTTTTTACCCCCCCCTTCAGCTCTGTACAACAGGAATCCTGTATGACCTGGAGAGACTCCCAGTACTACCTTGTACACTGTGAATACCTACAAATCATTCTATTTGTAACTATTTGTTTTTCAAGATGTTCCTGACTCTTACCCATCACAACATGAAATAAACTAGCAGCGTTTCATGACACAACTGAGCAGTATTTCTCAGGAACAGTGAGAAGACACTCACGTCGCTGAACGCTTCGGCACCGAAGTTGTACTGCTTCCCTGACAGCATTGCCTGGAGCTCTTCGAGGCTGGCATCGATGCAGTTCAGAAAATCCTGAATTTCCTCTCTAAAAAGACAGAATTACGCAGCACTGTAAGGCACAGCTGGCAGGCAGGGCCTTCTCTTGCCCCACAGGGCAGGTTGCCTACAATGCAGAATAGCCAAATGGATGAAATCACATTCCCATATCACCTTTCACTCCAGCTCTTTGAGGTACAGGTACAAGGGAAGGCCACCTGAACAGCAAGCACAACTACAGCTACCAGGTCAAAAAGCAGTTCCTCCTTCCACACCTACTTCCTCCCTCATTTGAGTATCTGGTGATGTTCTCAGATCCCAGCCTGTACACCAATATCTGTTTAAACAAAGGTCTGATGGCTTTGCCCTGGGACTATAAGTGATAAGCAGAGGGCTGGAAATAATCTGGGCCTGAAGGAACTCTACCTACTTTGAAACACTGGCTTGCTGCCAAACTGGACATGTTTCCAGGGACAGTGGGAAGGACATGAGGGACAGTGAAGAACCTGAGAAGGCAGCTGCAGGCACAGTGCCCACACTGCATGTCTTGCTATGCCATGAGGTGCTCCTGTACTGAATTCCCAGCACTGAGGAACGGGCAGTTCCAAGGCACTGCCCCACATCCTGCAGTGCAGGAGGGAAGATACAGCAGGGCCTTCAGACCATGAGTACTGGGACACCACCCCAGACCCTCCTACCTGCTGCTGACCACAGCAGAAGAGCTGTAGCAGCAAGGGTTAAAGCTTTGTCCTTGATACAGCTCTCCTGTGCAGCCAGAGTGGGGCAGGAACCCACAGCCTGCACCCCTGATCCAGGGCTGTGTGACCTGACAGGGCACACAGGAAATAGCTTTGTACAAATGAGAGACAGAGAAGGAAAGGAACAGTGAGATGACCACCAGGACAATCCACATCCAGGTCCCAGGAACAAAGTGCCCACAATGCCAGCCTGAGATCAGTGCCCTGCACCTGCTGCTTGGCAGCACCTGGCAGTGACAGCAGTGGGCTGATGGGACACACTGATGGATGCACCAGCAGTCAGGCACACGTTACCATAAAGGTGACAGAGACACTTGCCCTTTTTCAATGTGTGATGCCAACACTTGGCTTTTTCAAGCCCTGGTAACAAAGGTGCAGAGAATTCACTTTGTCAATGACAATTCAAAAGCTAATTCCCTGTATTCTGCCACACAACACACCTTCCAGAACTCTGACAGCATCCCACGAGGTGAGCATAACACTTTTCAGAAACAAGTTAATACCTGTCCAGCAAAGGATCATTTTGGTTTCCAGAGTTGTTCTCATTCAAGATGGAGTCAATTACAGACACGGGGTCCTCTGGAGCATTTGGCTGTGCAGTGTGGAGCTCCACAGCAGCCGTGCCTATTTCGCCGGATTTGCTGACATCGTTTACAGGAACTGAAGGGACAGGCTCTGCACAACTTAACTCACTTGGCTGTGATACTTGACAAAGAGGTAAGCCAGGATCTAGAGCTGCCTGTGGCTCTCTAAAATGTGACCCAAACAGAAACAACACATAGGAGAATTTATCAACTGCATTACTATTCATTTCTGGTTTAGTATCTCAGTAAGATTAGGCCAGTCAAGGATTCAAGTAACAAACTGGTCTTTAGAAAAAGCAGCAAAGTGGCAGATGAAGAATCTCTTACTACAGCTTATACAGAGACCATGTATCAGAGCAAAACATCTCTTTTTCCCAAGGCAAAAAGCAGCAATATAATATATAGGAATTAGGCAGGAGGGAAACTCCTAACAGACAGACTCTGGAAAGAAAAATATTCCAAATCAGTCCATATTTTACTCTGGGCATTAACAATTAAATGGGTTTTCAGTAAAATCTGTTGCCACACAGAGAATGCCTTCCCTAGGATATGCTTAGTGAGAGCAGTATTGAAACTGGAGATACAACTATACACCTTGCTTTGTTAGCAATCTATATACATTTTGGATTATTAGAAACCTATACATGCATTCAGGTCCCTGTCCAGTTGAAAAGTCGAGTATGTGTTCATTTGTTGAACAGACAGAAAAGCCTCAGCAAATTAAACCTGCAATGCCCATCAGCCTGATAGGCCTCCAGGGACTCCAGAAGAGACATGAGCTCTGACAATGACCAAGGCTACATGCTGTAGAAGGAAAGCCTACACCAGGCCTATCATGCACAAATGGACATTCAGAGAGATATTCTCTTTCCCAGAATCCAGATGGATGGCCAGCATTAACATAACTACCCAGTTATTAACCCAGGCATAAACACTTCATATACTTTGGACATACCTGGCTCTGCCACTTGTGTGTGCCACAGCAAGGAGGCCATTGGTGGCATTTTCCAGGGTGTCAGTGATATCTCGGATTATCAGACCTGTACCATTTCCATCCTCTTCAGCTGCACTATGTTCAGAAAAAGCCATCTGCAGATACAGCACAGAATGAGTAAACCACAGGCTCTGACCTCTTCTCATACTGCAGCCCCATTCTCCTCACAGCTTCTCTTTCCCATTCACATTTCATCTGTGACCAGTTGCACTGATTTGTATGATTTTACAGCCAGCATGTTGCTCTAAAGCTGCCCATTACAAAAGGGAGAGCATTTGATTACCAGGTTAGGCTATTTGTAGCTATAAGGAAGACTGATATCACTGTGCATCATCCTGTCCAACCCACTGCCTCTGTCCCTGGGGAGACTTACAGCTTGGCCACTCTCCACAGGGATGCGGACATACTGACGACTGTACTTGGAGGGTGAAGCACCTGCAGCATCTGTGAGAGACCTGAGACAAAGCACAGCTTTAGTTCATCCTGCCTGCCAGAGGGAAGAGCTGCAGCAGTGCCAAAGACTGGCAGGAATGGTAATCATTCTTGCCCTCCCAAGAAGCCTGGCTTTTGGGAAAAAAGTGTGTGTCAGGAAGGGTACTGCAGGCAGCCTGTCCTACACACACCAGTGGTTTGGAGGAAGTCAGTCACACGTGCACATTTTGAGATTTACCATTTCTGGTAACTGTGCCCTTTGGAATTGAAAATTTATAGAATATTCTCTTCCCACCCATTTTAGTGATAAGAAACACTTATTTTGTGCTTGACTGAATTTCCATCAGCTTTCTCAAGTTTGAATATACAACTGATAAAAATACCTGTCACACAACAGAAACTGATTTATCCCTACAATTCACATCTGACACTGGTCTGGGACCTATCAAGTAATTACCTTTTTCTTTTGACCCCAACAATATAATTTCCTCGCATCAAACTTAGTATAAATTGAAGAATCTAAAAAGGAAAAACAAAAGAAAACCAAAACCAGGTGGTCAGCATAGCAATCCTAACATTAAATTCTTAATTCAGATTTTACTATAAAATGATATAGTTACATGACAGAAATTAACAGGTATTTTAAAAAAACTTTTGCAATTGTATTTTAAAAAACAAAGCAAGAGTTACAAACTGCATAGAAAAATTAGCCCACTTGCCCAGTTGGCTTTTGTTTGAAATGCAATATAGCAGCACAAGTCACTAGAGGATTCCAGACCAGAAACAGCTGAGGAATAAACCAGAGAAAATTTTTTCCAGCGTGCAAACTCCTACAGTTTCTGCGTTCCAAGTTCACTTCTCAAGTGGTCTAAGTGTATCCTGGTCCAAGATCTTTCACAGACTCCGTTCCATGTGCCTGCAATCTCTCAAGTTCTGGGCTCCTGTTACCATGCACTGTCTCCACACACTGACATCCTACTATGACTTTTCCTTAGTGCTTTGCTCGTGGTTCTTTACTGTGCTACTTCTGGGACACTCAGGAACTGTGAACATTTTCTTTATGCTGTATTAATACAGCCTGTTCAGCTCTGTGTCATTTGTCATTCTACATAAGCAAAGAATGCCATGAAGTATCACAGAGGCAGGAATAAGGATGGTAGCACTGAAGATGCTGCAATGGTACCTTAGACAGCAGCTTCTGTTGTTGACTGTGCTTCTGCCTTAGAACTGCCACTTCTTTCCACAGGGCCTTATTTTCTCTGCAATGCAGAATAAATCAGAAGACAGAGGATGAACAGAGTTTACTTTATATGCTCTAGTTTTACAGCTTTCAAACTTTTAGAGTACCTTGCAGAACCAATGGCAACATTCTCTCTGTGGATAACTAACCCTCAGTTAATTTGATCCACTAATATAAACTCTGGGTTAACTTAACTCCATTTTCCATCAGCAGCATGAAACACTCACTTAAAAAGGACACCCTCATCCTCTGCTGCTCCACCAATAATCCTGATCTGAGGTATTCCTTCAAAGTCTCAAAGCTGTTGAATAAGGACTTTGTGTTACACTCAGCCTGTTTCCAAACACTGACAGCCTTGGGACAGATCTAAAGGTGGTGTTTCAAGGGGCTTGCTTGTTTTTTTTTTTTTTAAGGAACAGAGAGAGAAAGGTATCTCCTGGACTCTGGTTGGTATCTGCGGGTATACCAATGACCTGAACGAATTACCAATACCTATATGAAGGGGATCTGAGAGAACAGAGATGAGGATGTGCAAAGTCCACTTCCAGTTAGAAAGAAAACAAAAACCAATTGTCCTTCACTGCATCTAATCCTGTTCGTATTCAAAAAATGAAATGCTTTTATTGACCTAAAAACTACGACAGGTGCTGGCAACCAGAGTGAAATGTCAAGGCAGCCAACAAATACCCAGTCTAAATCTCCAGTCTGTAACTGAATTACAAAACCAAACAAGATTCAGAATGTTTTGTGGGGTGGAATGGGCATTCTTAGGAAAAAATATAGCTTCACCTGTTTCCAGTTCAAATGAAACCCATATATAGCCAATCTCCATCAGATACAAGCAACATTCAATGCATGAGCACCCCAAAACAGCCAAGTCTACCTCTTCATGTTAGCCAGCCTGACATCCATGTTGTTCTGCTGCTCTCTCATCTCCTGCACCTCAGACAGGACTTTGTGCAAATCCTCTGTGCAGACCTTGAGATCCTCAGTTCTCACTGCAGACACCTGGAATAGGTACACACATTTTACTACAAACAGTGCATACTCCTTGCTGCAGGGGGATTGAGTCAGTCTGCAGGGCAGGGCCAAGCCCCATTAAAAGACCAGGTAAGACTGCAATTCTTACATGGCACAAAACACCACAACTGCTACAGGTGACAATCCTTAGGACAGGCTGCACTGTATGAACAAAACAAAATGCTGATGAAAACAGGAGATTAGCACTTTGTACCTGGAGACAGTAGATTCACAACTGTAATTCACAATAAAAACCACTGACTGCAAAAGGCTTTCCCTGGGGGTTTCCTGCCAGGCCTGGTGACAGCTTGCCCTCTAGTGTCACAGAGTGAACACCAGCCAAAAAAACCCCATAGCTGATAGTGGAAGAACAAGATGATCATATTCCTTCTAGGTGTGGGTAAAATCTGCCAGCAAATGAGTAACAAATTTCCAGTTAAGTTACTGGGAGATGCAGGTGTCTAGTTACATGCATCCTACTCAATCTGAAAATTTATCCCAGACCAGTTGAATTGCAGAGTCCCCTGTTGGTGTTTCCTCTACTACCTCTCAGCTCAATGACACTCCAAAGTTATGGAGACTTGTCTGCAGAAAGAAGAGTCCAAACCGCTCTTCTGCTCACGGCACAATCCGTGAATGCTGCTGCTTCAAACGATGGTGGAAAAGCCATCAGAGAGCAAAAAGTTCCCCATCCCCTTCCTGCACTTCTGTATTAAACATTTTCCAGTTCCTTCAGGAGGCCTCTCTACAGCAGAACCATTGCTGGCTGCAACACAATTCAGGACTCTGAAAAAAGACAGGTCTACAGTGCATCACATGCACATGTCTGAATGACACATCCAGGTTTTGTGGGCATAATTTTGAATATCATTTTGCCAAATACTGACTATAATTGAGCCACATGGAGTCATACCAGGTGTCCCTCCCAACCTACAGCCTGAGTTTTCTTGTCACTGTGCTAAATTCCAAGGAGGATGTGAAAGCATCTCATATGGATTCCATGGGGGAGGTGAAAGCACCAATGTGGTATTGGCCTGCTGAGGTGTGAGGTAACTTCTGTGCAGGTTGGCTCACAAAGGGGAGTGGAATGGTCAGAAATTAACTGATGGTGTTTGTTATAAACCAACATCCCATCCCTTTGTGCTGGAACAGAACACAGCTGTCGTGCAATCACTTCTCAGACATGACTAACTACTTTCTTGACACAATTCCATGGTGCAAAGGATGCACTGAAGGATCTGACAGTTCTCCCTGTCTGCAGTCCAGATGCTTTGCTGTTTGCTGCAGTTAATAAACTATGCTAATATACACAGGGTGCATCCCAAATGGAATTCAACGCTGTCTGATTTCTCTTCAGCACACCACCCCTCTGTGGGAAGACAACCAAAAGTTGCAGGAAGTGCGTGGAAATTCCAAATGCAGCCAGCTAGCCTCTAAAAAAACAAGGGCCAATATAAATTCTGTCCAAGTACAAGGAACTGCTCTTCAGAGTCCCCAGCTGGCTAATCAGGGTATCCAGTGCTTGGGTGCTGAGGCACTGGCACAGGCTGCCCAGGGAAACTTGGCTGTCCCATTCCCATCCCTGGTTGGATGGGGCTTGGAGCAGCCTGGTCTGGTGAGAGGTGTCCCGGGTCATGGCAGTGGGAGGAATGAGATGAGCTCTAAGGTGCCTTCCAACTGAAACCATTCTGGTATTCTATGATGACACACAGGGTATCTGCACCCCAGCAGAGCTAAAAGTGAAAGGGAGTAAATAAAGCAAGTCCTGCATTCAAACCTGCATTCCAGACAGAGGCTTGAAACACAGTTTATAGCCAATACTGGAATATGGCCCCATTCCAGGCAGTAGAAGAGCAAGAAAATTAACGACTGCTTTACAAAAAAATTACTAACATTTCCTGTGCAACAAAGAATATCTTTCACCAACCTATTCAACACTTCACACGAACGTCCTTGGCACTGAGCAGAGCTTTTGTCTTTCCATCTAGAACACTCCACCCAGTGCACCACCCCTGGGACACATGGTGCCACACCTGACGTCACCGTGCACCTGCCCTGCCAGGCGTGCAGGCTGGGACACGCTGGTCACAGCAGCAGGGGGGGCACAGGCCCGAGCCAGCACCACTCCATCGATTCTGGCTCCAAGCAGGGGCAGCTCAGTGGAGAATCAATCCAAACATAATTGTGGCTCTCCAGCCTACGCTGAGCTTTTATTACCCTGGGCAATGCAGCCACACCTGACGACAGCCTAAAGAAAAGATTCTGCTGTTCAAATGTCAACGTGATGTATCATGATACTCTCTTCCTCAGGATATTATGGGCTGTAATGTGCCAATAGAGGATAAATATCTGTGCAGATACAGGTCAGACAAGGCCTGAACGTACAGAAGAAAAGCAGAAAGTGATCATAAGGATGTAGCTTAGTGGCAACACAGTTTTGGAGGAGCAATATACTTTAAGCAAACTCATCCAAATGAACTGGTTACTGATGTCCTTGCTAATTTTTAATGAGTGCCAAATAGGAGTATACTTTCTTTTGCTTCTTTTACTTTGTGCCTTTCTCGGAGTTGGAGATGCTGACAGAACTGCAGACCATGCTAAGCTGCAATCAGGGATATGAACTCTGTGGAGAAGGGCTGTGGTTTGATGACGATGCAGAACATGGTCCTACCCCAGTTCACAACCAAGAGCAGAGCAGGTTTTGTCTCAGCACTGGCCTGGCATTGTGAGGGAGCTACCTTGGTTCCCATGGTATTTGCTGGCTGTGTTTGGAACACCCATATGAACTCCTGATAAGCCACTTTTTGTAACTAAGTGAAATAAATATCTGCTTAGACTGTACCTTGCGCTTGATGTTTTCCAGTAAATGTGCCTTCCCTTGCTTGAAGAAAGGGTGCTGGAACTCAATGACTGAGCTTTTCTCTGCTGTAATGATACCATTCTCCAGAGCAATCACCTTCCTGAAACCATCTGTGGAAAGGAAATCAACAGAGCCATTTCTTCCAGTTGAAAGCTAACTCGGAATACATACAGTTTAAGAAAAGTTCAGTGCTACCAAAACACCCACTGCACTACAGTTACTGGGAGCAGAAACTATGAAAAACAGCCAAAGTAGCCTTTTTTGGTGCTCAATGATTTCATTGCTCTGATCTTCACAGCTAGAGGATATGTCCACAGTACCATTGCCCAACCTTGGCAGGCTGCACATGCAGCTGCACAGCAGAGGCCAGAGTGTGTCCGTGGGCAAGACAGCCATGACCAAATCATCACAGCCACGTACAAACCTTCACAACAGTTAGTTAGAAATTAGATTTATTATGACATCTTGAATAGAATCATGTCCCAGTGGATGCAGAGGAATGGTACACTTTCCCTTTTATCCCTGACAACTACACATCAAAACAAATGCTGTCATGTACCACCATGGTCTACAGAATAAAGCAAGGCAGAGAAATTAATTCCTTGCCTGCCTATGCAAACATCTGCAGCAGAGCACCTTCTACATATTAGACTGCCTGCACAAAGTAAGATATCGCCAGTTCTATTTCCATCACTGCTCAAACACCACAGGGTAGATGCATGATTCAGCTGACAGGCCAATCCACGTCTCTCCTCAGTCAAGGTTTTAACACAATTAATGCACTCCAACTATTATTAGAAAGCCAGGAGAGATCCAGCAGGAAAAGGAGGCTGCCACTACATTGTATAGCTACATAGGAATATTTACTTTTTTTTTCATTTATCCTGGCTACAAGGGAAGAGACAATTGTTTCTTTGGATTATCCTCTGTCACTCAAGTGATGGATCTTACAAACACAAACACATGACACGAACAGAAGCATCTACCCTCTGTCCAGAGACTAAACAGATGTGCTATAGGTTACAAAACCTATCCAGGATCAGCTAGAGAGATCAGGCAAACCAACTGGGCAAGGACAGGGAGCTCCTCCCTGTCAGTCTGAAATTCTGACTAAGGCAGCATCTCCTGTGCTGTTTGTCCCTGCATTGGTTCCAGAAGCTTCTGCAGTTATTCCTGCTGGTTGCTGCAGTCCTGCATGCTGCACTGTGCCCTTGAGCCACCCTCACTGCACCCCTCTGCCTGGCCACACTGCATATGTGTTATGCAATGCTGCCACATGATGCTCAAAAGCTGAGCAGAGAAAACATAATGAGAAATGTAGTGCAGCTTGGCCCATCAGTGGGACTGATCTGGCTCCAACACAGCAAAGTGGGCAAGAGCAGTGGTAGCCCCAAAATCCAGGTAATTTTTGTTCACATTCTAGGTGTAAGTGTGCACACACAGCCTCTACTCCCCTGGGTACACACCTGTTTGCTGCAAGAGCAATGCTGGAGCTCAGGGAACATCATGCTACCTCTAGGCACCAGCACATATTCTTACAGCTGTTACTCAAAAGGACTTGGAGCTAAAACACAAAAACCAAACACTAAACCATGCTCTACCATCACTCTTTTCTTTTGTAAAGCAAACTTAAGGCCAAGGCTCAGGCTTTTAGGGATAAAAAACTTGCCAAGTCCATTTGCTTGTTTAAAGAAGTCCAAACCAAAGCCAAGTAGCTCTGAACTTGGCAGACAGAGCGTGCAGGAAACGCTGATGCTTACACATGTTGAGCTGCCGTATGAAGCTGGAGATATTGTTGTGTTTGAAGTACTTGGGGAGCAGCTCCTTGGCAAACCTCTGCTCATCCAGAATGCAGAAATTCTCGCCATTCTAGGAAACAAGCAGAAGTAACAGTTAGTGAATAAGCTTTTCTAAGGTGTTGCTCTTAAGTGAAGATCATAAATCAGCACAGACTGTTCTGACAGCAGAGAAAGGCAAAAGACTTCACCAAGTGAACTGACTGTGGGAACACTTGGGACTGGACTAAAAAGTTTGAATTCAAAGACACAATTACACAGAACACTCCTACTGAACAGGGAATTTTCTTAAAGCCCTGACACACTGATCTTAATCCAAAGCAAAACTGTTCTAAAAACCTGCTCCCTTTGTCCCCAAAAAACATAAGCATTGCACAAGCCCAATGGAATTCATGCCACTAAAGAGATTTCATCTCCCTTCATCAGCCTGCCCAGCTCCTGACAAGATTCTTCCATTGTACGTGCTATGTCATCACTAAAAATAACCACGTAACGTTGCTCCGTTACCGAAGTTCAGACAACACAACCCAGCGGTGACCAGGGGTAAGTGTGACACCAGCAGTGCCACATTTATCATATGCTCAAGACCAAACTTCCTGGAAACAGGAAGAGCTTTTTGCATCACTTTTAAGTTGTTTATGTAAAGTGAACAAAAATACTGCGTTTCTTTTCATCTTTGCCTTTACAAAGGGCAAACGGCTGGAAAAAAGTGGAGAAAAATCCTTCAGATTTAAAAATGACAGAGAACAAAAGTAAACACGGTGCGTGTCTGGTCAGTGTGTCCGTGCCCTATGCCCGCGGGGCACATCCGCTCCGGAAGGAAAATGGACAGTTAATAATGGTCCCTGCCAGCGTCCTTTCACCACCCGGAGCTGCTGAGCGAGAATTCGGGACTGCCCCCGGGGATGTCCCGCTGCGCCAGCCCCGCCGCCGCGGGCCGCACGCGGGGAGGGCCCGGGCACGGCCCCGCGCACGCCGGTCCGCCAGCACCACCGCAAGCGG
>VXBC01004684.1:207714-278602 GCA_013399945.1 Ploceus nigricollis | reverse complement strand
GCGGGAGCGGGCGCTGTCGGCGCTGCGGGGCCGGGCCGGGCTCGGGCTCGGTCAGCCCGCGGAGGCAGAGCCCCTTTGTCTCTCCCGGGCTGGTCCCCGCCGGCGCTCCCGCGTCCCGCTCTGCAGCCCCGCCGCGCCGCCTCCCGCTCCGCACGTAAGGGATGAGCCGCCCGTCCTCCTGCCTTCCTTCTGTGCTTTCCCCTCGCTCTCGGGCTGTGTTTTCCCTGCAGTCAGGTGTCGGGGAATTTCCCTGCGTCGTCCGCTTGGGTCAGATAGGAGCTGGATCCCACCAACCCGCCTGAAATCTGATTTCCGTTCATTCGCGATTCCTGTGCTGTCGGGGACCCGGTAAAGGGCAGTCCTGGGGGAGGATTCTGTTGTAGAGTATAAGATTCAAGGATGGTTGTAATATAAAACTTGGGTTGATTTTGATTTTCTTTCTTTTTCTTTCCTTAATCAAGGCAAATATTAATATCAATGAAAAATTAAAACCAAAGAGTTTTGAAACTAATTTAGCTACTTTCCTCTTGCACTAGTCGAGTAAATAAATGGTGATTAGTTACTGTGAAGGGTATGTGAGCAAAGACTTCGTGACATCTACTACATCTCCATTCAGGGATATTTTTTGCTGTTCCCTAGAATTACCCCAGAAGCGTGTGCGATGTTGTGGTCAAACTCTAAGCAGAGTCCAGGTGGGACTCCTGTAAAGCCTTGGGAAGGCTGTGCCAAAGACTCGTCCTTGAGCCATCCATGGCAGAGCGCAGCACGGAGCGCTCAGGACAGGCTGGCGGCTCTGTGTGACGCCCCGATGGGCTCCGTGCGGGGCTCGGGGCGGTGGGCTGGGCTCTGCCGCGGCGGGTTTGTCTTCAGGGGCGGTTTTCACACCCAGCCTCGAGAGCCGCTGTTCTCCCTGCACAAGCCGTCGGGATGAGAGCGCACAAAGACCAGCCTACCCCGGCTGCCTGGGCTCGGCGGCTCCCGGGCCTTGGGAGGCCACCCTCTGTGCCGGAAGCTGCCGCGAACTTTGCCCTGAGTTGACACGAAGGCCACAGCTTGGGCTGAGTCAGGAGCATCCCGCTGCCCTTCCCTCGGGGTGGGTGCTGGCAGGGTGGCAGGCTTCAGGCTGAGGGCTGGTGCTGCTGTTTCTTTCCTCGTTGCTGTCACCATTGCCTTTTGCTGGTCTGCTGTGTGAAACAGCACAGGTATGGCTTTCCAGACTCCTTCCTTTGAGTCCATGTTGGCACAAAAAAAGGTATTTTACCTCCCTGTGAACAGCAGCAGGGAGTAAGTCAGTGACTGAGTGGTGTGTAGGGGTGGGCATGAGCCAGTGTGCTGCTGTAGTTCCCACACTGCTGAAGCTGCTCTGAAGGGGCTGTTCTGTATCTGAGTTTTATCAGGTGTATGACCAGGAGCTTCTGAAGGGGACTGAAGGCTGGTGGAGCCACTGGAGCAGAACTATACTGTGTTGATGGATCCAAAGCATCTCAGATTTAGAGATCCCTACAGCTCCCTTCTGAGAAAGGAGGGAAAGAAGGTGTCTCCAAACTTTGTCCACTTTATTGACTATTTGGAAACAGCAATACTTGATTATCATTAGCTTCTGAGAATAGCACAGCATGTTTGAAAATCAAGAAGTGAAGCTTTGAAGGTGTTTAGCCCATTGCCATGTGCTGGGGTTGAATCATGTCTCTTGGGTATCAGATGTTAGAAGATTCAAAGCAGCTCTGTGTGATGCTGCTGACTGAAAGCTTAGAGAATATCCAGCTTTGCTGCAGACAAACCTGATTACATTCATGTTGCTGTTACAAAGACAGTAAGAATAAGTAATGACAGTCTCTTTATGAAAAACCTTTGCCATGGTGCTGTGTCACCATCCCTTTCTGTATGAAAAGGAAAACTGATTCTTCTGAGTTTTCTTACTAGGTCATGTTTCTCATTCTCTTGCTTTCTGTTTCTCTCTGCTATTCTGAGTTGCTGTTGCATGTCTCAAGAGCTGTATCTCAACAGCTTGTTTAGGTGGGGTTTGTTTGCTGGCTACATCCAGCTTTGTTAAGGGTATCATTGTGTGAGAACTTTTGTAGTCATTTTCATGTGGTTTTTAAATGGAGTTTAATCCCTCTTTATCTTCCTTATCTGCCCCATATTGCATCAGGTTCTCCTTTCATACAGGCAGTTCTTTGAGCCTGTATTCACACAACTGTATTTTGATGATTTCAGACAGTTTCCCCAACTTTTTTCCAACACTCTTTAGAGTATTTCTGATGCTTATTGCCAACAAGCTTGGTGTCAATTGGAAATTTTATGAGTAAGCTACTTATTGATCAAAATCATGGGGAAAATAACAGAACAGAAAGGAAAAACCTTGTGCAGCCTGTTTGAGATGTACTCCTGGATTACAGATAGCTGCTACCTAAGAGCCATCTTTAAAGAAGTTAAAATTTAAAATTACTTCATAGTGACTAAACTGTACTTCCTCAGGTGACTTAAAATAGAGAGATCTTGGTGACAGTTTAAAGTATACATATA
Organism: Ploceus nigricollis; assembly: GCA_013399945.1. Lineage (NCBI taxonomy): Eukaryota > Metazoa > Chordata > Aves > Passeriformes > Ploceidae > Ploceus > Ploceus nigricollis. Next base: position 276,076 of record VXBC01004684.1, on the reverse strand, counting down.
CTTGCTCAGGACTATTTTGTTGAGCTTTGTATGTGGACCTGTAAGATCATTTGCAATGTGAGCAGTAGTGAAAAAAGGGTTAATTAAACTATTATGAGAGCAGCACATTTGGTGCTGGGGACTCATTACCAAGGCATGATCTCCATCCACCTTGTGTGTCAATTTTGTTATGGAGTTATTTCCTTCTTCAGTATTTGAGTGATGATTCAAATAATACTTACACCTGATTTCTTCATACCCTCTCAAAATATCCAGCACCTTCAAACCAAATGGTCATATTCTGTTTCATTCTTTTTGTGTTTCCCAAATAGGTGTAGCTTCCAAAGACGCCTTCCCTTCAGGCTGGGATGGGATCAGTCTGGTGGCTGCTGCTCTGCATCCCCATGCTGTCACCCACATTTGCTGGGGGTGTGATCCGAGTTTATTACCTGGGGATCCACGAGGTGGACTGGAACTATGCTCCAACGGGGAGGAATGTTCTCGCTAACCAGAGTATTGCACGTAACAGGTACGTTCCCTTCGAGCACAATTTAGTCTGGGGCTGGCTTTGAGCTGTTGTTTGATGTGTAATTTAATGCAAGTATTGTGGGGCATCTGAGCAAGCAAGAGACACACTCCCGTAGATTCTCATCTTTATGAGCTTAATGTTTAACTTGTTTTATGCTCCTGTGGTAAAACCTGTGTCAGTGGGAAAAGGGATGGTTAGTCTGGAGAGTCCAGAGCCCATACACTAGAGAAAAGAGTATGGAAAACAAACATAGAACAGAAAATAGAGCAGATGTAGAACAGATTGTTCTAAAATTGCCCAGATTTTGCAATGCTCTACCCTGGAGTTTCATTTTGCTTAGTTCCAGCTGGTGATCAGCTTGTTTATCCTGAAGCATGATGATTTTTCATCTTTATATAAATGACTTCACAGAGCCAGCTTGTTTTTGTTTCAGTGGAATTTTGAGCCTTAGACTTAATGGGACTTCCTGCATGGGATTTTAGGGGCTGTTTGAAAAACATTTTTGTTTTTCTTGTGAAAGTAAATCTGGAAACTGTAATAATTGGTTTGAGTTACTACACAAACTGTGTTTTGGCTTTAGCTTTCAAAACATCGAGCCTTTCTCCTTGGTTGGTGTTTTTTTGTGTGCGTGGTTTGTTTTGTTTTTTAAAAGTTTCCACAGTATTTTAAAGGCATTTGTACTTTTTTTCCTTGCTCTCATTTTCTGTGGCAAATAGCTGGTATTTTTTGATCTGCTCTCAGTCCTTTACCCCTCCAAAATAGCTAACACTCAGGTTCAGACACTTCCTTCAGAAGCAGCACAGCAGGAGCAGGAAGGGTGCGCAGAAACATCAAGGTTTGTCAGTTTAGCGTGGAAAAGTCTCTGTTCTCTGGAGATGCTGTGTAGATGTAAATAAGTCCACAGGAAACACCCCAAAATTCAGTGTTAATAAAGATATTACCACTGACTCCTGAAGTGGTAATGAATGCAGTGGATTTTGTTTGGTTTCTCTCATAATACATGAAGAGAAGGAAATGAAATTCTGGGCCACTGGATTTAAAAGCAATTTAAAAACTGTTGTCATTGCAACCAATTAGTTAATGGGACCTATTTGTACAATGATTGCAGAAATGAAACTGGCAATTAGAAAGGGATGAGATGTTGATATGATTGATAGAAGTAGCAAATTATTTCAAGGAGTTTTTTTTTTGTTGGGAAGAAATGGACCATGTGGGGAAAATGAGGCACATCTGTAAAACGAAGTGTGAATGATCTTAAACTCTTTGCTGATAATGGCTGCAGGCATGACTTGGCAAAGGGCTGAACTCTGGATTGTGTAGCCAGAGCCAAGCCCTGCCTGTTCTTGAATGATGATGCCAATGCTTAATATTTGGGGCTCCACTGTTCACTCTCTGAGATGCACATTAGGATTTACCTCCCTTCCAGGGCTGCTCTATTGCTGTGGGTGGTCAATCCAAAGGGGGAAGTGAGGAGAGTGACCTTGTCTCTCTCTCTCGTTTAGGCTGGTTCCAGTAATACCTGGACTGTGATTCATCTCTTATCTATTAAGAATTACCCATAACATGCAAATGTGCTTGTGAGTTAAACTTTAGTACCTGTATGAGGTTTTAACTCTGGAAGCTCAAGGAGTGCTGGGTATGTACCTGCCTGACTCGTCTGCCACTATGGAAGGAATTTGGAAACTGTTAAGTAGAAAATCATCTTTCAGACTTCAAATTTTGGCCAGAGAGCTCAGGACACCACTCTACCTGCCTTGTGATTTGGCTGGAAATGCCACAGAGGAATCAAAGTGAATTTTGAAGAGCTCAGTGAAGGCTGAAGGAGGCATGAAAAGGGTTCTCCCTGCAACACCCACATGGGATTGTCTGGGAAGCACTGTCTTTCCCATTTCTTGTTTGCAGGGCACAGTTCAGGGTGCACTTTGTGTCTGTTGGTGAAGAGCTGGGGTTGAAGTTGTGGCCATGCATGGGTGGCTTAGAGCATCCCAGGGTCCTCTAATGCCAAAGCTTTCTGCTGTACCCCGGAAAGTGAAGTGTCACCATCACTCTGCTGCAGTATTGACCAGCTGTTGTGTATAATGATGACTCATTGTGCCTTTCCCTTTGAATTCAACAGCCAGGCCTCAGCATTCCTGCAGTCTGGGAAAGACAGGGTGGGAAGCACCTACAAGAAGTCTGTCTATAAGCAATACACAGACTCCACGTACAGCACTGAGATCCCCAAACCTGCCTGGCTGGGGTTCCTCGGGCCTGTCATCCGAGCAGAAGTGGGGGATACCATTCAAGTACACCTAAAAAATTTTGCTACTCGACCATATACAATCCATCCTCATGGTGTTTTCTACGAAAAGGACTCTGAAGGTAAATGAGCTACTGCCATCATGAAGACAGATTTTTCTCACTGGGAACTTAGGAGTATGCATGGAGGAGAACGGTCCATAAAGTCCCAGCTGGAAAGCAACTAATTTGGGTGTTTGGTGAAGCTACCAGGTGTTGGGTTAGCAGGGTCATGAGGCTGGAGTCCTGACCTGGGCCCAGGTTTCTTGATTTTAGAACCTTCAAAACACTGATCAACTCTAGAGATTGTAGACAGACTGACTGTGGGGGCAGAATTGAAGGCAAAGCAGAACTTGGCAGAATGGAAATAATCCTGCTGACTCTATGCTGACCTGTTTACTGGGCAAGTTGCCTTACAGTGGCTCTGCCACTAAGTGCCTCTTTGACACCAACCCGCAGGAAGTGATGATTAAACACTATTTCAGCCTTGGGATGATGTCTCAGCTCAGTATAAGGTTACATGTGTGGGCATCTTGGCTCTTCTTGAATGGATGTTGTGATTGCTCAATTGTTCTAGGATCCCTGTATCCTGATATGTCCCCCCAGGATCAGAAGAAGGATGATGCTGTTTTCCCAGGAAGGAATTACACCTATACTTGGACTGTCCCTGAAGATCACAGTCCAACTGATGATGACCCAAACTGCTTGACCTGGATCTACCACTCTCATATTGATGCACCAAGGGACATTGCATCTGGATTAATTGGGCCTTTACTTACATGTAAAACAGGTAAAAACACCAAGAGAAACCAGCTGAGGCCTGCAGTTCCATAATGTAAAGGTCTTGTGGTGACATGAATAGGGATAGGATGTCAAGATACTCTGGTGTGCAGCTCCCAGCTTCAGGGGGAAATGCAGCTTGGTTAGAGAGGACAGTACCTGGGCTCTAGCTGGATTCTGGTCATTGTATTGTCATTATCCCATAGTGGTTGGGCAGGTGAGCTTGCAGGCCTCTTGATCCAAGATAGCTGCTTGAATCCATGTTAAAAGCAAGGCTCTTGTCCAAGATCTAGTTTGTGTATGAAAATCATGGTGACTGGTTGGTTCCAGCAGGAGTGAGAAGACTGAAGGTGTTGTAGTTGAGGCATGTGGTGGCAGAGCTGCTTGGGAGAGGGAGCTGTGTTGGCAGGGATATATTGGAAAAGGGTGAGCTCGCTGCTCTGTGGTGAGCTGTGAGGATGGTGGGAAAGCATCTGTCTCCAACTCACGTGACAAGACTTTCTCTGCTACTGCAGTTCTGATCTCTTGCCTCATGTATGATTTTCTGCATGAGTGATTTTCTGCATTCATTCCTCTCTCCTTTCACCTCAGGAACGCTGACTGGCAGCTCTCAAAGACGCTGGGATGTGGATGTTGATTTTTTTCTGATGTTCAGTGTGGTGGATGAGAACCTAAGCTGGTACCTGGATGAGAACATTGCATCATTCTGCACAGATCCTGGCTCTGTGGACAAAGAAGATGAGGAATTTCAGGAGAGCAACAAAATGCATGGTCAGTGTCACCTCTGTGAGGCCACTGTGTCTGCTGAGACACTCAGGAGTGTCAGTGCTCCAGGATCTGTTCTGAGTTCATGTGCTTAGCAAATAATATCTCAGGGACAGGGCAACGACTCCAGAAAATTGAAGTATTGCTTTGGTTTTATCTTTGGCTTGAGTGAGCTTTTATACCCATTGTTTGAGGAATGAGCTGTGGAGCTGGGCTCTGCAAAGCGGAAGAGGAGGAGGAGTTCTGTCACTGTCTGACACGAAATGAAAGACATGCACGCACGGAACTGGAAAGGCAGAAAAGAGCGCGGTTTATTTTGAGACCTCGTATTTAAAGATTTCCAAAGGTGACCATGGACTGGAGGATGAAATTACTACCTCTCTAACCACACTGGTTAGATCAGCAGTCCATCAATTCTCTCCTCCTCCATAAAAGAATGAAAACAATCTTTATTTACATGAACAGTGCATGAGAAACTCCATTACAAAAATGTAAACATCAGAAGGCTTAGAAGAATTTTAAAATAACTTCAATACTTTTAAAAGAACAGGGCAACAGAGTTCTGGCTAGGTCCATCCTCCTACTATGTCTGTGCTGTCACTCACAGGCAGGAGCTCTGGAGGCCCCTTTTCTGCTCTCTAATTTTGGCTTGCTTGGTTTTGCAGCTATTAATGGTTATGTGTTTGGCAACCTCCCTGAGCTGAAGATGTGTGCTGGGGATTCTGTTTCATGGTACCTCTTTGGGATGGGCAATGAAATTGATGTTCACACAGCCTACTTCCATGGAGAGACACTCAAAATCCGGGGCCACAGGACAGACGTGGCCAACCTCTTCCCAGCCACTTTTGTTACAGCAGATATGGTCCCCAGGAACCCTGGGAGATGGCTGCTGAGCTGCCAGGTCAATGATCACATACAAGGTAAGGCAGAGGGTGGAATATGTTGTGGACTCTGTGTCCTGTTTTTGACGTACATGATGCACAGTGTGGTAGAGAACAGTGTCTTGGGCATGGAAAAATGTCCCTAGATGAATGGCTGATGCCTTGTCTTGTAAAATTGGAGTGGGCTGGTTACTAATGTGCAGGGCAGCTTTGGTGGGGGTGACTTGTACCATGGTGTGCTGTTTGATGTTTGGTACAGCTGAAAGCTGAGATGAAGCAGTGCCTTAAGAGCTCTGGTCCCTGTAAGAGGCACTTGCATGATAGATCTGAGGACAGCAGAAGACTCACTCTCGGTCCATACTTCCATAGCATCCAATATCTAAGGTTGGAAGTTCTGCTCACAAAACTCCTTGCTGTGGAGTTACTCACCTTCTCCCATCCATGTGCCTTTTGGGACAGCAGAGGGAAGGTGGGAGTGCCCATTAGGCTGGCTGGAGGGGCTAAGTGAATGTCCCCCTTCATGTCTTGGGCAGCTGGGATGGGGGCACTCTATGAAGTCCGGCCCTGCTCTCGGCAAGCTGCGGCAGCCAGCCTGGAAGGGAGAGTTCGGAAATACTACATAGCTGCCAAGGAGCTGCAGTGGGACTACGGGCCCTCTGCACTCGACCAGCTCAGTGGGAAGCAGCTCACTGACACAGACAGGTGAGTGAGAGGCTGCTGGGCTTGGGCAGTGTCTGGGGAGTCTGGCCTGCATCAGGAATGCTGCTCAGGAAAATGTGGAATTTCTTTCTTTTCAAAATACGTGCCTGCTGCTCACATGGGGTGCATTTCCTGGGAAGGCAAATCACCCCTTCTAGAAAAGGAGGGTGCTGTAGCTGGACTGCACTGTGAGCAGTACAGGTGCCTTGAGGCCTTCCCATAAGAGTGCTGTGTGGCACAGCTGTACCCATAAGCAGCAGAAGTCCCAGCAGATGTACAATGTGAGCTGCCACATTTGTCTCTGGGCTTCATTTCTGCTTGCTATGCCTAACCTAGGAAGAGACTGATCTATTTGAGAAATGATTCAAAAAGCCCCTGGTGCAGCAGACACAGGGTGGCAGAGCTGGCCTGCAGATGGGCCTCAGGCTGGTGTTGCTGCAGGATGCAATTTCTAGGAAATGAGATGCCAGCACTTGGGTGGCAGCCCTCCATCCCATGGTCAAATGACTGGGATAGCAGTTGAGAGACTTCCCGTTCAGTCTTTGGCTAACTGAAAGAGATTCTTCTCCTTCCACAGAGATTACATTCCTTCCCTAGTAATCTGTTGGAGAGGATATACCTTATTCAGATGGAGAAGAGGAAATGTAGAGTGGTTAATTATTTACCCAATGCCATGCAGCAAGCCTTGCAGACCTTAGACCTGTGAGCTGGCCTTGTAACTGCACTGCCTCTCCTGCAAGTCTTGTTTCTTATATTTGGTGAGGGTGGTAGTGGAGGAAATAAATACCTTTACAGCTGTTTATTTTAGTTGGGATTGGGGCTGTCCCCAGCTTCTGAGGAGGGTGGAGTTCTAGCACTGCCTTCCCACTGACTGCACTGCAGTTTTTTCCATTCCTTCACACATCTTGTGTAGTGATGCTCATCACACCTGGCAGGTCCACCTGGGATGGGGCTGTGTGCTACAGGTGCTCCCTGAACACACACACAGGTGGATGAGTCTGTAAGGGCAAAAAAGCTTTGCAGAGTCAAAGCTGTGCTTGTTCCAAACTAGAGGTGCTGTCCTTGTCTGAAATACTGCTTGATTTGGAGATGCTGATGGCCTTGCCAGCGGGAGCAGGGGAACAGGGCTCATTTTTCTGTGACATTTGCTGACATTTGCTTTTTGCATTTAGTCCCGCTGAGCAGTATTTCAAGCGTAGCCTCTACCGCATTGGGGGTGTCTATTGGAAGGCAAAGTACGTGGAATATACTGATGAGAGCTTTCGTGAGGAAAAGCAGCAATCAGAAGAAGAGAAACACCTTGGAATACTTGGTGAGAATCATCTAGGAACACAAATCCTCTCAGTGTCTGTGAGAAGGGTGCTGATGCTGGGAGTGCCAGGTGGCTGCACCTGCCTGCTCATTTTGAGGGGCAGGGAGGGGCACAAGAGATGCTTCACAACAGGCATATTTGAGAGCAAAGGGAGCAGGCCAAGGTGCAGGGTGGTGGAATGGACAGAATCACTTCAGGGGTCATCTGAAGGTGTTCTAGAGGTAAGAGCTGAGGGATACAGTATAGTATGTGTGACTAGAGCTAAACAGGTTACAGAAATAGCTCCTGGTTATGTGTTTGTGACTGAGCCCCTTCAGGGCATGCTGCAAACCCCATGTTCTCACAGAGAGCTTTCTCTCCTGAATGGGTGCTTGGAGACAGGCATGGTAAAGGCTCATAGCTCCTCTCTGGCTTTCTGGGTTGTGGGCTTACAGACTCTGGTGGGCTTGGAGCATCTCACACCTCTGAGGCACATGTTTTGGGTGGCTGAGGGGATTTATGTAGGTGGGGGAGAGACTTGGCCTATCCTGAGGGCATTCCAGCATGTTTGGCTGTTCTGTTACTTCCCTGTATGAAGGTGTGATGCCTCTCTGAGTTCTGCTGTGCACCCAAACTGCTTTCACACAATCCTTGCCAGCCCCTGCTCCCATTGAGCTCCCTTCAGCAGCAACAAGGCCAGACCATCTGTTGCCTCTTATCTTTGGCCCTGCAGCTTTGAGGAAGGTGCCCTGTCTGCTTTGGTTTGCCTGATGGCCTGGAGACATGCTCTGTTGCGGATGTGCTCTCCCTGCTGTATTCTAGGTCCAGTGATCAAAGCTGAAGTTGGAGACACCATCCTGGTGACATTTTTAAACAAAGCCTCCTGGCCCTTCAGCATCCAGCCACATGGAGTGTCCTATGGGAAGGCATCAGAAGGGATGTGGTACCATGATGGTTGGTGGATCCCTTTTCTTGAGTACACCCCCATCACCCTTCAGAGGTGCTGGGTGTTTGGTTGACATGAATGAAGTAAAGCCTGCTCTGAAAGCAGCTGGTGAGAAGGTGTAACAGAGTTGGTGCAGGGACTCAGGAATAACCCTGTAATCCCTGTTTTAAAGGCTTGTCCCAGAGTGGGGTTTCTGTGGCGCCACTGCACAACTTCACGTACCGCTGGACTGTGCCAAGGTACGTGGGGCCCACGTCCAGCGACCCTCCCTGCCTCACCTGGCTCTACAGCTCAGCTGCAAATCCTGTCAAAGACTCCAGCTCAGGCTTAGTGGGGCCTCTGCTCATCTGCAAGTCAGGCACTTTGGATTACAACAACAAGCAGGTAAAGGGGATTTTCCTGCCCTGTTCCTACCAGGTTTTTGCTTTCATGTAGAGAAAGGAAGCATTAGCAAAACATTAGGGAGCATATTAAAAACAAATGTGCAGTAGTGTGAGTCCAGGAGGGTCAAATCAAAGCCTTGTTGTTGGCCAAGTTAATGCTGGTACAGCTGGTACCCAGGTCTTGCCTGGGAAAGGCCAGTAGTGTTCTGGGCTCTCAAGAGCTGCCCTCAAAACAGTTCCTGAGCTCTGCTTTTAATTCGCAGACAAACTTGGCTGAACAACTGTACCTTGGAATACTTACTTTATAGGTAACTCTTGTCCTGAGGCTTGTGTAGTCAGAGAGGCATGTGGAATAGTCCTTGCAGTCCCAGAAACACTGAAAAGACATTTTTGCTTACGAAGCAGGTGTTCTGCTTGGGTGATACAATGCTTTGAGGTTTGGGTGAGCCTCATTTTATTCTGCCAGTGAAGTTAATTTTCAAGCAGAGCTGGCTACAAAAAGCATGTGAAAATCCATGTCAGTCTTATGCTTTTGATGGAGAGGTGAAACCTGAAGGGCAGCCAGAACTTCCTCTTGGAATTTCACTCAGAAGTAGTCTATTCCTGGCAGTAAATCTAGGGAAGACAGTAAATTGATATCCCTGGGGAGGTACCAGACAGGAGCAGAGCCTTGTTGTGAAAGACAGCAGATGGCAAATCAAGCCCCAGCTGGTGTCCTGCAGCATGGCTCAGGGGAGTGGTGACAGATCTGGAGATTGCTGTCCTCAGAGCCTTCCTGGGGGAGCTGACAGTCAGTGGGGCACCATGTGACTAAATTAGGAGTGCAGAAGAAATCAATGTGCACCCAGGGTGGAAATGTGGATCTGCTGAGCAAAGAGGATAGGGAATACATGCAGCCCTTGAGGTGAAGGAGCTGTGATAATGATAAACATGGGCAGGTGTTGGAAGCGTGTAAGCAAAAGAGACAGACCTTTGGAAATTTAGGACAGGGAAAAATTAGCTGGGGTGGCAATTCTGGCTCCACAATCTCAGGCAAACATTTAATGAATGCTTAATTGTGGAAGGTGCATGGCCACTCTGCTGTACCCATGTGCTGCAGCCTGGGAATTGCTCACCTTCTCAGCAGGCTGGCTGCCTGTGTGCTGCTGGGGACAGTGACACCAGTGGGAGAGTCTGGACACCATCACAATGATCTTTTAGTAGGGAAACACCATGCTTTGGAGTGCATTTCTTAGGAGAATTAACACTCTCAAGGATTTAGGGTAATTAAAGAATCCCCAATCCAGGCCTGTGATAGGAGGCAGGAGGGGTGTGATGTGGTCATCAGCCTGCATTGTGTCTGGGCTCTGGTCTTGGATCTGGTTTGGACAGACACCTTAGGTGTAGGGGAGGAAGGGGGCACTGACTTCATGGCCTTGGCTGAGTTTTGTTCATTTTATTCATGTGAAATGTCATGGAAAACGCACAAGTGGTGCCTTTTATGAAATAAAAGAGGAATGTTCAACATGAGTAAAGGGACAGAGTCCTGTCCCTCAATAAGCCATGTTTTAAAATAAAGGGGAATACAAGAGCCCAGCAAAAGAGCTTTAACTCTAAGTATAGTTAATTGTTGCATTTCAAAAGTTAACAACCATAATTGTAATTACAGAAAGGGATTGACAAAGAATTTTATCTTCTCTTCAACGTGTTTGATGAGAACCTCAGCTGGTATTTAAATGCCAACATAAAGTACTACTTGAGGATGGAAGAGACATCTATGAAAAAGGATGATGGCTTTGAGGAATCCAACAGGATGCATGGTATGGTTGGATGCTGCTCTATGACAGCAGGGATGAACCTGCAAAGCACAGGCTGATGTTCACCTAAAGGCTGAGCTGGGGGCTGGAAGGGCTGTGTGGTGTTGGCCTGGAATCAAGCCAGGCTGGAGGCACCAGGTGGGACATGGACAAGCAGCACAGCTGTCTGGAGAAGTGTGCTCTCAGTGTATCCAGAGGTGAATTACAAACAAGTTACCCTTCTTCTGACTGGCAGGCCTGTCCTACAAGGTGTATGCTCAAAATCTCCTGGCTATCACCTGCCTGCAGAGAGTTAATTGCTTTCTCCTTTCCAGCCATCAATGGACTTATGTTTGGTAACTTGCCTGGGCTGGACATGTGTGAAGGAGACAAAGTGTCCTGGCACCTCCTGGGCTTGGGCAGCGAAGCGGACGTACACGGAGCTGTGTTTCAGGGAAACACCGTGGTGATGAACGGGATGCGGAGAGATTCAGCCAATCTGTTCCCCCACACATTTGCCACTGCTTTCATGCAGCCTGATAACAGTGGTGAGTGCCTGCACAGCTAACTGGGCAGATGGAAGAGTCTCCCATTGTGGTATTTGCTCCTGGGGCAGATTCTCTGGTGTGGTATGAACTCTTACAGGGTGAGCTGTGCTACAGGTGCTTATTGTGTAAGAAAGCTTCCTGAGATGATTTATGTGTAGGACTTTGTTGTGCCATTCCTGCTTGATTTCTCCAATGACTCTTTTTAACCCTGGCCTGTGGCAACCAAGCTCCCTAAGCACCACAGAGATACACCAAGCACACACTGAGACCGGTCTTCTGGAATCTTCAAAAGCAACTGATTTCCTTGTTCATCCTGCCTCCCTCAGGGACTTTTGAGATCTACTGCCAGACGAGCAATCACTACCAGTCTGGGATGAGGCAACAGTACAACGTTTCCAAGTGTGGAAGGAAGGGCACTGCCTCTGCCCATCGCTACAGGGGAGTGCGGACGTTCTACATCGCGGCGGAGGAGGTGCTGTGGGACTACGCACCCGACCGCAGCTGGGAGAGGGAGCGGCACAACCACTCTGCAGAGAGGTAGAGCCCACCTTCTGGGGAAGCCCATGTCCCAGCAGACCCTGGTGGAGCCTGTTGGGTGTCTTGGCCACCCTGTGACCTGGTGCATTTGCTGGTGGGAGCGCAACCCTCTGCGTCATTATGCTCTCCTTTGCAGCCCAAGCTGGCTCTGGGAGGCTCCTTCAGCTTGTGAACCCCCTGACACAAGTTAGTTGTTTGTTCCCCATGAGGTTTTGGTTTATCTCAGCACTCGTTCTGCATTTCTCAGCTATGCTGACGTGTTTCTGAGCAACGAGAATGGACTGCTCGGCTCCAGGTACAAGAAAGCAGTTTACAGGGAGTACACGGATGGCACTTTCCAAACCCCCAAGGCCAGGATAAGTGGTGATGAGCACCTAGGGATACTGGGTAAGGATGTGTGCATTGGGTACACCTTCCTCTCACACAGAAATGGGACTGGGGCTCTAAAGCTGCAGTGGCTCACAGCTGTAATCTGAAGGCTCACTGGATATTTAGGCATCTGCTGTGTCAGTGCAGAGAAATTGGGACTGTCTCCTACTCACATCTTGGAGACAGCAGTTAGAAGAGTCTGTGCACAGCTTGTAGGAAAGCCTGGGCTTTTCCACTTGCCTTTGCACCAGTGTTCTGTCATGGCTTGGGCAAAGCATGTTTCACAGCTGCATTTCTCTAAGTGTGGGGCAGAAACAACCACTGACTTCTGGAGAGGGGTCTGAGAAATAGAGGGGAAAATCTGTTGCTGTGAGAAATGCTTCTGGGGCAAGAGCTGGCCGCCTTGGGAAGTGGAGGAGCATTTTGCACTGACTAGTGGAGGTCTGTGGAGACAGAACTCTGTGTTATGAACCCAAGGCTGTAAGTGGTGTCAGAACAGCCAGGCTGAGGCAGCATCTGCCACTCAAAATAGGCTGCAGCTCTGATTTGTGACACTGTCAGGCTCAGTTGAATATTACCACATTTTTTGAAACCAATAGCAATGAGTGATCAACATGTGACATTTAGCATAGCAGTATTCAGAAATCAAGCCTTAGCTGTGCTGGGCCCGGTTAAGATGTGTAACCACCTTCATTGTCCTCATTGTGAAAATCAGTCTAGTTTCCTAAGACTTGGATTGGGACTGACATTCAATTCTCTTTTTGGGAGGTAGAGAAGAGGAAGGGGAACATCATAAATATTATAAGGTAATACTTGTGGGGAGAAGATGTTGAGAGAGGGGTGGGAATATCCCAGGAGATGTGCTGATGGATTTTGCTGGTCTCAGAGTACACTCTTCCTGTCTCAAGGCCCTTTTCTGTGGGCGGAAGTGGGCGATATTCTCAACATCGTGTTCAAGAACAACGCCTCGCGACCCTACTCCATCCATGCACACGGGGTGCTGGAGCAGCAGACTGCACATCCCCAGGTGGCAAACCCTGGTAGGTCCCTGTCTCTAGCTGCATTCCTGTGTGGGCTCACTCACACAGCTGATTTTATCCCAGAGCCAGACTGGTTTCCTTAAGCAGCCTCAGATGTCCTGGTTTTGTGACAGTAGAGTGCTGGCACAGGACAGTAACTGGTCTTTCAGGTCCAGCACAGTTTCAGTGATACCATTTGTGTGGGGATGGCAGCCATCTGGGACATGTGTAGGACATTCTTCTGTGTGCAGCCTTATCCCCCCACACTGAGTGTGGTCTCTCTGTGGGAGGGGAGGGTGATGGCAGGTGACAGCTCAGCCAGTCCTGGGGTGGGGGAGTCACTTCTTTGGGATGCATGAGCACAAAATAGTTTGAAATTGGAGAAAATAGTTTGAAATGGGAGAAATGCACAATTGCTTGCTGAGATCTGACTGAAATGGCCACTTTGTCTCATGATCCAGATACTAGTGTATTTAATTTTTGGTCCACTCCAGCTTGCCCAGACTATCCAAGCCACAGTCAGGCTGCCAGCCAGATCCTGTCTTTGTGAAATGGGCTGCTAGTATGAAAAAAGGGTGATTTTAAACCCCAGTTTGAATCAGCATCATAAATTCACTTCAAAGAGAAGAAAGATTATCTTAAGCTCCATCTGAATGAGCTTCCATGGTCATTTCTATGGTCAGGTCCAGTCTCAAAAGCAGCAGATAAACCTGCATTGTGCTGGTACCAGACAGTGTTTACATCCTGTGACCCCTCCCTCTTGCGCTGAGAGGGGAGCTTCCACCCTGCTTTGTGTTTGGCTAAGACAGATGCAATATCTGGCAAATACAGAATTGAATTTGGGCTTTGGAGACAGGATTTTCTTTTTCCATTTGGTTTTGCTGCTGCTTAGTGAGTGGGTGTGTCACCTGGTGTGTGGTGCTGTTCTGTCCATCAGGTGACATTGTGACATACCGGTGGGAAGTTCCTGAGAGGTCTGGTCCAGGGCCAAATGATTCAGCCTGTGTTCCTTGGATCTACTACTCTGCAGTGGACCCAGTAAAGGTAAAATAAAAGTTATAACCAGGAAAGCCTAATTAGACCAATTTTTACCCTGTTTAGAAAACAATGTGAGTTGGGCACAATTTAGAGATTGGCCCAGAATCACCTGGATTCAGGTCACTGGCCCAGAATCACCTGGTGGAAGAATCACCTGGTAACATGTCCAGCCTTCTCCATGGAGAGGAAATCACCTGAATTTTCCTTATGTCTGTCCTTATTTTTTCCTAACAAACCTTCATAAAGCAATTCCACCATCTCTCCTTGCTACTAACCTCCCTCCAGTTATTTGTAGGCTTTTAGAGCACCTCCCAGTTGGTCATGGTTTGTGCTGGTGAGAGCCATAGAGCTAATCTACAAAAGGCAAAAATTGTACAAAATAAATCTCATGAATAAAGAAGGCAGATTTGACCTTTGCTAGAAGTGTCATAGCACTAATTTCACAGGGCAACAACCTGGAGGATCCTGCAATAAACCATCACATTCAACCCAGAAATAATGGCCTTTTTATCTCAAGTTGCAGATGCTTTTGCAGTCACCGAGTGGAAAATACTTTGATACCATCCATATTTATGACTTTTGGATTTGCATTTGTAAGAGCATGTACAGTTCCTGTTCCCGTGCTTCAGTGCCTGATGCTCTCCAACAAGAATACTTGTACAGCAGCACTGGTTGTTTTAAGTGGGGTGATGGGGGTATGGAAAATGATTGCTGAAAGGCAAAGAACTGTGCATAAAAGAGGGTGAGAAGGTCCTTGCCTCAGAGCTCTCCTTCCTTCTGATCAGGATATGTACAGTGGGCTGATTGGGCCCCTGAAGGTCTGCCGGAGAGGAGCCCTGCGGTCCAGTGGCACCAGGAAGGATGTAAAGAGGGAGTTCGCTCTGCTCTTCCTGGTTTTTGATGAAAACCAGTCCTGGTACTTGGAGGAGAATGTGGAACGTTTCAGTAAGGGAAATCACAAGGAGATCAACCTGCTGGATGAGAAATTTGTGGAAAGCAACAAAATGCACGGTAATGTTGGTGTTGATTCTGCAACCTCTCTAAGTAGGGAGCCTGACTTGTGGTGAATGTCCTCATCCTTTCCCATTATCAGTGGCACAGACAGAACTAAACTGTCTGTTCTCAATATTGCAGCACACCTACAGCCCAAATCTTTGATCTGCAGTGAAGGCCGATCGTTGTGGCTGTCCCTGTAAGGAGGAGTAGCAACATCCAAACCAGAGAGGTTAATCTCTGATGTGTCTGAGTGACTCAGAAAAGGAAATAAAATCAAACATGAAATTAACTTGTCAGACAAATTTAATTCTGTTTGTCTCGGGGACCATCAGAGTATGTTGGAGTTCAAATTAATTTTCTGAGCTGTGTGGCTGCAAGATGTGGCTCAGTTGTTTTAGCTGTTTTAGGTTATTTTTACCATAGAAGGATGAACACATTTGTTTAAATTAGCATGTTGTTTATGTTAGTTTATCTCCATATTGTATCTAAGATAACCTCAGCAAAACAGGTCCCTTGACAGTTGTGGAGATAAGAATACTGAGGAGTTGCATTTTGTGTACTGTCATTACTGCTGGTTTTGTATGGGTGAGATAAAGACTCTCCAAATACACATCCATGAAGGTGTAATTGCTAACCCAGTATTACAGCTAGCAGAACCACCATGCTGAAGTTGGATACTTCTTTTAGGCTACACAAAGTGCCCAGGGCAGACCTGGGAGTAAAAGCCTGGTGCTCTGCCCTCAGATCCTGCCTCTTCCCATCTTATTCCCTCTCTTGTCATCTGAGCACGAAAGTCTCCATGTGTGTGCCATAGCAGTCAGCTCACTCACTGTTTTGGTCCCTTTCCTGTATGTGCAGTCACAGCAGGATTCCTTCCAGCTGTGCTACTTGAGAGGTAAAGTCCTGCCATGCAGGGACTTTCCAAATGGTTGGAATGTGATGTGTGAGGCACAGCACCACAGGGCTGCCCACTGCAGGATTTACCCCTTTTCAATGTTCATCAAGGAAATTGCTCAGACATTTATGTGTATGTGGTATATACATGTTTGTCCATCACTGGGCTGGAAATGCCATTTTTATGCATTTTGACTTCTAGAAGCATCCACTTCTGCTGGCTGACTGCAGGTTTTCAGCAAAGGTAGTTCTTGAGATTTATCTGAGCTGAGCTACAGCATGGCCTTGAGTGCAAGTGACTTGTCCTGGCTGTGAGCAGAGTGGATAATTAGCTGAGCTGGGGGACCGTCCTGTGGGGGACACTAACTGCTGATACACTGGGTGCTGTATGAGCTTTGTAGCTTCTAATTTACTGCCTTCCTCTGCAGAGGTGCAGTACCCATACAATTTCACTGACAGCTAACAGCCTTTTTCCCTCTGTGTTATTCCCTGCACAGCAATCAATGGCAGGCTCTATGCCACCTTGCCTGGGCTGACCATGTACCAGGGAGAGAGGGTGAACTGGTACCTGCTGGGAATGGGTCACGAGGTTGATGTCCACACAGTCCATTTTCATGCTGAGACCTTCATATACAAGGTAAGAATATCTGCTGATGGTAAAGCAGATACTGACCACTGATATCAGCACTTTTACTTGACTCTGTGTTTGAATGTTTTTTAATGACTCTGCAGAAGCTTCACCCAGCTAGGAAAAGGATGTGGTTTATACATCCCAGTCTGACTCCCTGAGCCTGTGCTGTGCTGAGATGTCCAGCTTAATCCTTGTTAGGGTTAGGCATTACCAGATCATTTGCTTTCCAAGCTGCAGGCCTGGAGCTGCTTTTTGAAAGCTTTGGGTTTTTTTGAGCATTAAAAAGCTGAAGTGATCCCCAGCAACACTGGCAGAATTTTCTTCCTGAGAAGATGCATTGAGCATTGCAGCTAATGGCCTCCCTTTTCTGATAGAATGGCAAAAGCTACAGAGCAGATGTTGTGGATCTGTTCCCTGGGACCTTTGAAATGGTGGAGATGCTGGTTGGGAACCCTGGGACATGGCTGCTTCACTGTCACGTGGCTGACCATATCCATGCTGGGATGGAGATCCTCTTCACTGTCCTGCCTAGAGGAGGTAGGGAGCTGTCACTGTAAAACATCCAGCAGCACTTCCTGCTACTGCTGTGAAATTCTGAGTGTTTATATCTCAACTCTCTCACGTACTATAAAAAAACAGTTAATGGAGCAGATAATTACTGAAGTGTTATTAAATTATGATGTTTCCTTTAAATATGGTAATGCCTGGAGCTGGAGTTAAAAACAAATTGTTTTCTGGATTTTACATTACCCATGTTGTTGTTCTGAGTTTGATTTTTAGCTTGTGTCTGAACTGGTATGTTCAGCTCTCAGCCAGTAATTGCTCTTACTGAGAACTGGAGGGTGCTCAGAGGTGTCTCTCAGTACTGGGTTAGGCTGCAATGGAGCCCACATGGTGATGTGGTTTTAGATGTATTACCAAAACAGTGAATGCTCCAGTGTTTCAGCTGTGGGTGACCAGTGCCTGCCCAGAGTCAGGGCCATCTCTGTTTCTCCCTCAGCACTTCCCTTCTGAAGGATGGGAAGGGTTGTGCACTGGAACTGGGGCTGCCTCTGAAGCAGGTGATACAAAAATTCTCATGTCATGTAGAGAGGGAAAACATGGACAGGACAAAGGACAGCCTGCTAGTCCTGGAAAACCATGCTGCCTCTGGATCTGATCCTTGCCAGATATGCCTTGTTCTGGGCTTTGCCTGCTTAGCCCAACACCTTCTCACCCTCCTTTTGTTTCCTTTCAGAGTCAGAGCTGGAAGACTTGACTGCCACCCAAGGTATGGTGTGTACAGCACTGCCAAACCCTGTCTGTGGGAAGGGGAGAGGGCAGATCCCTGAGCAACACAGAGGTTTAGATCTGTGTAAGGGGAGGGAGGAACACACACAGCACCCACAACCTCTACTCTGCCAGCCTGGCAGTTCCTTGGTGTGAGGCCTTTTTCCAGTAGATAACAGGGAGGGCACCAGTCTGTCTCTGGTGATAGAAATAAGGAGGTTGGGCTGGTTAGGTTTGTTTGCCTGTGTTAGGTGGAAAAGGTTAGTGGCCTCACCCTGTTGTGCCTGCTATGTATGGATTCAGATTCAGGGTATGAGCTTAGGTCCTGGCAGAGATTTGGAGGAGGTTGCCTGGGATGGGTTGCCTTCCCTCTTTGGACTGTCAGTGACCCTGTGGTTTAGGGAAGTTTCACAATCATCTCTACAAGCTGAAGGGATGGAGTCAGCATGCAAACACGCACATCTGCCTTCTGCTCTGATGTTCCCCCAAGAAAAGAGTCCAAGCACGTGTCTGGAGTTTTTTTGGGTGTTGTAAAGAGCAGATGTGAGAAGGCATTTGGTTGAGCAGCACAGAGAGAAGGGGAGTAGTAGATATCCCTTTGAAATTTTCTGTGGTAGAAGTCTGAGTAGCGTACACTGGTGGTTTATTTTCCTGATTTTTCATCTTCCTTCACAACTCCATTTTCAGCTGCTGTGAGGAAATTCAGCTGAGCTGATTTGAGAGCCAGTTCAGGCCAGTTACAAATGCAGCCACCTACCTACAACTCAGCAGACTTTCCCCACTGTTATTTCAGTCATTTTCTCCCCAACATTATCCTCACTCAAAATGGACAAACCAGAAGAGGAGTAGGAAGTACGTGAGAGCAGTAGTGGAAATATTAAATAATTTGGTTTCATACCATATGCAGATATCAGCTTGTGTGATATCAGCATATGTGATATCAGATATCAGCTTCTTCACCAGGCTGAAACCTTGGCCAACAGTTGTTGCCTGAGCAGACAGCCCCTTTTCTCAGGAGGTGGCTGCTGCCTCTGTGTGGAGGCACAAGCAAGCTCAGGGTCTTGGTGACTCACCATGGGCATGGCTGAGTGAGTGCACTCAGTGTGTAGGACAGCAGCCATGGGCACAGGGAGCGTGAGCTGGGGCAACTTGCAGCAGCCCCAGCCTGGACACGTTCTCATCTCTGGGCTGGACGCAGCAGTGGCTGACTGGGCCTGGACAGCTGTGAGACACTGTCAGGTTCTGGGGTGGAGCAGGTTAGGGAAGGAACCATCCATCTCAAATCTCTGTGTGGGCTCAGGGGTGAGGGTCTGACAGATGGATGGCACTGGGGCCTCCTTTGAATCATTGAATCATTAAGATTGGAAAGACCTCTAAGATCATTGAGTACAACCATGAACTCAGCACTGTCATGTCTACCACTGAGACTTGTCTCTAAGCTCCGTATCTACACATCTTTTGAACATTTCCAGGGTTGGTGATTCCACTACTTTGCATCATGTTTTTCTTAATGCTCCTTTGTTGCATTTCTTGCAACCTTTCAGTTCTGGTATTGCTGGCTGTTGTTGAAAATACCCTTCTGTTTGTCTCTCAGGGTTGCTGCAGGAGGATGAGGATGGGTCCCAGAAGATGATACTTTTTGGATCTAAGGTGACCCAAGAGCAGATAGAGGCCACAGTCATCTCTCTGGCTGTTATAGGAGTCCTGCTGCTCCTGGCTGCTGGTGTCCTCCTGGGAGCAGTCATCCATCTCGAGAGGCAAAAGAGGTTACGACGCAATCGGAGATCCATCCTGGATGACGGATTCAAACTCATGTCTCAAAAGAATTCTGGTCTCTGAAAGCCATGTACAAACATTGGGCTGTGTGCTTGGAGCAGGGGCTGGATCCTTGTCCACAGCAAAGATTTTGGGGCATCATTTCAATTGTGCACTGTACTTCTAGAAGCTGAGGAGGCAAAGCTGGAGCCCTGACCTTTGCATATAGTCTCCTCAGCCCTCTGTAAAGAAAATCCAGGAGAGATACAAGGACCCTTTGAACTGACTGAAGACAAATAATGATTAAAAAAGGTCCTCTGGAATACTCTCCTTCCCCAAGGAAGAGAAGGGGACATTTTCTTCTCTCCAGAACAGCTCCAATTGGTCTTTCCTAGCAGAATAGCTTAGGCCAGATTCCAGTCTTGCTCCATTGCCAGAACCGAGTTGGGAATTGTCTCCCAAGAAACTGTGAACCATTAATGTAATTAATTTGAAGGAGAGAAATATAATATTTTCAGTTTTGTGAATCAGTGAAGAATACAGAAAAAAGATGGTTAATTTAGAGTTGGATTGCTGTTTTTGATTAATAAGTGGGCAGACACAAGTTCAGGGCACTGCATACCACTGTGAGAACCCCATCAAGGACCATGACAAGCTGTGCCTCGCTGTCAGCCTTGCTGTGACACATCCTTTTGCTCTTTGCTGGTGGTGGGTGGTGGCACCAGAGTTCTGTAGCTCACCTGTGGGCTGTGGTAGCCATCTTTCAGCATCAGTGTGCCCACACAGATCACCATAACATCATCCTGTGTGTGCCCACACATCCCACAGTCCTCTTGCCCTGTGGGTCAAGTACTGAGCCCTTCCCTGTGAAATATCTGTCCAGCTCCCTCCCCTGAATCCCCATTACCCAAATGGGTGCAGGTTAGTGCTTCCATATTTCTGTGCCTGGTTTTAAAATGGAAAGAGCATAAAAGCAATCTGTTCTGGGTGGCTTTCAGAGGCAATTAAAGCAGCTAAGTGGCTCTAATTACAAGGGCCTGCTGAGGGCTCCTTAGGTATAACAGCACCATTTTCTTCAGAACAGTGGTTATCACATACATAATCATGTTCAATTCATATCAAGCCCCTGCATAATTCCAGCTGCCTTTTCCTTTGGCAGTGAGGACAAAGCTCATTCTTTTTCTTTCATTATACTTCATTAAGCCTGGTGAGGGGCTGGAGGGCTGTTGAATACTCTGAATATGGATGAATTTTGCTCAGATTCAAGGCTGGTTCAGTTGCTACTGCAAACCAGAGGTTTCTAAACCCATCAGTTGCAGGGAATTTTAGAAGCTATGGCATGAGAAATAAGAATGAAGAAGTCTTTATTTCATTTTTTCCCCCTTGACTTGTTAAAAAATAGATAAAAAATGTTTTGGGCCTGTGCTGAGACAAAGGAGTGAGTTTAAATGTATTCCCTTGCTTCAGGGCAGCAGAACAGGGAAATTGCCCTTCCTGCAGCTCTGCAGCCTGGTCTCAGACTGGGCTTTGGGTGCTGGCCCCAAGCAGGGCAGCAGAGGGTTAGGAGCTGGATTTTGCACATTCCATAAACAGCAGGCTGCCAAAATTCCTGCAATGTTGTGGTTTTTGGGCCAAGTGGAGCATCAGTGGCAGAGGTCTCCTCTCCAGCAGGGGTTGTGAGGAACGCTGAGGGTAGGCTCTGGAGAAGCCTGTGATGTGAGGTCTGTGTCCTGTGAGCACCAATTCCTCCTCAACCTGAGAAAACTCAAGGGAGAGCTTTGGACAAAACAGAAACAGATAATTTTTCTAGAATCTTCTGCTGCAGCAAACTGACAAAGCACAGTTTATCAGCAAGTTCACAACTGCTTCTAAGTGGGAGTCAGCTCTCCCAGCCAGTGTGCATGTGAGGAGGAGGAGAGATCACAGAATATTCTGAGTTGGAAGGGACCTACAAGGATTGCAGAGCCTGGTCCTTCGGTGGATGGCCCATACAGGGATTGGAGCCTCAGCCCTGGCATTATTAGCACCATGCTTTAACCATCTGAGCTAGTCCAATAAACCTCCACCAGAAACCCACCCCACTTTAACCCATACTGCCAGTACGAGTTCAGAACAGGTTTGCTGCCATGGAAGGATGGGTGCTGCAGCTTTTGTATGGGATCAATGTAAGGAGCAGTTAATACTGCCTGTTGTAGTTGCTTTAGGTAGTGCTTTGTCTGCAGTTTTAACACTGCAGCACCCCATTAGCTGCCATGACAGTTTCAAAAGTTGACTCAGATGATCACCCACCTCTTTGAAGCCTTCCAGGCTATCTCAGGTGACTGCAAAGCAAAATTACTTGTTGCATTGCAGCAGCTGGCTGTTTGCAGCAGGGCTGGGGTGGGATCCCTGTGCTGTCACCCTGCTCAGTGATGGGCAGGCAGCCATGGCTGTGTGGCTCATCCTCCTGCTGGCTCCCCCTCCAACTGTGCATGGGAGATGTGTGAGTCAAAAGCCTTTTGGCTGTGCACGTGAAAATATAAAGTTCTGTCTTTGTACTTTTTTCTTGAAACACAAAAGTTAACGTGGAATTAACCCATGGCACTTCATGAAACAACTGAGACTGGTAATTGTCAGCAAAAGGGTTTGCTGGGCTCTCAGCTTGTTGTGCAGCTTCTAATTCTGAGCTAAATTGCTTGGTGATCCAGACTGGCCATGCAGCCTGTTTGCAGTTTTGTTGGCATAGCAAACTATAGAAGTGATGGCAAGTCTGGAGTGATGTGCTCACAGATTGCCTGGGGAGAGGAATTTTGGCACAACAGCTGCCAAAACAAGGGGATCTGCAAGGTAAAATCAGAGGATGATCTGAGCAGAAGAGAAAGCTGCATCTGGCATATTCATGTATGGAGTCTGGGATATGGGGTGTAGGAATAAGGCAGTGTGCACACACGAGGTACCAGACCTGCTGCAGCACTCGTCTTGGAAACAATCAATAAATTCAGTCACAGACTGTTCTGGGATGTGAGAAGAGCAGGACTAGGCATGTGATTGATCAAACAGCTGTTGTTGAAATTAGCATTTATGGTGTTAAAAATCAAAGACAGCATGTCTTGGAAATCAGTTTGTTTGTTAATTTGCTCTTATTTTGGGAAAGTAAATATGTTGCTCACCAGATGCTTTATAAACCTAATGTCCTTTGACATTTTGTTCTTGAGAAGCAAGCTTCATTCTGCATTCTGTAACTGTGGGAAGGATGGGCGAGATGAAACAGTCACCTATCCCTGAAGAGACACAAGGAAACATTAAAGGAGGAGTTCAGGCTGTTGGGAGAAGGCGTGGGCAAGGAACTTGCTGCATGAGAGACAGTTCAATGCATGCTGTGCATGTCTGGTAGGCACAGGACAGAGAAATACTCTCTTATTCAGTGTCATGAAGTATAACAAAGAGTTATGTCTTACTTTGTGTATGTCGATATGGAAAGCTTTGCAGTCTGTCACTGTAAGGAGCTGACAGAAAATCCAGCCTGTAGGACCTTCTTAATGGATCCTTATTTTTCATATTTAGGGTTTTTTTCTTCCAAGGAAAGGTTTCCTTTCTAGAGGCAAGTGAAGAGCAGCCATCTTCTTTGGGTCAGGCTGACCTGCTTTGTGAGAAGCAAACAAGCCCAAAGCAAAGCTGAGGATGGTAGTGAGCACATGTGTCCCTGCCTGCCTATGGGCTCCTGCTGCTGGAGGTTGTGCTGGGACAGCAGTGGCTGTGTGAGGGAATGGGGCTGGCAGTGAGACAGTTCTATTCCCCATGTCATTGCCAAATGCAGGAAGGTCTTAAGCAAAACATTACATGTGGGAAAGGCCACTGGTGTGGGTGCTTTTGTAGTGTCAGTTCCTCCAGGTTTGGTGTTCCTTCCCATCCTTTTGAAAACTTCCAGGTGGTTGTGCTTTGGAGCCAGTGGGGTGAGGGATGTACAGCCAGACTTGGATGGGCTTATCAAAACTGAGCCTCTTTACAAGGCTGAACATGAGAATTGTGACTAGTCCAATTTGCAGACTCTCAGTTTGTTAAACATCAAAAGAACCCAAGGAGTGAAGCAGCATGGGTATGAGGAGGTGGCTGGTCAGCTGGTGAGCACTGCAGTGCTCCAGCAGGGCCAGAAGAGCTTGTTAGTGCTGCTGAAACAATCTTCAACCTCCTTTCATCAATACTCTGTGAATATACAACTCAGCAGGTTACAGCTGGTATGTGACCCCAGAAAACTTCCTTTCTGCTTCATTTTCTCAATGCAAAAGAAATAATTTCAGACGGGAAGAGCTGCTCAATGTGCTCAATGGCCTGGATGTTCAAGATGATGCTGCTATAAGCCTGTCTACAGATGTTCCTGGATACATGCCCATTTTTGCACCAGCCCAGTGTACAATACCTTATTCCAAGGGCTGTACAACCACAAGGGAGGGGCCTCATAGGTTGTACAGCTGCACAGGAGGGGCCCTGTTGCCCACTGCCAGCCCTGGAGCCAGTGGCTGGCTCCTGTCCTGTACCAGGGTCTGGCCACACTCTTAAACATGTAGCTCTTTGCAAAGCTGAGTATTATTTAAAATAATTTCTCACTGCTGAAGGCATGTCATGCCTTTAAGTTGTAATCTCTTGTTTCACAAAAAACTCAATGCACATTTCCTGACTGAAAGATTTTGCTTCAATAAAGCTGGAACAGGCATTCCAGCTGTACTTTCTGAATATCTGAGGGAGATTTATGTCAAAACTACCCCCTTTCTTTCAAAAAGTCTTCACAATGGAAAATGGAAATTATCCTTTCAGTTCATAAATCTGTTTTGATGTGACCAGAATGATTAATTTGATTTTCACGAGGTACAACTGAAACTATTTAAAAAAATATATTGACCTGTTAGGCTGGGACTAGAGCCTACAGTAAATGAAGTTTGAATTTGTCCCTTTCTCCAGTCATTGGCACAGACCCAAGGCAGCTGCCTGGGAAGGGCCAAAGATGGTCCTTAAGTGAAGCTGCCACCCAAGTCGAAGCTGCCCTTTCCTTGTGAGCTCTTCCCTCCCCCTCTCTTCCCATCCTTGCTCCCTCTGAAGGTCTGGCTGCAAGTCTTGTGTCAGAATGGATTGTGGCCCATGGTTTTCTCTCTACAGCCTTTAGAGATTTTTGGCTTGGGGGTGTTTTGTGAGTTAGCCTGGAAGAACTGACCACGATCCCTTGGCATTGTTAATTGCCAGTCTGAGAAGCCCAGTGGGTGAGGAACCATGGCTTTTATGCCTTTGTTAATATTCCAGATGCACAGCTCAGAAATGGATCCTCTTGGGTCCTGTTCTGATCCTCAGTGAGTGGAACCCGCAGACCTATGGCAGAACTGCAAATTTTAGGTGTAAAAATACCAGGTTCCACAGTTGCTTTATGAGGACCCTCCTGGGAAATGGATTGCTGGTGCTGTGGCTGAGTTATGTCATTTCCCTTGGGTGAAGCTCTACAAAGATTTGATAAAACAGACAGCAGTGTTTCATTAGCCAGCAAATTCCCAAAAGGCTGATAATCCAGCAGAGCATCAAATTACTGTCTGCAGTGATACAGGATGGGAGACTAGGGCACAGCTTTTCATGCTTTGAGAAATTCAGATAAATCACTGTCAGGGTAAGTTATCATCTTCAGTCAAGTTGAGAGCCTGAAGACTGATTACAAGTGGAGAGGCTGTGGGGAAGGGTCTGGAATCAAGCTGAGCCACAGTAACAGAGTTCTTGAAATGCCCAGGGGCATCACTTAGCATAATGGTTGATGCCTACATGCTGTGACCTCAGGGTCTGTTAGGAAGCAGCTGGCATCTCAAAAGCTTTGGGAGTAAATTGCTGCTGCTCCTTAATTTTTCAAAGAATTCAAATAGCAACAGCTGATGTTGGTATTTCACCCCACGTTTCAGACAGCAATTTCATTCTTACCCAGGGGGATATCAGTATTACTGAAACACAAACTATATCCTGATTTGGGCGATTTTGAAGAGTCAAGTGAAATGGAACCAAGATTTAAAATTCTTCTCATTTCAGTTTGCCCAAATATTGCCCAATCAAACCAAACACCTCCTCAGACTTTGCCCATATTTAATCAATATCATTGAATTCTTGTGTCCTGAGCCACGTGGCTCCTGCACTTGATCTGTGACCTCTGACAGCTCTTTAGCTACACAGTCATGCTCTGTTAGGGCTTTCCTGTGGATCCTTTCCCCTAGGCTGCTTTGTGCTGCTTTATTTATCTGCCCTTCCATAACCTCACTGCCTCAGTAGTGCTTCATGACAGCGGCTGCTTTATGGGTTCCATCCCTGCCTACCCACCAGGATTTGTCCCACTGACCACCTCTCCCAAGGTCTCCTGGTGCTGCTCTACACACTCCATTGAACAGTTCTTTGAGTCACCTGCAGCACCCAGCTTTACTGCAGCTTCTCTCTAAATGGTGAAGCTCAGAAAAACAGCAAATTCATTTTACAAGTGTGTTGCCATGGCAATGCCACATCTGGATCTTGTGCCTGTTTGTAGCTGGACGTGTACAGGTACATCCTGTAACCGAGAGTCTGGGGTCAGAGAGCAGATGATGATTTTGATGGAACACGGCAATAAGTTGTTAAGCACATTCTGAACATGTCTTTCCAGCTGACAGTCATGACCCAGCTTTCTGTAGGCTAAAGATACATAAATTACTAAACCAAATGGAGGAGAGTCAATGAATCCCTGGATATCTTAAGGTGATGGCAAATAAATTTCACAGTGTGGACTGGAAGGGCAACAAACCTTAACTGGATTCATACCTAGCACAACAAATTTCTGACTGCAAGGCACAATCCCAACACATGACAGAACTCAGCTGGGCTTCTCTGAGATTCTGGTTTGTTTTGTGTGATAAGAAAGAATCTTTTCAGCAGGTTGTCTACCTGTTCCATTTGACATTTCGATGCTAAACCTCTGTGAAGACAGAAGTAATTTGCTCTGTTCCTGCTGAGTGAGCCCCTCGCTGGCTCCTGGCTGTGTGTCACAGTGATATTGGCTGTGGCAAACGTGATCAGCCCAGACTGTGGGGCACAGCACACAGAGGGAATGTGAGAATTGATCGAGGGCTTTGCAAGGAAGGAGGGTCCCGAAGGAGCCTCAGTCAGAAATGTGGATTGCAGTTTGTGTGCCTGGCTGCTGCCCTGGCAGCATCAGCCTCCTCTGTTTATCTGGGGTTTGTGGCTGGTTGCCCCAGCCCAGCCTGTGGATTCCAGGCCTGGGGCACCACCCCCAGCCCTTGCCAATGCACTCTCAAAACATCTGTGTTTGTGCTGATGCTCCTCACAAAAGCCTGAGATGTTTTCATTGCTGTCAGAGCATTTAGCACACCTTCCATGTCCTGTGTGTAAGCTCTGGGAATTTGGCTGCACAGAAAACAGGGAAAAAGTCATATTGTCCTAGATGCTGATTAGTAACAGATGAAGCAAGGTGGTGGCCAGAGATTCAGGGCTGCTTTTGCCTGCTTTTCTGTGGCAAAAAGACATTACAACAAACAAAACATCCTAAACCAAATGCTTATGCAGAACTAGTTTCTTTGACTTTTGTTTCACACACACATGGGGATGTTCTCAGTGTTCTTGCAAATTTGGCTGGCTGCTTATGCTTACAACTGCTTCACCTTCCAGCAGCTCCAGCTGCTCAGCAGCGGCTCCAGAAGTCCCTGCCCAGCATGGGTCAAAGCAGCACTATGGGTCAGAGGACAGAAAGGAATCCTTTGTGTGCAGGGCTGCTTGTTTTGCTTCAGGTTGACTCATGGAAATGTTCCAGTGATGCAGAAAGAGACGATATTTGGTTATGGAGACGTGCTGTGCTGGGTCTGAGGTTCAGCAGTTCAGGTGCTGTTGTTGATAATTGAACCTTTGTAATTAATAGCCACTTCCACTCAGGGCTCTCAAGGTTTTTGAGTGTTATCCTGTTAAGTTGGCAGCAGAAGGGATTTGTAAGACTGCCAGGAACAAAATCCTCTGCTCAGCATGGGAGAAATTTGGATATAATTCAGGGCCACTTTGCTTCAGACAGACTGTAATTAAAATTTCATAATACCTTCTGGAGGTGAGATTTCTGTGCAAATCAGGTACACAGGTTCATAAAACCTTTTTGGCCAGTGTTAGAGGTGCTGAAAGCAGACAGCCTGTTCCCAAACAGCTTATTATTTTTGAACTTACATGGGGCTAAGTTCTGGGAAATTTTAGGAAAACAGAAACAATAAGAATACCATTCATTTCAAAGGGATCAGGATTAGAGCTAAAGACAGGAATAGCTGTGTAAACTTCTAAGCTACTTTTATAAAATTAAGTGCATTTCTCTGTGTTTTGGGTCAGTCCTCAGCACCTTTGGAGCTGCTGGAATGTCAGGGTTTTTTTCTCCCTTGTTTGTTTTTTTTCCTCCTGTATTTCTCCTTTGTTACACAGTGTACCCATTCCAGAGTGATGTGTAATCACCCAAACCAAATCACTAAGAAGTGACTGGAGAGAAACATTTCTAAATTAGATTATTTGGCTCCCAAATTGCATCTTCCCCCTCTTCCCCCACAACTGATTTCGAGACAGATGCAATTGCAGCCATGACCTATTGATGACCAGAGGAGATGTAAGCCCTCAGAGAAGCTGCCTGTGTTTGATTAATGCCCAAGTCTGTCCAGCCTAAGGAGAAGGTTCTTAATTTAAGTAAACAACAGCAGAAAAAAAAAAAGTAGGAATTTGTACTCTGTATTGAAAACCTCTCACACAGGAAACCTCTCATCGACTTTTGTATTTCTTTTCAAATTCTGACGGTTAGAAAAGAGGTATTACAGTCTCAAACTTTATTTCTTTCTCTTTTTCACTTACCTCCTTTCAGGCATTTCTTCCAAGCTGAAAGCCCAGATACAATGGTAGTCTCTGAAGGAAAATAGTTATGATGATGACTGCAGCCCTGGTGGCATTGTTCCTCCTTGACATTCGGCAGTATTCAAGAAATGAATGACATTACCTTAAAAAATATGTTCTGGAAGCAGGTGAGGTCTCATCAGGCTGATTCATCAAGCAAAGTCTTTAGGGTAGTTTGACTCAGACACTTTTTTTCTTTCCCTAGTACATACTTCCCTGCACCAAGGAACTCCCATTCTCAGTGATTCAGTCCTTTGGAATGGCTTTCTCTGTCCTTCAGAACATTTTTTCCTTTATTGTTACTTCCAGGACAGTGAATGGTTCAGCACTTGCCAGTGGTTCTGGCTGAGCTGTGTTCCTTCTGCTTAACAGGGAACACATGAAGATGTTCTTGTCTCTTGCTTATTCTAGCTGGCTGAGGTTGACTGACCCTTCCCCCACACCCTCAACCTGTCTCTCATGCTGCAGAGAAATAAAGAAGAACAAAGGCTGTCTCATTACACTTTCACTTCTGGAATTCTTCTGGAATGTGTTTGTGTTTCTAGAACGTGGAATATTGTGTGCTGGGGAGAAAACAAGACCAAATAATTTCTACTCTGCTGACCACTGGCAATTTACAGTATGAACAAGAATGTTATACCACCAGTAACTTGGAGTTTTAAAAGTTTCAGGAAAGGTTTTAAAGGAGAAAGTGATTTACTGGAGAAGAGTTTGAGACTGATGGGGTGATGGTGTTGGGACTGCAGAGGTGCCTGGTGCTGTCACTGACCTGAGGGTCAGCAGAGCAGTGCTGGGGCAGCAGCAGGGAGGACAGGTGCTGGCCATGTGCTCAGGCTGAGCTGCAGGAGGGGTCAGTGCATCCCATTCCTTGGAAGTATCCTGGTGGCCACGGCTCCCAGATGCCCAGGTGGTGGGTGGGGAGTTCAGGCTGTGGTGTCCCACGCTCCCCTGGCTGCCCTGGGCAGGTGGTGGGCAGAGAGCAGGGTTTGACCTGACTGTTCACTCTTCTGTCTTAAAAATACTTCTACACAGTAATTTTTATAAACACCCCCTGTAATCCCCCACACCTTTGCCAAGTCACCTCGTCAAATTCCTGGTGGTACTTTGAAAAAAGTGCAGTCCTCCCAACAGGGGGTTGTGCCAGGGCAGGGGATAGTGCCACAGCCCTGTGTCCTGGTGCCAGCATCAGACCTCTACAGCAGAAGACACACTGAGACTAGAAGCCTGAGACTGAAAAGAAAAATGGATACTTCCAAAGGATATTGTGTTTTTTCTAATATCTCTTTATCTTTAGGACCAGCTCAAACAAACACCTCTTCCTGGACACACATTTAGCCTCTTTTCTTCCCAGCTTTCTTTCAAATCCAAGTGTTACATGGAGTCCCTCAAGACCAAGCTGCTGCCACCTGCACTGTGCTGGAGCAGCAGCTCCAGGGCAGCCCACTCCAGGATGGAGCCGCCTGGTGGGAGCTGTGGGACCACCTGGTGCCCCAGAGGGAGTGTGCTGGGTGGTTTCTGGCACCTGTCCCCAGCTGCTGCTCTCAGCTGGAAGGAGCTGCTCTGAGACCACCTCCTGCTACATTACCCAACGCCAAACCCAAGGAACAGCAGTTTGGGCTCTGATTTTTGCCCCTCCCAAGGCTCTTTGTTTCCCTGAACTGAATGCTGATGCCACCCACCTGGCTTCCCCCAGCACCAGGAAACAGGCAAAGAGAAGAAAGGCTAAGGAGAGAGGGTAGCAGCTGTGTAATTTTGCATAACAGCACAATTTTGGGAGGTTTCAGCTGATTGTACCATAATAGCAGCTGGTTTTGTGCGCTGATGGAGCTGCAGTTGGTCTGTGCTCAGAAATGGGTCAGGGAGAGGAACGAGCTGTTAGGGCCATCACCCTTCCATGGGGGCACCAGTGGAGCTGTGCATTTCACTTTGAGTCCTGCAACTGGTTTCCATCTCTGTGAAGAGGTGCTGAGGCACGGGGTGGTAGGGTTTAGCTGAGCAATGGTCAAAACTCCTGTAGCACCAGCTGTGCCCCTGCTGCACTTAGCAGACATCCTACTAAGCTTTCCTCCAGCTACAGCCCTTGTTTGGAACTCACTTCTGAGCACTGACATCACTCCTGCAGCTTGCCAAGGAGCCTTTTGGAGCCCATAGTCAGGAGGGGCACCCATGTGTCCGTGTGCCAGAGAGAGGTTTGTCTTTGGGGTGTGTGGTGCCTCTGTCCCTGAAATTTTGGATGTTGAAAAGAGATTTGGGCATTCACAGATCATCTAGGAGCGTGGTATCTGGCATCTAAAGGAAAAAGTACGTGTAAATTTTTTTTCCCTTGCAAGCCAGGAATTGTAGTGAGTGCAGCTGGGGCTGTTAAGGAGAGAAAACAAAGCAGTGGATAATTCTGCTTTTCCTGGAGCAGTCAGATAAAGGGCAGCTGAAAAGAGAGAAGGGAATGAATGCAAGAAATGTTTTTCATACTAGAAATGCAAACTAACCTAAACTGGAATTGTCATCAGTGTTTCCAAAACTTAGCTCCTGAAATATCTGAAGAAATAAAAAAGAAAAAACAAAATCCAAGAAGGAATAAGAGGCACTGAAAAAGGCTGTGAATGCTTTAAGGGCAAAAGAATCCCGGTGGGAGATGCCCAGACTGTCAAGGATGTGAAGGGCACTGTGGAGTAATGAGTGCTGGCAGGTGGGGGTGAGGAGTGATCTTTTGGCTGAGCTGCTTCCAGAGCCGACCTCCCCACACCTGAGATGAGGCTATTTTCTGATTCTCACTGTCAATCGACCACCACTGCCCTCCCTGAGGGATCCCTGCACAGGGCCACGTCCCCTGGAGGCATTCACCTCCTCCAGCTCTATACCAAGACCCCAAACTCAGCAACTGAACTCTGGGTTGAGAGACTAAAATTGGTGATATTATTTTAGAGAAGTATTTGCTTCTGAAGTATAAAAAGGTATTTTTAAATTTTTTTTTAATTGAATGAGGTAAAATGGATTGTCCATAGCTAAAACTTCAGATTGTTGGTGATGGCATTTATGTCCTGGCTTTCATTCAGATTTTCAGTGAAAAAACAGCATTTTCAGAATACAACCTGCAGAACACCACGTATTCTCCAGTCACACTCTGAATAAGAAAGCTGCTCCTCATGGGTGGGTTTTGGGACTGTATGTTCAGGGCTCATGGCATCCCTGTCTTCAGAAATGTTTCCTTTCAAATAATACTTTATCTTCTGCATCACTTATTCAAGGACCCTGGCTCTTGATTCCTGTCTGAATATTTGTAGCTGCTACTAAAGTCAGACTGGGGGCGGGGGGCGTTTGGTTATTTTTTGAAACCTCAAAGTAGTTTTCCTTCCAGAGGAGTTCCCTTCAAACTAAGGAAAAAAGGCTTGACAGAGGCTTCCAGAGCAACTCTCCACCCTTTGCCATTGTCAGCTGGCTCTGGAACAACCCATCTGGCTTTTTCTCCTGGTATTGAATCCTCTAGAAAGTGAAAAACCCTCAATGCTGCCTGAACCTCGCAGTGCTCACTTCTGTCTCTTGAGGGACCATGAGTGAGAGTTGCCATGTCAGCTCCCCTGAGCAACCTGTCTCCTTTGTATCTGCTGAGCCTTCTTTGCCTAGAGCCAATCTTCTGCAGTAGTGCCTGTCAAATTCCATGTCCTGAGCCACAGAGACTCCCTTGGCTTTACTTCACAGCCATTTGATAGTCATAGGGAATAACTTGAAGTTTTAGAATAGAACTCTGTCCTTTCAGCTGAGAACAACATCCTCTACCCTCCTCGAGGGCTTTGCTGTGTGTGCTACAGCTGCTCCTCTCTGGGTGTCTGGCACATGGAATTAGAAATAATTGCAGCTACAGTAGAGAAGTCATGGTAAACCTGTCAGGTACATTGTACTGAGCAAGAGCTGACTCTTCCTCTGCTCTGGGGAGTTCTTCCTCGCCAGCTGAGGGACACTCAGGCTGCTCTCTAGGAAAGGACATGGTCCATTACAGTACAGCAGCTGGAGCCATGCAGCTCCTCCCCAGTGTTCCAGTTCACTGTGAATAATTTAGATCAGGCTTCACTGCAGAAAGGCTGGTCTAGCTATTTGAAGTTATTTCCAGCTCCTAAGTCAAGCATCAGCTCCCTGATACCCCACACGTGTCCTCCATTGTTTGTTCCTTCTGTCTGCAGCATGAGAATCCAATTACACTGCCTCCAAGAAAGCTCTGAGAATAAAAGCTCAAATACTCTTTCAAGGGGCTGTAATTCAGTATCTGGCAGAGACAGTTTGTGCCTAGCGCCTTCCTTACGCATTTTTCCCCCAAAGAGGGATTTTTCTCAGGGAAAAAACAAAACCCATTGAGACTGGTAAATTTACCACATTAAGAGTTGTAAATGTTATGATTTTGCCCAAAAGTCTGTCCTCAATAAGTGAAAATATTTTGTAAAAGCTGGATTATAGCTACAATGGCTCTCATATATCCAGAGGGAGCACGCAGTTAATGATGTGAGTGGGAGGGAGGAGCACACAGGTGACCCTTGCATTGCTGTGAGCTGAGCAGATCTTTCCCTCCCCAGGAGCCAAACCTTGGCTCACCTGCACAGAGAGGCATCGTGTACAGTGTGGTTTTGAATGGTTAGCACCTGTCTGAATTACAGAACTGCTTTATTTAATGCATTACTGGGGAATTCACTCTATTATCACCGAATGTGGGTTATTATGATCAAGTCAGTGAAATGTCCTGGAAAATTCCAGAGCCTGTTCCTCCCACATTTTCTGAGTCACAAAAGCAGGACTAATCATTGCAAATGAAGAAGAATACAGTGTCCCAAGTGCCTTAAAGCAAATATGAAAAAAGAAAATGTTGCAGATTCATGGTATACGAGGAATGTCCAGACCCTTATTTCTAGCACACCTTTTGAGTGAAATAAAAGTTCAGGGGTTGTTCTCTTGTTGTTTCTGTTATTTATCAAACTTTTATTTAATGTAGAAAAGAGTAAACTATGAAACTCTCTAGGGCAGAGAAATCTTGCAAGAAACTGCATGGTGCACAAATTGAATTGAATTTTCCTCATTTGGACTTGACAATTTCAGCTGTTGAATTTTCTCCCTTTGAACGAGGCTCAGGCACTGAAACTTCCAGTCTGCTTCCAGCTGCTTTCAGCTCTGAATGGCAGAGCAGAGACACTTTCTTTTTCAATCCAGAAATTGATTACTGCACCTGCAGACCTTGGTTTAGGCTTTGCCAGGATCCCTGCTTCCTGTGGCCCAGCTCCCAGCTGGTAGGAGAGGGGATTCTCTCGGAGGCTGGGCACTCCTGGGGGGTGCTCTGGGCATCAGCTCTGTGTCCTGAGAGCAGACCCAAAGGGGAGTAGCACTTTATCTCCAGCAGCTCTCACCTCCTTTCCTGATGACATGGGAAGCCCACACTCAGCATCAGGAGCGGAGCTCAGGGAAGGATGGATGGAGAAGACCAAGGCAAGAAGCCAAAAAAATCAATTGGAACACAAAGGGAATATCTGCATTAGGAAAAGTTTTAATGCAGTGATCTCGGATTCACAGGATTTCTCATCTGCCTTCTTGTGAAGTCTTTAGATACCTCATAAATATAAAATATAACAATCTGCAGGGACCTGTGGGGATAATTTTATTCAGTTTTTGAGCTCAATATCCAGTAATGAAAGCATTTTCTCTACCTCTTTGTGGGAGCAGACAGGGACAAGCATTTGAATGCGGGTACCCACTGAGCCTACAGTAACAACCTGTGGAGAAAATCTCCATTGCTATTATGATTTGCCTCATCATTAAATTTTGCCCACTAGTGGAGATGAATCATGTCTTTAGAACTCATTTCCTTAAAATTAGCTTAAATTCAGGTGCAAGTGCAAGCAGTCTCGACCCTGGATGCTTTTACATGCTGTACAATGAGTGTGACTGCTGAATTATCTCCCTTCTCTCT
The DNA here is from genome assembly GCA_013399945.1 of Ploceus nigricollis. Taxonomy (NCBI): domain Eukaryota; kingdom Metazoa; phylum Chordata; class Aves; order Passeriformes; family Ploceidae; genus Ploceus; species Ploceus nigricollis. Next base: position 241,876 of record VXBC01004684.1, on the reverse strand, counting down.
GTCAGGCAGGAAAAAGTCCCTGGAGGGAAGTACAGGAAAGATCCCATGGACCCCCTGAGCTCAGGGACTTGTTCCCAATGGCCCCCTTGGCCTCCATGAGCAAAGGCAATGAACCATGGCAATGACCTCTGAAAATGCTTGAAATCTGGTGTTTTCATATTCCCAAGGATCTGAATTTTTATAGTCTAGCTCTGATTTCTCTGGCCCTCTTCAACATTGATCTGCTGATGAGATTTCACTAGATCACATTAGGTCTGTTCAGAAGATGGATATGCATCTCAACTGACATTTCAGCAATCTGACATTTATTTTCAAAAGAGCACTAACAAGGAGAATGCTAAATAATCTCACAAAAATGAAAATTTCCAATAATTTGTGTCTCAAGTAGCATCAACATGTGAAAGCCAAAAATCTTCTACAGAAACAAAGGGTGGCACAATTCACCTGGATGGCTTGGCAAAAGTACATTTCTCTCTTGCTTTGTCTGTCTGACTGAGAGGAGCTAGCACCCATGCATGATGAACCCCAAAGCCTGCTTTGAGCAGCTCAGAATGTCTGCAAGTGAATAACAACTGCAGCAAACCAGCATGTGACTGCTGAAGTGTTTGTACCTGCAAGAGAATAAATCTATTCTGCAGAGTATGGGATGAGAGCCACCCACCTCTGGCACCTGGGACATCTCACTGCTGTTGGGTTCGTGCCTGTACAGCCAGTGCTGCTCTGCCCCCTCATCCTCCTGATGCACAGCAGGGAAATGGCAGGGAACGTGGAGAGGGGCCTTTACAGCAAGGGAGCCCAGGGATGGAGCCCTGTGTGTTCCTGCAGCCTCTGCCAGGCTGCTGCAGAGATGCCAGCAGGTGCCTGAATGCCCCGGGGCTCAGCGCAGACCCCAGCCCAGCCGGGATGCAGAGAGTGCAGCTGGCCATCCTGGGTGCCCCCCGTGCATGCTGGGCTGCTGCTCTTATTGTCAGATTGCATTTCATTTTTCACTCTATCCTCTGCACCACATGAGAGCAGGAAGGGGCTGGGGCCAAGCACAAGGCCCTCAGATGTTCTCTGCTAAAACTCTGGGATGAAGAGAACGAGAGGTGCCACAAAGCAGTGAAGATGCTTCACTCCCACGTAGCTGTTGTGCTGGGTGTCCAGAGAAGAGCAGGGAGCAGACGGGGGAGATCATAGCATGTCCACCCTCCATCTGTGTTTTGCTGCTCTCTGGATCTGCACATGTCAGGCTGTGCTGTTGCCCACGTGTGGGTTGTGATACACCTCAGGAAAAACTGGAAAGAGATCTGCCATTGGCTCCTTCCTGTGCAGTGTGTCATCTGGCAGCTGTGTATATCACAGGGAACACAGGGACCATTCTGCTGCTGAGCAAAGCTGCTTCACTGAGTAGTCAGAGATACTTGGAGGGGGAAAAGCAAAGCGAAAGACAGCCCTTGCTTTTTTTTTTTCTGTCAAGCTCTGAAAACTCTTGGGAAACAGAAACCTGATGGATTAAGGACTGTGTGGAGAACCAGTAAAGCAGATTTCCAAGGATAAGTTGCAGCTTGAAGAAGAACTGTGCCCAAAAGGAATTATTCACTAAGACATCTTCCTTGGTGCAGAGAGAAAGTGTTTGGGCATCTCTGATATTTCAGCCTCTGAATCAGCTTCTCTGTGGGGGATATATGGGACTTAAGAAGGACAGCCAACAGGGAGCCTCTGAGGTGAAGCTGATGTGTCCCCAGCACAGGCAGAAGGACCCATTTATTAACCCTTTTCTCTAGTTTGCAACCATGGGGCAGATTTTTAAAATGCAAGTGTGTGTGTTCCCTCCTGCAACCACTGGCTGTAGCAGCTGAGCTGGCAGAAGGAACTGACAAGTGTGGCTGGAGCAGGGCTCTGCTGCCCCAGCCATGAGACAGCACACCTGGTTCCCCTTGCAGTACATGCCCAAGCCCTTCTGGAGAGCAGAGAACCACAACACGACCAGCTTCTTCTCTGCACTGTATGGCTTCCCTAACCAGTCCTTCTTCCACAGTGACTTGAACCTGGAGGACCTGGGGGACTTTGATAGCGGAGCCAAGTATGAGGGCGAGTCCCAGAGCCGGACAGTGAAGGCGCTGCTGATTGTCGCCTACTCCGTGATCATCTGCATCTCTCTCTTCGGCAACATCCTGGTGTGCCACGTGGTCATCAAGAACAAGAGGATGCACTCTGCCACCAACCTCTTCATCGTAAATCTGGCCGTTGCTGATGTGATGATCACCACTCTGAACACCCCCTTCACACTGGTGAGCCCCGTCCAGCCGTGCCTGCCGGTGTCTGTGTGTGCCTGTCAGCTATGTGCACTAGGATTGAAGGGCTGGGACCAGGCTGGCATCCAGACTTACTTTTGCCCCCCTTCCCCTTTTGCCTTCTGGAGAGGGTGCAGTCATGGCCCCCATCCCGAACACCCCCTGAGCAAGTGGAGCTGGGGGCTCATGACCCCACCCCACAGTCCATGGCAGGGGTCACTCTGCTGCAGCTTTCCCCCTCTGCCTGGGCAAGGCACAGATCTGGGAGCCCTTTTTGCCTGTAGATGGGGAAGGAAGTGGGGACAAGTTTGACACGAGAAAATCCAACTAATGGCTGGTTTCCTATGGAAACAACATGAACCAGCCTGTGCAACATCTCAGGGAAGTGCTCAGGCTGCACTGAACAGTGTTGTGGCATGTCCCTCCCTCGGCCACTACAGACAGTGCTTCCTGGGGCTAATAGTCCTTTTTTTTATTTTCAGTGACTAAAAATATATATGATATAAAAGAACGTTAAATGAATGAGGTGGGAAAAATTAAAGATTAATTTCTTGCCCCACTGTCACAGACTATACACGCCATGTACACAGGACTCTGCTCCTGGATTTGACCCAGCACTTCTGTTCAAAATCCTCCTGCTTCATCCCTGCCCAGAGCGCTTTTCAGCCTTCCAAAAGCAGGTCTTGAATTAGCTATTGGAATTCACCCTTTCTTAAACTGATGCTGTTTCTTTGGTGAGACTTCCCTGCCTTGGTCTGATGGGATTTGCATCCCGTAATTTGTTCAGGGAGAGCCTGGTGCCCTCTTGTGTGTTCGCACACAAACAACCCACACGCTAGGCACATGTAATTAAATTTCTATCAGCTCTCTCAGGAACGAGCTTTAAACCAGCTCCAGAGATCCAGCACACTGCTCTAGTTCAGTGACAGGCAGTGCTGCAAGAGCCACCCCTACAGGGAAATTAATTAGACTAATTGAAAACAGATTAGCTAGTCTTGACTAATTTTCTGTGGACAGATGCTTTGTAGTAAATATACTTTACTTCAAATTAGCTTAATCTGCAGCAAAATGAGTGACATTAATTAGTAATTAATATTACACAGTCAGGAATAACAAGGGAATGAGGCAATTAGGCACATTCTCCTCTGCGGAAAAGCCATCATCAGTTAGACCTCTCTGGGAACAGGTGAGATGGATTCCAAGGGTTTCTCTCACTAAGTCTGGAGACCATGCAGCTTTCAGCATCCACATGTCCAAAGGTATAATGTTTTCTGGGCAGCACCTAGTGTGCCCTGCAGAGCCTTGTTGAGGAGCAGAGCTAAGATTTCTTTACGTGTTCCAGGAGGGCCATGTTAAATGTACAAGAGTACACATGTACACAACATACACAGAGCACTGCTCAAGCCATTGGTTTGCACAGTGCAGTAAATCTCACCTCACTTTGAGACCCTCTTGCACAGTCACTGTTTCCCTAGGAAAAACTGAGGATAAAGCACCTCCAAAGCTTCAGGAAGCTGTATTAAAGCATTTGTTCCATACTGTGCACCTGGGAAGCCAATTTGCTTCTCTTCAGGTACTGCTCCTCTAAATCTGATGTTGTCTGTTCTTCAGGTGAGGTTTGTGAGCAGCACCTGGGTTTTTGGAAAGCTGATGTGTCACATCAGCCGCTTTGTTCAGTACTGCTCTGTCCACGTGTCTGTGCTGACCCTTGCTGCCATTGCACTGGACCGGCACCAGGTATGTTGAAGAAAATGTTTGCTAGAAAATAATGTGCTAAATATATAGTTGTTTCCTCCTCAAATCCCAGTGCCTGAAAACCTGCACTGTCTTGAGACTCAGGGAACAGAGGGGAGAACTCCAGCTTTCATGGCAGTGGACGAAACACCTACATTTGTTACAGTGAGGGTAATGAAATACTGCAACGGGCTGTCCAGAGAGGTTGTGGTTAGTGGGAGTCTCTGTCCTTGGAGATACTGAAAACCTCAGATCAGTGCCAGACAGCCTGGCCCAGCCCTGCTCTGCCTGGACCATTGGGCTCGTGGGCTCCCTGCCCTCCTCAGCCCTGCCTCAGAGCACAGCCCCACCAGCAGCGTGGGGATGAGTGCTGAATTCAAACACCAGCCAGCCCACACGGTCTCTCCACACAGATTTATGAGAGTCTGTCTGTCTGACACTTGCCCCATTCCTTGCCTAAGGCTGGAAACAGTAAGAACTATGTTAACTCATCCAGTTCAAGGTAAGAAATTCTCTCCTCCTCCAGCCCTGATACTTACCAGCCAGGAAAACCTTTCAAGTCAAACAATGAGTACAGACTGAAGGGTTTCCTTAAGTGAAACAGAGTTTGTAATTTGTTCTTTAGCTGACCAGTGCTGAGTGTTGGGAGGCCAGATCCAGCAAGGTGAGCTCTCAGGCAGACTGGATTTCTTGCAGTGCTGGAGTCACTGAAACAGTTGCTACAGAAAAGCAACTTCACGTGATAAATGCCGCGGCTGGATGAACTTCAAAACAAGAACTGGCTCCACCTGGTGTCAGAGAATCACGGGGACTGCCGCAGCATAAATCAGCCACTTCTGTCCTTTTAACCACAAAGAGTTTGACTGTCTGCCCATTTCATGTGCAATACTGCAGCTCCTGAAATCAAAGCACTTTGACAGTGATTCATTTTAATCAGTAGATTCTGGGTTGATTGCAAGGCACGGCTAGGTATCAAGAAGTGTTTGTTTAATTAAGGGCGAACAATACATGCCCTTAAATTCAGTGGAGTGGGTTCCTCAGGGCTGGAATGAACTAGTGTGGCCCAAGGAGATAAAGACAGAAGTGAGGAGATGTCCCGGACAAAGAGAAACCAACATTTGCCTCTATAAATATTGCTAATCCTGAGAAATACCACAGCAGACAGATACTCCAAGGGAGCTGTACAACTTGATTAAGTAGGTATTTATAATGGGACTAGAAACAACATGCATAAAATACCGAAGACTTCATCAGCCAAGAGATCATCTGGATGGCATGATATGTCTATTTTTAATTATTGTTTCATTGCCTAAGGTAATCCTCCACAGTGCATATAGCTCAACAGAGATCTCACTGCCGTGGTCTCTGGAGTCCTGCTGATGGGTCACACAGAATGTGTTTCTCTGCTCAGGCTCTGGGCCAGCAGTAACACCCAATACATGCACAACTCCACGCATTTCCCAGCCCCTGTGCTCCCTGAAGTCCTGTAAAGCGAGTCTCTCTGCCCTTTAACACTGAAGAGATGTGGAGCTGCTGCTGCATGTCACATGCAACATGGGGCTTAAAGACACTGTAAATCCTCAGGAGTAATTTTTCTCTGCAGGTGATCATGCACCCTCTCAAGCCACGCATGTCCATGCTGAAAGGAGGGATTTGCATCATCATCATCTGGGTTATGGCCAGCTGCTTCTCGCTGCCACATGCCATTTATCAGACTCTGACAAGGTTTTATATTGGGTAAGACATTTACATATTTTTTGTTGTATGACATTTGCAAAGCCCCAGAGAAGCCAAGGCCACACTCCTCCATCCATATTATTAGAGCAGAAAGGGTGGTGAAACAGAGAAGTTTTCGTTCCCTTTGCATGGGTGCTGTGTCTGTCACAAAGGGACAATGACAATCGATGGAATTGCTTCCAGGCTGGTTCACTAGTTGTTTTGGGCTCGGAGGTTCAACCATGTAATTTGGGGCAGGCACAGGGGAGAGGGCCTCCTCATCAGCAGAGGACACAGATGCCAATATGGGTGATTTCTTTCTTTTCCTGGGGATGTGTTTAAGATAACCTTCCTTGGAGCCAAAGGTCAAACCTAGAGTAAAATTTTCCATTGAAAGTGGCACCTGCCCGAGACACCAAATGAATTCTGCTACCTGTACCTGTACTGAAACTTGTCTGAATGTCTGAGCTGTTTGTCCTCAGATGTGTGCAGCTGGTAGTGGAATTGAGAGCTCTTTCTCTTTGATCTTCAGAAACAGAACCATCCGAATGGTCTGCCTCCCCAGCTTCCCTCCTCCTGCTGATCTTTTCTGGAAGTACTTGGACCTGACTACGTTTGTTCTCTTGTATGTTCTGCCCTTGCTTGTGATCTCCATCACATACACCATAGTGGCCAAAAAGCTCTGGCTGAGGAACGCCATTGGGGACCTCACCATGGAGCAATACTATGCCCACCAGCGGAAGAAGAAGATGACGCTGAAGATGCTGATGGTGGTGGTGGTTGTGTTTGCCGTGTGCTGGTTTCCCCTGAACTGCTACGTGGTGCTCATCTCCTGCAGGGCCATCCACAGCAGCAACGCTCTGTACTTTGCTTTTCACTGGTTCGCCATGAGCAGCACCTGCTACAACCCCTTCATCTACTGCTGGCTGAACGAGAGCTTCCGCACGGAGCTGCGGTCCCTGCTCTGCGTGTGCCGGCGCAGGAGCACGGCTCAGGGCCACGCTCTGCAGCCCGTGTCCCCCCTGTTCCGGCATGCCAAGGCTGAGAACTGCCCCTGCAGAAGGAGCAGCACGTGCCAGAAGGCACAGGCACCCTCCCAGAGGAACTCTGCAAGGACGGACATATCCAGCGTGCAGCCGATTGTGGCAGAAAGCTGAACCTTTCATCTGACAGCTGGGCAGCTTCACATAGGGACTGCAATGGGCAAAATGGGTTTGGAAAGGCCTCTGGAGACCATCAAGTCAACCTTCTGCCCACAGCATGCCAACTTCAGCCTTTGACTGGGTCATTCAGGACCTTGTTCTCTCAGGTATCAAAATTCTCTAGGGATGAATTGCCAACTTGTGGGCTCCAGAATGAGGGGTGTTGAGTGAATTTTTCATTGGAACAGTCAGCAAAAATGAAAAGAATTATTTAACAGCACACAAAGCCTTTCATGGTCTAAGCAAACGTGGGGAAGCTACACTGGTTATACACAAACCAGCTGCCTGCTGTGGCTTGATGTAAAGCTGTTAAGGCTTTAACTTTGTGAATTGACATTTCTTTGGCATAAAATCGAAATTATTTTCACTTTCAATAATATTTTTTTTTACCAGTCCCCAAGAACTGTGTTCTTTGTGGCTTCCCTGCCAGCCTGGCAGCCCTTCCCCACTGGGTCAGCCTGTCTCCCTGTCCTGTAGTTATCCCATGGGTGGCAGCAGCAGCACCCTTTAAGCAGCTATGGAACTGGGGGTTCCTCTCTTGTCTGAGATGGAACCAGCATTGTGTTGGTTCCATCACAATGGAACAAACCAGACCTGCAGGTTTTCAACCCAAAAGGCAGGAGATGGAAGAAGTTTAACCTGTAACATGTCAACAGTCATATATTCCCTGCTCAGTTAAACTGAGCATCTGACAATGTGCCACAGCATTCTCCTCAAGCACAGATCCTTGTGTTCCAGCTACATCGCTGGTGGCAGGGCACACCAGCAGTGCTGGACCTGGTCCAAATGGTGCCTCTGGAATTCAAGAGATAGCTGGGATTCCTGGGGATGTGTGTGCCTGACAGCTGGCACCACAGCTGCTGCTCTGGGGGCTCACAGCGGAGCCAGCCACCACGTTTCAGAGCTGGGCTTGGGTCATTAGAGAGAGATGGGAGCACATGGCCAACTTCACTGGGGGCACATGGCCAACTTCAGCCTATGGCTATGAAAAGCCACCAAAGTTGTGTTTTCCTCTTTCTCAGAAAGAATAACCAGTTTCTTTGTGTCCATTCTGCATTGGCTCAGCCTTATGTTAGTAACGGGTTGAGCTTCAAAAGACAGTGAAAAGGAAATGAGCTTCAGTCTTCCCATGCAAAATACTCTAAATTACACCTCTACAGCTGAGCATTTCCACCCAGACTGGCAGCAGGTCACAGCTGCAGAGCTGCGTGAAAGGCTGCTTCAATTTGGAAATCAAGATGCTTTGATGGGTACAAAAATATGTGACTCGAGAACGTATTTGTATTTAAAAAAAAAAACTGTGAAGGGGAGAAAAGAGTAAGACTAACACTAATCTTGCTTTTTCCTAAGTTATTGTGGGAAGGAGGAGGACAACTACAGCTGGGACAGGGACCTGGCATGGCTTGGGACGCTGCAAATCCCAGTGGCATTGACAGTACTAAGGCTTCAGGTGTGTGCTCCCATCTGAGGCACAGTGATCTCTTTTCCTTCACATCTGCAGGAATTACTTTGCAGAGGATATGCTATGGGGAGGAAATGGAATTAGAAACATCTCCTCAGAGAGCAAATACCCAAGGCTCAGGTATCAGCTCTGAGCAGGTGAACCTTTGATTTGGTTCCACTGGAGTGGAGTCCTGCCTGGAGCTGGCACCAGAGAGGCAGTACCAAAACCTTTAATTCTGTGTTACAAATAAATTGCAGCATTAACCAGACATTACTCCTAAGCTGGGTGTTTTACTGTCTGGAAAACTGGGAATCCATGACACTGCAAATGGCATTTCCCTACTATTACTATCTGGAGGTTTCTATAGACAAGATGTCTCTTCTTAAAAAACCAAATCAATCACAAATGCAAATAAACATTGTTACTGTAACTTAGTAAAACTTATTCAAATGCTCTTCTCCTTACATTGGAAAGAATCAATGAGAATGAATAATGCAGTTTGCATGTATATCCCAACCCACTCCCAGAGAACTGTCAAACTCCTTACTCTGAGCTAAATAAATCAGAGTCTGTCCTTGCCCCTCCTCCCTCAGCAGGACAGCACGCTGGCTCAGCATCCCTCAGCCTTGTGCGAGTGGACGGATGGTGCAGGCCAAGGTCAAAGCCACAGGCTGCCCATCCGACCATGGCAGTAGGCACACATCATCCCTCACCTGGCAACAGCTCTCCAAGGGACAGTTTGCTCCCAGATGAAAAGCTGACATTGTTCCCTCACAGCACATCCCATGCTGATTCTTGCACAGCAGCGCTTTCCTCAGTAGGAGTGTGCAGTCTGGCAATGTTGAGCTGCCTTCAAAAACATCGTTTCTTTGAAGTGATTGTTTTTGTAAAAGTCTGGCAAACTTCTTCCTGATTATACACAACCTCCCACTGGATGCTCTTGCTTTAATACACACTCTGTTAAAATATCTGTGTGGTTGTAATATGGTAAGATTTGATCCACCAACGTTCTTTGGGGGCTAACAGTCAAATAAAATACTGGTTCAGCACCCTTCCTCTCCTCTGGGTTTTGTGTAACTTTTGAGTTATGAAAAGGAGATGATATTTCCTCTTACAAGAGGATTAGCAAAAAAGCATAGACTGCTGCTCGTGGCAGACATAAACCCATGACCAAAACTTTTGTCTCCATGTGTCTTGACATCTTTCAGCATGAAAAGCCCTTTGCACAAAGAAGTGCTGTGGTTACCCAGGTGAGGAGTCAGCCATGGATGTGCCCCGACTGCAAATGCTGTTTCATTGCCATGTGCTTCCCTGCAGCTCATGCAGTCAATGGCTGGTCCCAGCAGCACTTTTTGCCTGGCACCTCGGTCCAGGCAGGAGCATGGGAGACTTTGAGGTCTCCTTGAATTTAATTGTTATTCTCCAATAAACACTTCCATGAAGAGAAGCGCAGCCTGATAGATTCCTTGTGCATTTCTCCCCAGTGCTCCTGTGGGGATGCTCAGCCATCCCCTGGCTCCCTTCCCCTTGCTGGGGAACTTGTGCTCTCCCTCACCTGGCTGCAAGAAAACAGGGCAGGAACCGTGCACAGCAAGTCTGCTACAGCTCTGCCACACATGAAAACTGGTCATCAAAGTCACATTTGTTTGGAAGGGGCTGCTCAGTAACAACAAGTGTGCTATGACTGTGCCAGACCCAGGCTCGCTGGGCAAAGCTGCAAGCAGGGCAGCAAGAGCTCAGGCAGGGAACTGGTCACTGAAGATGACACATCAATTTCCAGCTACACCTCTACTGAAAACCAGCAATATGCCGAATACAGAGCCCTGCAGCTACATTAAAATAACCCTTTAGCATTTAAAGTGTTAAAATCAGGTGACTACACCAAAAGAAGAGAATATTTTATTGCTCTCTCTGAAGAGATGTTTCTTATCTCTCCTTTTGAAGAAACTTTCCAAGCAGAATAATAAACCTGGAGCTGTGAATCATTTAACCAGCCCTGATGAGCTTTGTGCAGCTCCACAGAGGGCTCACAGGATTTTGAGTCACTTCTGAGTGATTAAAATGGAAGATATTAACTGGATTCACTTAAACATCACCCAGAGCACAGTGGCACCCTCCAAACCCAGACCAAATGGCTTTAGCTTGAAAAACAGAGAGATGGAGGAATAGGAATGTGTAAGTCAGAGGAATGGGAAAGACATCCCTCCATGAGGGTTCCTCTCCCTTTGGCTTTAACTGTGGTAAGAAGATACCTGAGGGTTCCCTCATAGGGTGCTCTGCCCCCCAACACACAGTGTTGAACACACCAGAGGGGTCACCTGAACTGATACTCACCTTGGGATTTTTGCTATTGTCAAAGAGCCCAGTGCTCATTGTGCAGGAGTTAAGCTTGCCAGTGAAGTAATTATTAGCTACCTGAATAACTATTAAGCTGGTAAAACCAAGTTACTTGGTCTGACACTTTACTGCTACTGTGGACTTCGGCCATTTTAAAAAATTTTTATCCCTGACTCAGGTACAGGAATTGCTTCTTCTTGATGATTTTCCCATACAAGATAAGTGTTAACTCACACTATTGTTATTTAGTGCTATTGTTTGCACAGAGACTGGTACTTCAGGTGAAGAAGAATGGGCTTGGTCGCCTACACATCAAAATGAGAAGCCACTTTTTTCCACAGGAGGACAAAATTCAGCTTTCTCAGGTGGAAAATTCTCCTTTGTGGCATCTGACCCATAAATGATCCTGAATTGATTTTCATTTTTAATATTCCTCTGTCACTATGTGGACGAGAGTAAGTGGGGTTTGTCTCGACATTCACCTCATAGAAACCTGGTGTAAAGTGTCTCCCAGGATGTGTGTGGGCAAGGGGCTGGGCATGGGTGGCTGCCACAAAGAGATGGGAGAGAGCCTTCAAGCACAGGGACACTGCCATAGCAGGATGGAGCCCGGAGGGGACTGAGCTGCTGGCAGGTTTTGGGAAGGCTGGGGACCCGGAGGGTGGCACATGACACAGGCTGTGTCCCGTCCCATCTCTCACCCACTGTAAACCCAAAGGCCAGAAAGAGCAGAGTATTTTTTTCAGCTGGAATGTGTCACACTGAGGTCCTGTCATTGCTCAAGGTCTTATGATTCTTTATAAGATCTGCATTGCCAACCAGGCTTCATACAGGTACTTTATACACCTGCGCTGGCTCAGCTGTTTCACCTCTGCCTATCTACGAAATGCAGGGATTGATGTCACCAGTGGTTTCTTTATCCTGGAGGTTCCAGAATGTGAGGTGTGGAGCCGACTTCCCACAGGAGAAAGTGCCCTCACCTCTGCCCACTCGAGCACCGTAACCGGGATGTATCCTGTGGGTTTCCCCCTGCAGATCCCAGCTCGCTCGGCTGCTCCTGTGCCACAGGAAGTTTTGAGTTCAACGAGCAGGAAAACACGCACGGGTCTCATCGCCACAGGCGGTGCAGGGAGCCCAGGGCTGAGGTGCCGCTATCTAACGACCGGTGCCGACCGAGAGCCACCGGGAAGGGCCACAGCAGCGGCGTTAAATGGAGAAAATGACCCGGGAGAGGGCACCGGGAGAGCGGGAACGGCGGGAGGCGGGAGAGGGCACCGGGAGATCGGGAACGGCGGCGGGAGCCAGCAGGGGGCGCTGTGGTACCGCCCCGCCGTCAGGGCGGCCACACGGTGCCGCAGCGCCCCCTGGCGGCCCGCGGTTCCCGCCCTGCCCGGCCGCGGTGCCCCGAGGGCCCCGAGGGGGAAAAGGCCCCGGCACCGCCGGCACCGCTGGGACCGCCGGGACCGCCGGGACCGGGGCGGGGAGGGCCCGCGAGCGGTGCCCGTGACCCGGGGTGGGCCGCCAGGTTCGTCCTCAACCGCTCACCCAGTGAGCACCCTCACTGACTGCCGAGCTCGGCAGTGCTGGCGTGCTCCGAGTGAACGGGGGTTCTCAGAGAATTTGAAAAATCGTATAAAAATGTAATTCAGGGTTTGAGAAACACCGTACAGACTTGGGCACCGCTCGGAGCTTCTCAGTCATCTGCTGCAAGACAGAAGAATGTGATATGTGATAAAAAGTGACTGCATGTGCCCACCTGTCCCTGGGGGTTCACCTGCTGTTCCAGAGGCCCCAGGTGCTGAGAAACCAGGCACCCTGCTCGTTTGGGATGTGGCACAGGGACACTGCAGGATGTGTCACAGGGACCCTGCACCGTGCTCCTTTGGGATGTGGCACAGGGACACTGCAGGATGTGNCTTCTTGATGATTTTCCCATACAAGATAAGTGTTAACTCACACTATTGTTATTTAGTGCTATTGTTTGCACAGAGACTGGTACTTCAGGTGAAGAAGAATGGGCTTGGTCTCCTACACATCAAAATGAGAAGCCACTTTTTTCCACAGGAGGACAAAATTCAGCTTTCTCAGGTGGAAAATTCTCCTTTGTGGCATCTGACCCATAAATGATCCTGAATTGATTTTCATTTTTAATATTCCTCTGTCACTATGTGGACGAGAGTAAGTGGGGTTTGTCTCGACATTCACCTCATAGAAACCTGGTGTAAAGTGTCTCCCAGGATGTGTGTGGGCAAGGGGCTGGGCATGGGTGGCTGCCACAAAGAGATGGGAGAGAGCCTTCAAGCACAGGGACACTGCCAGAGCAGGATGGAGCCCGGAGGGGACTGAGCTGCTGGCAGCTTTTGGGAAGGCTGGGACCCGGAGGGTGGCACATGACACAGGCTGTGTCCCGTCCCATCTCTCACCCACTGTAAACCCAAAGGCCAGAAAGAGCAGAGTATTTTTTTCAGCTGGACTGTGTCACACTGAGGTCCTGTCATTGCTCAAGGTCTTATGATTCTTTATAAGATCTGCATTGCCAACCGGGCTTTATACAGGTACTTTATACACCTGCGCTGGCTCAGCTGTTTCACCTCTGCCTGTCTACGAAATGCAGGGATTGATGTCACCAGTGGTTTCTTTATCCTGGAGGTTCCAGAATGTGAGGTGTGGAGCCGACTTCCCACAGGAGAAAGTGCCCTCACCTCTGCCCACTCGAGCACCGTAACCGGGATGTATCCTGTGGGTTTCCCCCTGCAGATCCCAGCTCGCTCGGCTGCTCCTGTGCCACAGGAAGTTTTGAGTTCAACGAGCAGGAAAACACGCACGGGTCTCATCGCCACAGGCGGTGCAGGGAGCCCAGGGCTGAGGTGCCGCTATCTAATGACCGGCGCCGACCGAGAGCCACCGGGAAGGGCCACAGCAGCGGCGTTAAATGGAGAAAATGACCCGGGAGAGGGCACCGGGAGAGCGGGAACGGCGGGAGGCGGGAGAGGGCACCGGGAGATCGGGAACGGCGGCGGGAGCCAGCAGGGGGCGCTGTGGTACCGCCCCGCCGTCAGGGCGGCCNTGATAAAAAGTGAGTGCATGTGCCCACCTGTCCCTGGGGGTTCACCTGCTGTTCCAGAGGCCCCAGGTGCTGAGAAACCAGGCACCCTGCTCGTTTGGGATGTGGCACAGGGACACTGCAGGATGTGTCACAGGGACACTGCACCGTGCTCCTTTGGGATGTGGCACAGGGACACTGCAGGATGTGGCACAGGGACACTGCACCCTGCTCGTTTGGGATGTGGCACAGGGACACTGCAGGATGTGCCACAGTGGCACTGCACCCTGCTCGTTTGGGATGTACCACAGTGACACTGCACCTTTGGGATGTGCCACAGTTACACTGCACCTTTCTCTCTTGGGATGTGCCATGGTGACACTGCACCCTGCTCATTTGGGATGTGGCACAGTGACGCTGCAGGACGTGGCACAGTGACAGTGCAGGATGTGGCACAGTGACACTGCACCCTGCTCGTTTGGGATGTGGCACGGTGACGCTGCACCCTGCTCGTTTGGGATGTGGCACAGTGATGCTGCACCCTGCTCATTTGGGATGTGCCATGATGACACTGCTCGTGCCAGTGCTGGTGGTCTGGAGCTGTGCTGGTGCCTTGGCAGGGACCCCTTGAGCCACGGACACAGCAATGGCCAAGGAGTTTGGTGTCTCAGCTGACAGAACACAAACAAACCAGACAAGGCAGCCTGAGCTCAAGCTCCAGTCACTGTCCCGAGCCCTGGGCTGCCGAGAGTGGCAGCACGGACCAGCCAAGGAAGGGCAGCAGTTGTGTCCCCAACATCTCCCTGACAGCCCGAGCTGCCAGCCTGGCAGGGGGCTGAGGGGCTGCAGGGGGACTGTGCCATGGCTGTGACTCTCACAGCCACATCAGTAGAAGGTGGAACTGCCTGGACCCTGGCTGAGCCCCAAGTAAGCGCAGACCCCCCCAGTTGGAACCACTTCCACGGGGAGGCTGTGGGCAGAGGAGATGTGACTCACAGCACGCACTGGGATGGAGTGCTCAGAGCTAATGAACAAATCAAACACTTGAAAACAAGCCCCTTTGAGTGCCACTGCCACATTCCTGTTGAGGCTCAGGACATTTCAGGATCCACTCCAAAATCCTTCGTTATTCATGTGTCTAAAAATAGGTCTTGACGCCCTGCAGTGGTCAGCCAGAGCAGAGTAGCCAAATACCTTGAACTTAAATCTTCAGACTTCCAAAAAAGACCAGGGAGGTGGCAGATTTCCGGTGAAGCTGAACCAAATGTTGAGGTGTCAGTTTTCTTCCTCTGACATAATGTCTCTCCTTTCCAGCTGATGATTTGTGAGTAATAATATTGCACCTAATATACATGAAAGCCCACAGTTAAAAAACACTTGCCCTGGGAAAGTTAAAACAAACAGATGAATCCCACAGATACTTCTCCCAGTCATTAATGTCTCCCAGAATATCATCACTGCTCTGAAGGCTGGTTTGAGCATCATGTCATCTCTTTTCTCCATTTCTGCTCATGAGTCAGCATCCTGTCTTTTGTTCACTCTTCTCCTGGGTCTCCTGAGGCAGCAGAATCAGACCATCAATAAACCACTATAAATCATTACTTGTTTCCATGGCTTTCAGGGAAGCAATAAAACCTTTCCTTGGCTGTGTAACTGAGTTCATCGAGCCAGTGGTACTGCAGCCAAGCACACGTTTTCTGGAGATGCCCCAGAGCCTTGCCCAGCAGCTCAGCCTGGTGGGCTCAGGCACGTGAGGACCCAGACAGACCAGCAGGTGTCACTCGGTCTGAGGCAGTTTTAACCTAATCCTGTAGAGCATCATGCACTGAGTACCCCTGGGCATGAACTCAAGGTTATTTATTGGCTGTGTTACTGCCTACAGCATGTTACCCAGGCACTGCAAAGTGTGAGTACAGGTACAGCTGGCTAAGTGAAATTCAAGGACCATTTGCCTTTCCCCATGTCCTCAAGAGCCGGGCTTGGCCATGTTCTGGGAGCCTCTTCCTGGGATTAGGGATGTGCTTTGGTGTTTTGCTTCCAGCTGAGGAGAGCTGGCTGCCATCTCAGGGCCTGCTGGTGGTGCTGGAAGGTAACCTGATAATTTTGCTTCAATCGTCAAATTGTCATGCTTCTTCTGAGCAGAATCCCTCTTCAGACTTGTCCCAGAATATTTGTTATTTTCTGTGAGTTATTTTCAGTCTGTTTTAGCCTTTGTTGTTTGAGTCCTGGCTGTGCCCTCAGTCACCCTTATGCTGAAACACAGCTTTTCTTTAGTGGATCTCTTGGGCAGCAGTGCCCAAAATCAGGTACCCAGGACACGCAGTTTGTGACATCTACAGCCTAGGGAACTCTGATGTGGTCATATCTCTGGTAATTTGTGTGTGGGTATAAATGTCAGCTCAATTTTCTTGGTGATCTAGGTGTTATAGATGAACTAAATTACCTCATTCTTTCCTGTGATAGCAAATGTCTATCTGTCTGTTAAAACATTTTTTGCCCTCTTTTCCTTGGCAATTTTCACCCTGAACTGCTGGAGACTTCAAAAGTCTGGCATACAAAATGGAAAGAGCTCTGTTTTTTGTTCCCTGTATGACAATTTTTAAAATGAAGTTGAAAAGAAAGGAAAGCTAGAACTTGGCAGGTGTGTTTAAACAAAGCAAAAATCACTTCAAGTCTGAAATTAAGAGTTCCTCTCTTTTTCTGAAAACAGGCAGTTTTCTTAGCAGCTGTTCCTGCTGTTCTAGAAACATTAAGTGGAAAACATAAACCTCTGCCTCTGGATAAAGAAAGATTCCAACTGTAAATTTTTTATGAATTCTTCACCTGCCTGAAACCCAAGCAAACACACCACAGAGAAGAGCCCTCAGAGGCCCTGGTTGAAAAGGAGAACCTGTTCCCTTCAGCAGATTATTATTTCAGCACTATCTGCTGGAGATGATCAGGATCTAAAACCACCATGTGGGGTGAAGGAAGGGATCCCAGGGGTTCTGCTGGGAGCTTTTAACCAGTTTCCCAAAATCCCGAAGACAATTCAGACACAAGGAAGAAGATGACAAGGATAAAAGAAGAAAGTCTGTGATGCCAGCATGACAGCTGTCAGTCACACAAAACTTCCAAGTGTTTCATGGAAAAAGCCAGTTTCACAGGAGATCCAGGTAGCAAAAGGATTTGCCAATTGCCATTGGAACATCAAAATGTTTTAGCTTAAAATACAATCTAGCACTATCAATTTGAAATTGGAAAAATCTTGGGTGAAAAATATTTTCCAGTAGCAAATTATGAAGTATACCTTTTGCAATATTTTCCTATTGCAGATTGCATACTTTTGTATGGAAATCTCCCCCTGTTGCTAGCACAGGGCTGGCTGGTGCATTTCTGTCACTGGGACATGGATACCAAAGCAGGGGAGCAAAAATGAGCCAGTATTTTCTTTCTTGTTTCCATTCCAACTGTGTGTGCTCAGGCTGCTGCCCAGGGCTCTGTGGTTTGGACCCACCTGCAGGCTCACATCACCAACCCCACTGGCCTTGGTTCAAAGGTTTCCTCATTAAGTTGATGAGTCCCTGAAGAAAGACCCTTCCCTGTGCCTGGTACTGACCAGACTGTGTTCCTGCTCAACAGAGCTGTGCCCTGGGAAGCTGCTTCCCCCAGGACTGCCTGAGCACCCTGGCTGGGGCATGCCCCATCCTCTTCCCATAGCCTGGGCAGTGTTAAAGGTGTTGGATGTACCACAACAGAGCTTTAGTAGTTTTAAGACATTCAAGCTTGGTTTTAATGCTTTCACTGATGATCCTGGCAACCTGTAAGAGTGTGAGTGAGTGTCCTCTTAATTCCTCAGGGAGCACTTGGTAATGTGTAAGTATAAAGTGTAAGCCACAGAAAGGTCTGGAATGTGAAATATAGATACGATGGGAAGACAGAATTGTAAAACTAGTGGTGGGGTTTTGCTAGGCCTGGAAGTTCAATGGGAGGGTCCCCACAACCTTTTACTACATGATTCTATGTTCAGTGGTTTTGAAGTCTGTTGGAGCAAATTGCAATCAGCTCTGGGCTGATCAGGGCTTGCAGGTACCACCCTTTCATGGGGCCTTGCAAATTAGAGTAAATATTCACTGAATTGATGCTTCTGGGCATTTTCCCCTGCTCAGTCATACCCAGAGGCTCTTCTCTGGTAT
Organism: Ploceus nigricollis; assembly: GCA_013399945.1. Lineage (NCBI taxonomy): Eukaryota > Metazoa > Chordata > Aves > Passeriformes > Ploceidae > Ploceus > Ploceus nigricollis. The sequence goes on along the minus strand of VXBC01004684.1, from coordinate 223,949 downwards.
CACCAGCTTTATGTTAAGAGTAATCACAGATTCTCCCAGTTTCTAGAAACTGAGATGTGAAGTCCAAGCCATATGAAGGAGCTTGTTCCTCAGCAGCTTTATCTACTGTCATGATTTGCTTAACTGGTGCTCATCCTGGGTAGATCCCAGCTGGTGGAGAACAGCAGAGAGACTGAACTGAGGCACTCACTGCAGCACTGCAGGGGTTAGGTACTGGTGAGACAGCAGTGGTCATAGCAATAAGCACAGCTCATTGGGAATTGGAGGGTGTGTGGCAGTCAGGGAGATCTGTCAGATGAGGCAACAGGAGCCTGCTCAGCCCAGGCTCTGAACAGCTCATGTCTTGGCACAGAACCTTTCCCATTCTCTATTTTTTTCCTCTGAAGCAGGCAAAGATTTAGTTGTTTTCTAATACTTTTAGGTCTGGAAGTCTTGTGAGCACTTGCTTCACATCTATCCCATCCCTTGAAGTGACTTTCCCATAGCGGCATCTACTTCCCCGCATCTTTGGTGGGACCAAATCTTCTCCAGCTCCTCTCCCTCTTTCTTCTTTTCTGAACTAGTCATCCTGGGCATAAAGCCATTGGGGGAGGAGGTCACAATGTTCCTGTGCAGTGATTAATGGGAAGTGTTCTTGGAGCAAAGAAGTGAGCTGACTCTTTAAAATAACATTCATCAAAGGAAAGAGCTTGCTGGTTGCTAATTTTTGAGGGATAGTCAGTATCCTCCCTCTGTGGGCTGATAATCCAGAACTGACTCACTGACTAAAGTTGTCTAAACCATCATATTTCTAAAGTGTTGCATTTCAGACCAGGGCTTAAAGGGCCAGGAGCGAGGCTGGCTGACACCCTTAGGTATGTGTCACCATCCAGTTTGAGGGAACATTACAACCACAGGAGCAATCTCTAAAAGCTCCAGCCATCAAAAGCTGCCTCTCCAATTGCTCCCAATAACCCCCTCTGTTTTCACATAAAAGCCATGTTCTTTGGAAAGAGGCAATGTGCTTGGGAAGCCAGTAACTGGATAGGACACAGAAAATAGATGCTCCCACCAGTGTGTTTGAGGGACTTGGTGAGGCAGACTCTCAGAGGCAATGCCAGGCACAGAACTGGCATGGTCCTCACAGCTATGCATGTCTTGAAACCATGCAATTAAATCCTTGCCCTGCAAGTGGAAGGCTTCCTCCTTGGTGGGACAAGCTCCTCCTGAGCTGGGGGACTTTGGCCAGTGTTTCCTCCCTTGCCTCCAGCAGTCCCCCACATGGAAAGACTGTTTGAAGCACAGGCCTTCCTGCAGAAGCTGTTCTACTTCAGTGGTGTAAGTTTAAAATAATCTAAAACAGTAAGTAGTTCCTCTGCAGTTCAGCAGGGAACTGCTCAGCTCTCTTCACCACCATCGCCAAAGTAGGGGGAGATGCATCAGCTGCAATTGGGGCTGAACAGGCACTCACAACCCCACAGGAGGCACTGAGGGACACAGGAAGCACTGAGAAATGCAGTCTTTCACAGGAATGTACATGGTACCACATGTCTGAGACCTTGGCAAGGATCAAAACTTGCTTTTCTAAGCCCAGCTCCTGAGTTCCTCTCCTGCTTGTCCCAGCTTCATGGGCACTTATCCAGGGAGAGGGACATCTGGCAGGTTTGGCAGTGATAAGCATTTGTGTTTGGTAAAATGGGAGCCCGGGCTCTGCCCTGCATCCAGTGTTCAGCCTTTGCTGTCTCCAGGCAGAGCCACCTGCAGGGTAAAGAGGTGGAGGAGCAGGGTTCCCATGCAGGGCAATGCTCTTCAGCCCCTGCTGCCACCCTGTCCTGTGTCCCCTCACTGTGCTCCAGCCAGGTGTCCCCAGGACCACCAACAGCCTGAGTGCTTCTGTGTGCTGCTGTTCAAACATGGAAAAATCATAGAGCAATCAAAGAACGATCAGGAAAGCCTGTCTTTCTTGGACTCTTACCCAGTTTTCTGCAAATTGCTCGACACAAATTAAAGTGTTTTAAAATGATCCCAAAACTGCTATGAATTATATGTTTGGGTTTCTTGTAGCCCGGGAATGGAAGGCTGCTGCAACCCCATTCTGCTATTATTAATGCTATTTTAACTTTCACCTCTTGGGTGGAAAAAGCATTTTATGTCTTGAATACTTCCTCTTGCCCTGGTCATGCAGGAATCCTGAATATTGGCGGTCTCATTAATTCTTCTTAGCCTTCAGCAATCAGTCAGGCAGCTGACAAGGGCTTTTGGCAGAGGAATTTTTGGTGATAAAGTCATACTTTGGGTTACGGACAAAATAATTCTTTTAATGGACACATTTATTGGAAAATTCAACACCTATTCAGAAGACCAGGAAAACTGCAGAGAAATAGTCTCCTCCAAAATAAGAATTTCCAACCATCAAAGGTGCCTCTATGGTGGCTTCTAATAGTGCCAGTTTCCTGTTCTTCCATAAAACCCACATGCATTTTGCAGGGGAGAGAAAGAGAAAAGGAGAATACAGTGTCAGTCAGACAACTGTCCCTTCTCCCAGGCCTCAGTAAATATCTGAGGAATTACTATCAGGAAAGCATGTCCCCTGAATGTGTGCCCTCCTTTATATCTTGGTTCTGTCTGGGGAGTGCAGGATCCTGTGTACACAGCAAAATTTATCTTCTACACAAAGAGCTTTTCGTAGTAATTGCACTTCACTGACTGAGCTTGTCCAGAACTTCAAAAATATCTTTCCTAACACCTCCTCATGCTGAGATGGAGTGTTGGGCAGTCTGGGATTCTGCTAGCTGAGATATGAGTTTCCAGTACGTGTACCATTGAAAAGGGGGAAAGCTGTTTTGTGCCAGTGTCAAGTGCTGTTGGCATGTTTGCTGTGGCTCAGCCATGCAACAGCTGGGACTAGGTCACCCCTCTGCGGGTCAGACATGTCACTTGGTAAAAATAAAACCAGCTGAGAAAGCCCTGCCTTCAGGGCACAGCAAGGTCTGCTCCCCTGTCACAGCCAGGATGCTGTTGGGGCAGCGTTAGAGTTTCACCCTGGTGTGATGTGCAGGGTTTGTGCCAGTGGGTTCCCAGAGATGTGGCAGAGCCCCCGTGATGCCCATGGGGTGTGCAGGAGTGCCCATGGCACTCAGCAGTGGTGTCCACGGTGTGTGGCAGTGCCCGTGGTGCCTGTGGTCAATGTGTCCTGCCCAGGCTGTTGAATCTGCCCCAGCTGCCCCTGCAGTGGCAGCCAGTGTGAGGACAAAGCCCAGTGACCGGCCCCAGGTGAGGGCCAGGGGTGTTCTCCCTCTGCAGGGCCTTGGTGTCATCTTCAGGCTGAGGAAAAGGGGCACTGAGTGCAGGGACTCTGCAGGGGTGCTGCTTCAGGGCAGGCAAGGGAGGGAAGGCAGGGTGGCTTCCCTTGTTGTGGTGGTGCCTGGGCAACCCTGGTGTTTATTGAACAGGTTGTGTGGAATGAAACAGAAAAGCAGATGTGAGTGAAGTGCCATGTATGTCTCTGCTGGCCACCCAAAAAAGGATGCCTGGCTGCTCTGCTGAGGAGAGGGGTGGCTCAGAGACAGAGCCTTTGAGCTCTCACTCCCGCATTAATACCAGTTTTCCCTCTTTGCCCTCAGCAAATCATTTCTCTTCTTTTTCCTTTCCATAAAGTGAGGTTAATGATAGCAATTTCTCTGCTTCACAGGAGGGCTGGGTATGAATTAATATTTGTCAAATAATATGAGACATTAAAAACAATATTTATGTGGAATGAAACTTCTGCAGAGGAAATGCAGTTTTGAAATTTTTGGGACCTCAGGAATGAAATAGCTGGACATGATGAGTCTAGACTGAGGAACACAAATTAATGTCAGAAATATTTGTGAGTTCATGTGATCTGGAATGCCTGTGGCTGGTGTGGTGAGAGCACAAGATTTGGGGAGCAGGGTACTGGTTTTCTGCAGAGCACAGAAAAGAGTTCTGTCACTGAGAGTTGAGAGGAGACCCCAAGGGAACAACAGGGATCCCAGTGACGGGCTTTGTCTCCCCTTTTGCACCAGCATGTTAGCATTACACGTCAGGATTCTAACATAAACATTCCCAGCAGCTGACAAGCATTTCCCTTGGAAAGCCTGGTCCAGCATTTACCCCTGTGCCAGCACTGAAGTGGAAAAGATAAATGAAGAATTCATATTGTTGGACTAGAGTCTGTTCGTCAATAATTCCAAGTAGTTCCTGAATTAGGCTATTACTAATTATCTATTTTCACCATAATTGGGAGGACAAGGGCTTCTGGCAGGCGGTGCATGAGACATACAGGAGAAAATGATTAAAGCAGTGCCAAAAATATCACCATACTGGAGTCATGACTCAGATCCTGACCTTTCAAATAGCGCTGCGGAGAGCCTGAGCTCATTTGGATGGGATCCCAGGGATCCAGGTGAGAGTGACAGGATGGTTCAGCATGGCCAGCTTTGGAGAGAGGGAAGAAACTGGGGATGTCCTGGAGGGGGAACAGAAAACTAAAGGGGATGAGGAGTTTCAGATGAATCTGTTTCTCCTCTGTCTCTGGTCTTCCTGAAGAACAGGGTAATTCCACGCTCTTGAGCTTAACTGTTTTACCTGTCAGCACTCCTCATGACTCCCTGCGAAGAATGTGCATTCTCTGGTTAATGTGATTATCAGCAGTAATTAATTCCAGCTTCCAGTAATGAATTACAGCTTCTTCTTGATCAGCTTTTAAAAGCCTTTTAAGCTTGTGTCAAGTTGTGTTTGCTCAGAAAGAGGAGCTATCAATCACTCCTGTGGAGCTCACCATTCCTCGTGGATTGCTGCAACTGCAGGAGACTCAATTTCATTGTGAGGTTGGCCACAGAACTCCAAACCTGGCTCTGAAGAGACAGATGCAGGTGGGACCTGGTCAGGGCTGAGGATGCTCCATGTCAGGGGCTCTATAACACTGAGCTGCTATGCAGAGGATGAGAGGAAAGGCTTTGTCCTGAGCAGGGATCCGTGGGATCCTCCATCACACTCTGTCTGAGGACACTTTTGGGGAAGCTGCTGCAGGGGGAGAACCTGGCTCTGACACCAGGAGGGCACCCAGCCCCACAAAGGAGTGTCCCCTTGGGGCTCCCTCCCAAGGCAGCTCCAGTGACCTCCAGCTGGCACAGGGAGCGAGAGTGTCTGTGCCTGTGTCCGGGGGGAGCTGTGACCCAGCTGAGGTCTGTCCATCCCCTGCCCTCCCACTCCCTGGGATGTGACTCCTGCCAAGCCACACAGACGGCTGCCAGCAGCAGAGGAATATTTGTCTGCGTGCATTCCTTGTTAATAAAAATAAGTCTTTTTTAAGGTCGTAGGCAGAGGAGTCGTCATGTCACATCCTGTTCTGTGTCTCCACAGCAACTCCAAGCTTCCCAAACACGGAGCAGAGCAGTGATGGTCTGTCTGCAGTGCATGAACTCTCGGGCTGTCCTGGCTGTGTCACCCACTGGCCCCCTTCCCAGAGTGGGAGCATGAAGAACAGCGTGGGTGGCAAGCTGGCACGGTGCTGCCTCAGTGATGCTCTCTGCTTCACTCCCCTGGGACCAGGGAGATGCTGCCTGTGCACCTCAGCAGAGCCCACAGGGTCCCCTCAATGGCAGATGAAAAAAAAGAAATATTGCCTCAATATTTGGCTCCTATGTCCAGAGTCACTCACTTTCCCTTGGATATACAGGTGTTTGACCATGGATGTTTCACAGGATCATGGGCACTATTTTCTTTCTCCTAAGAGAAAATTACTCAGCCAGATAAAACAAGCAAAAAATGCTGGTTGTGCTGATTCATAAGGAAACAATTTCCCTTCTATTTTAGCACTGTACAGCAGGAAATTGCAGAGTGATTTGCTGGAGGAGCAAGAAAATCAGGATAGGACAGACTGTACAGCATTTTCTGAGGGTTGGGTAATTCCTCACCACCTTAGAATCTGTGAGCAGGTTTGTGCTGCATGATATGGTGTAGACTAGAGATTCATCCACATCTTCAGTAAGCTCCAGCTTCAGGAGGAGCATAAATGAAAAAGCCTGGAGCTCAGTGGGTCTTTTTTATACCACTGGAAAAGGATATCTGAGGGGCAGCGAATCCTTGTGTGCTCCTGGCTGCACTGGCTGTGCTGGGCTTTGTGCATGAGCTGTTGGGTATTTAATAAACCTGCAGAATTGCCCTTGGAGTGGTGGTTTTGGCACCCAAGCCCAGTAGGTTTTTGGAGGGCTGAGGCCCAGGAGGTTTGTGAAGGTCCTGGCTCTGTGAGTGGAGGGGTCTGGTGGGTCTGTGTCCAGAGCTGATTCCTCTGGGCTGTGAGGAGCTGGGGGGCACAGCAGGGTCTGGTTGTGCCTGCTCTGTGTTTCTGGTCTCCTCCAGCTTGGTACCCACACTGGGCAGGGGCTCTGCACCTCACAGGGATGTGTTTGAAGTTCCAGTTCCCAGTTCTTGAAGTACTTGGGGATTTCAGAAGAAGTTTCTGCTTCACTTTGCACCTAAAGCCTGATTTGCTGCCATAGCAGTATAATTGCCTATTCTTGTCTGCTTTTCAGAGCTGTGGTTTCTCCCTCCAGGGAATCCTTCTATATATCTCTCCTCTGCTGCTGGTCAGGCTGTTCCACAGCTCCCCCTTTCCTGGGTGTCACTGCAGTCCTGTGAGTGTTCAATGGCATCAGATTATTCTGCCCATTTTGCTTCTCATAGCCCAAATGATTTGCAGGAAAGATGCAGGAAAGGCACTATTTTGTGATGCTTGGAAATGCCAGTTCAGAACTCCTGAGGGTTTGCCCTGCAATCCTTTTGCACTTTGAACAGCATCTTGATGAAGGATTAGCTCAGCTGCATTTACCTTTATTTCTTGTTTCTGAGCTCATGGTCATCCCTGTCTGTGTGCAGTTTTTCATGCTAAGGGAGCATTAAGCCCAGCATGTGCTCAGATATGGAAAAACAAACCCATGGAGGCCAGGGGGTGTTAAAAGTCACAAAGAGAATGAGGCTGTGCTGGGCAGAGGGGACAGAAGGAGCAGCACGCCATCCCCAGAGAGGTGCCTCCTCCCTCCCTGTGTCACTCTGCTCAGGAGGTCAGCACCAAGAGCTGTCCCCTCTGGCCATCCTTTCAAACTTTTGCATCTTTATAAATTTCTCAAGAAAAGCTTCCTCTGTCTTTCCTGGTTGGGGAAGAAACCCAGTGCAAAAGGGCACAGGAGTGGGGATGCTGTTTCGTGGCATATTAATGAAGCAAATCCTACAAGCTATCGGAAGAGGTTCTAGGAAATCTCTGTCCTCACCCAGGGATAAACTGCCTGAGTATCCAGGAGGAGTTTTCTTGCAGAATCTCTAAAGGCACGTTCCCAGCCCGTGAAGAGCTGCCCCTTGTCTTCTGGTTCCTCTTATGTTGTTATTGCCAGAGATTAGTGTTAATTGCTGAGCCCTGTGGAAAGGGAGTGCTTGGATGGTTTGGAGTGCCTTCAGAAGGAGTGTCACATATTTCAAAGTGTTTGATAAACAGGGGAGCAAAGGCAGATAACAGCATCAAAGCCTGTGTTGTGCTCTCCTGGTGTAAGGGGCAGCTTTTGAGAGAGGGAGCAGATTGCTGAAGGCCATCATATTACTGGAGAACATGAACCTGCTCGACTGGTGACCCCTGGCAGCCCCAGCAGGTGATGGACAGCACAGAGGGAGACACTAGGAGGACAATTACACTTGACATCTTTTCCTTTAATGCACTGACCTCTAGAAAGGAGGTGTGAGCAAACCTGGAGAAAAAACCATTGTTGTATCTAGATTTGGAGTTCTGAATATTCATTGTTTATCTCCAGACCACTCCAGTGTTTCAAGTATGAGAGCGACAAGTTGATTCAAAGCTTTTATTAGAGAATTAGATTCATTTGAATCAAAATGCCTATGTAAGAAATTTGAATATCATCCAGCAGAAAGTATCTGTCATGTCCTGGCAACTCATCTTCAGAATGTAGCCACATATTGATGAAGTGCTCATTGAATAAGAATCATTCAGTCCTGGAGAAAAAACAGAAGTCCTGAAGGAGAACTGCAAAGGCAGACTGTCATCAAACAGACGTGATCAATCAGGGTTCATGTTGCTCAAGAGATCTTCACTCTGGTCATATCGATTAGTGCTGCTCTGGCTCTGAGCCTTAGTGAGGGCTCTGCTGAGGCACCTGCCCATGGCTGCAATTGCAGGTGAGCCTGGAACAATTCTGAGCTGGGAGAGGATGCTCTGAACCTGTGGTACCTGTCTGCTGTGCTGCGGGAGCCTGAGCTGCCCCTGCTCCTGGCAACACCTACAGCTGGAGCCCCCCAGACCTAGGGCATGGCTTATGTTACAGGGTACTCTTATTTTGCTGTTCCTATTTCCCCACACATACAGAGTTTTCTGTTTTAAGCCTTTCTTTAAGCTGTTGGTGTGTTTGAGCCCAATCACATGCTAAGGAGGGAAGAGAGAAGATTGCTCACTGAGCAGCCTGGCAAAGAGCCTCACTGCTGAAGGTCCCTCCTTGCCACAGCAACAAAGGCACTGGGGCCTTCCAGTGCTCCATGTCAGTGCTGATTGACTGGAGTACAAAACACAGGCTGGTGGTCAGGCTTGTGGGATTGTAGCTGCCTCCAAAGCCACACTGAGTTTTACCACATCAATGAGCTTCTGGTATATGGGGAATCTGTCATTTTATTATCACCTGAGCTGCAAACAAAGCAGAAACATATCAGCTCATCGTTGTTCACAGCTGCCACACAACTGCAACACTGAGTTCTGTACTTTCCCTCTTCCCAAGGAATTCAGGATTTTCTCCTGAATCAGAATGGGAGGACTTAGACGGCCAAAATAAGGAGCAAGCCCAAGAGTTGTGGAGTACCTCTGCTCTCAAATGAGTCTTCAGTGCTGACAACAGGTTGTTTTCTTCACAGGAGTATTTTCAGGTTCAGGTCCACAAATCAGTTTAGGCTGGTCTAAGCCAACCATCCCTCCATCCCAGCAAGCCACATCAGGGCCACTGGCCTGCACTTACTAGTTTCACTTAGATTATACCCCTGTTGATTAGCACAAATGAGCTGAATAGAAAATGGAAAATGCCTCTTTGAGCCCAGCACTCAGCATTGAATTCTCTATACAAAAAGGAAATGCCTGTCTCCTGAGTTTCTTTTCAGTTTTTTGTTCACAAATTCTTAAGTGAACAAAGACAGGCTCCTGCTTCTCCTTCTTTGCAGCCATTCATGTGCCTCTGGGAAAGGTTTAGCTTCTGTGCTTGCCAGGCTAGTGAAGGAAACAGAAAACACGGAACATTAGTGCATTTAAATCCCAGGCGCTCTAAAGTCTCAAGAAAATAGAAAAAATATTTGGCAGATACATCCACCTGATGCCCACGGCCTCGAGGGCCTCGGCTGGGAAAATCTAACAGAAGGGGTTTCTTTGAGGTGAAGTTTCCTGAATGAGTTATCATCTAGGGCAGGAAAAAACTGGAAGAAAAAAGGAGAGGACCTGAGTCCCAGATTGGATAAGCCCCAAATACAGAAATTAATCAATCACCCAGTGTAATTAAGCGTTGTGAACCAGAGAAATCCAGGGAGGATCCGGGCAGGCTTGCTGGAGGTCCCAGCACCAAGGGGGATGGCATTGAACCAAACAAAGGCTTTGAAATCCTTCTCTGTGTTTCCTCTTGGGAAAAGCCTCAGCAGCAGCAGCAGCAACATTGCCCTTGGTCTCCACACTTTTGCCCAGCAGGAGCCCCCTGCCATGTGTGAGTCTTTTTGTGCTACCCAATACTCTGCAGCCTCATGGTCAGGGTTTCAGGGTTTCAGGAATTTGGAGATGTGCTGGGCACTGTGCAGGTGTTGGGGAGCCCACACATGAAGCATGGGCAGCCCCTGCCAGCATTCTCTCCCCATCCCTGCTCCTTCCAGCCCTGGCCCAGTGGTGTCTGCCCCAGCAGCAGCCCAGAGGGGTTTGGGCTTCCTATCCTTGCTGAACATCTCAAAAGCAAGAAGAGGTTTCGTAATTTTTCCTCTTGCACCTGGAGAGGGAGGAACCCCACAAGACTGTGATTTAGATCAGTCCCTGGAGCAAGAAAGCTGAGCAGAAGCAAGAAATCAGCATTTCTGAAACCTCTCCTGGTACCTGAGGTACCTTAGCTCTGGAGCAGAGGAACAATCCCTCCTCTGTTCTGACAGGTACTGAACCCTGAGCAGAGCTCCCTGAATCCAGGAGAAACCCAGGAATTTCAAAATATAGCCAAGCTTCATTTTGGCAAGGAGAATATTTCCCTCCTTGGCTGGGGAGGGGCCCAGCCCCTGCAGAACCCAGATCCAAGGAGCAGTAACTGGGCTGCAGCAAGCAGCTCCTGCCCAGCACCAGCTGAGGGGCTGAGATGTGACCTTGCTACCGGTGTGACAGCCTGGGAGGCTTTATTAGCTGAGCTCTCTGATAGTAAGTTAGTTATTTTTGTGTTTGTTTGTTTGTTTGTGGTTTGTTTTTGTGAAAATGTAATCTTCTGGTTTAATAAAATGGCATGTTTTTCCCCTGATCTGGGCTGGCTCCCTGCAGATGCCCACCCATCACTGCTTGCCTGGTCTCTTTGCTGCAGGAGAGGTTCCAGTGGCTAAGGGCCAAGTGATGCTGGTGGCTGGAAACCAAAGGACCTGGTAAGAGGAAGACACATACCTTCAGGTATGTCCTTTCTGGTTTTGCTGATTCCTGAACTTGTTCTGCAGTCACAGTTCCAGAGAATTTAAGTACAAAAGTTTTTGATAGAAACAGTGTATTACTACTGTGAAGAGGAAAAAACCTGCCTCGACTTTACCCAGCAGTGAAATGTACATTGATGGGCCTTGACTTCACCCTGTGGGCCTGTTCCCATTTAAGTTGATCAAAATTCTGCAGATAAACCAGCCAGAGCTGGCACAGGTAACGTGTTTTGCTGGATAATTGCAGCTGGGAGCAGAGGATGCTGGCTGGCAGTGTTCTGCAGCCATATGCTGGCTGGGTGGTTTGTGTGTTGATTTCTTGCCTGGGTTGTTTAGAATTCTGCACCAGTAAGTAAAGAAATGGAAAATTACTGCTTTGTCTACAGTTGTTACAAAATCTAAGTCTCTGAGTGGCCCTGGAAATCTTTGTGCTGCTTGATCCTAGGGCCAGAGCTCACTCCTCAGTGCTCTTGTTTAGCTCCTGACACTGAGCTTTTGAGGCTCCAGTTATCTCCAGTACTAGATTTTGGTGAGTCCCCCCAGTGCTGTCTGGCTGCTCCAGGGGCAGAGGGGCAGGGTGGGGCTGCATAGGGATGTGCCTGAGCAATCCCAGCACTCCCCAGTTTTGCACAGCAGTGAGAAATGCCCCTTTCATTCTAAACCTGTCCAGCCATTCCTCCTTGTTGCAGTTCCCTCAAGTCGCCCCGTGGCCATCCGTGTGTCCTGCGCAGGCAGAGAGGCAGCCAGTCACTCTCTGCCAGGTCTGTCCATCCTCAAGGCTGCCCTGTGCCCACCATCCCACCCAGATCAGCCTCTTCAAAAGCTTCTGCAGGGGAAACCAGTGGAAATCCTCCTAGGGATCCAAAGGGAGAGCTCCTCTTTATCCATGGTGCCTCCTTCCAGCAAGGGGGGGTCATTTCTCTGACATGCATGTGTCTGCATGCTCCAATAAATCACATTTCTCCAGTATGTATTAATCCTTTTTTTCAGGCTGCTTGGAATGAATTTGGATGTAAAATAACCAGGAGTGCCCCTGGAGCCCCTTTCAGAAAGGATCCCCTACTGGCCATCTTTTGTTCCCTTGGTGGTAAAGTAGTTTAACTTATAATTTAAGAGCAAGATAATCAGTACTTTTGTGTTTGAGCTCTTTAGACCTCCCAGGAAAACGCCAATTGGATTATGCTTTTCAGATTTTATTGCTGTAATTTCTCAACCCCTTTTGACTGAATGAGCTGAAAATTAAGTTTTAAATGCTTCAGCACAAGTGTCTGTCAGAACTGCCCCTCCTTTCCTGGCTGTTTGTGCTCCTGCTTCCACGTGTGTGCAAACCCAGAGTGATGGACTTTGGCACCCTGCTGGGACCCTGCAGCACCTGCTGCAGCTCAGCCTTGCAGGGGCTCCTGCCCCCAGTGCCCCTCACCATCAGCTGCTGGTGCCTGTGCTGATCAGGAATCTGGCAGAGCCTCAGCACCCTCCATCCTCTGGCCGAGCTGCTCCCAAGTCCTGGCTGCCCTGGGCTGTGTGGCAGAGCTGCACCCCTGGCTGGGGCACCCAGGCCCAGGGGTCACTGCCAGGGGTGACACAGGAGGTGACACACCTGTCACCAATGCTGCTGGTGGCTGAACCATTCCTCCCAAACCCAGAAATTGGGCAAACACATAAATCCTGGGGGATCCTTCCCAGGATCCATGAGGGATCCTTCCAGCTGAGGGAATGAGCTTTCACCAGAGCCCCACAGCTCAGGGGCTTTCTGAGCTGACACATCCCTCAACAGCTACACACAGATATTTGCCACACAGTGAGGTCCCTGAATCAGGGCCCTGGTGGGTGACTTGTCCCCAGATAGAACTCAGCAGGATGCTACAGCTGCCAGCAGCCTCTGCCTGACTGTCCCTTGCTGGCTCAGGCAACTTCAGCCTTGGTCACATCTCTTCCTTTGGTCAGAGCAGCACAAAGGACAGAGGTTTGAAGTAAATGTATACTGTACCAATACTTTTCAAGTCCTGTCTTCATTCCTCCCTTCCTTTGGCGTGTGAATCATCCCAGCAAACCCCTCATGCTTTAAATTAATTGGGTCTCGGAAGGGAACAGAGATAATGAGGCATTCCAGGATGGCATTTCTTAAAAGCCAGGGAATGTACAGCACAGGGGAGGCTGCTGCCTGAGTCTTCCTCACCTTGTCAAACATATCCAGCTCTCTCCTGAGCTTGTGACAGGGTCTGTGCAGTGTCTGGAGCTGCTGGCCTCCACTCCAGACACCTCTGAAGGGAAGCTCCTCTGACAAAGTCCTGCTTGCAGAGCTGCAGCTCTCTGGCCTCAAACCAGCAATGCACTTGCAGAGGGGCTGAGTTCAGATGCTGGGAGAGGTGTATGAGTTTTGAACTGCTCAACAAAGGTCAGAAGGCTCCTTGTGAGCTCAGGGCAGTGGGGGTGTGAGTGTGGGTGGCACGTGGTCCCACCTGGATGTGCGGGTGTCTCTGCTCACTATTCCTGTACCTGTGCAGGAGGACTTGAAGCCCTGGCTGGTGCCCCTGCAGAGTGAGCTGCAGGCAGGGATGAGGGAATTAATATCCCTGATAACAGCCCCCATGCACACCACACACAGAAAGTGACTTACCTTTTCCACTCTTTGTCAAGACCCTTTCATTAGCAAGAGGAAAACAGGATTTTTTGGGGTTTGTGTGTTTGTTTGTTTTACTGTCTTGACTACGACAGAGATGGGGGGAGAAGAACCTCCCAAAAAGAAAACACACCGTAAGGAGTGTTCAAGGCTCAGAGGCTTCTGAAGCTGAGAGTTCACCCTGGCAAAGGACAATGCACATTGATGAGTTTAATTCCCACACAGATGGGCTGCACCAAACCAAAGGGCAGACTTTGATGGCCCAAGCCATGGCCAGGCTGGAGCACTCAGAGCTCGTGGGACAGCATAGGTAGGAGTGGCTGTTACTGTTACTTGCTAGGGTTTCACATCCCGTTGAAAATCAGGGGGCCAGCAATCAGACAGGAATTGGGTGTGCTGTAAGTCATTCTGTATGACTTTTTTCCAAGAAGAAGGAAAAAAAAAAGCAGTCTGAAGATCCAGCCCCAGTGGGTCACTAGACAAAGCCCATCAGAGCAGGGAGAGGGCACAGTTACAATGGTAGATTGTAATACATAGGTACAATGGTCGTTCTCTTTGTTCTGTCACCTGGACCTTACAGCTGAACCTCAAGGACTATCAAATCCATTATAAAGCTTTTCTTTTCCAGCTACCCTGAAGTTGCATTATTAGTATCAATCATGTTATTGCCATTTGTATTTTGAATTATGAAGTCTAAATTGTAACTGTTCACAGGACATCAATTTCAATTGCTATGGCATTGTTGCTCTTTTTTATTTCTCCTTTTGAAGCCCATTTTGTACAAGGTGCCCCTCCACCCACTTGCCTGTGCTGAATGTCAGGGCCAGTCAGAGCATATGACAAAGGCAGGCTCTGGTGTGACCTAATGCACATGAAAGCACTGTTCCCATGTCAGTGGCAACTGATGCCAGATCATACTCTGACCCTGAGGAAACTGAACTTTGGTTGTCATGGGTGACTATTTGCACTTCCCAGTTCCTGCCCCCTGAATTTTAATTTGATTTAAGTTGGAAGATGAGTTTAAAATTTGGTTGTATTTTCTGTTTTAGATGTGCAATGTCCACTGTTTAGAAATCTGGTGTGTCCATGCCAGGTGAAAGGGGCCTGAAAGCCTCCATGGGGCTGCTGAAAGCTCGAGAGGGAGGAAGGTTCCAGAAGCACTCAGAGAGCCAGGCTCAGGTGGAAGTGCCTGCTGCCCAAGCTCTCACCCTGCTGCCACCTCAGGCAAACCTGAGCTGGGTTGCAACACGTGCCTGGGCTGTGCACATTGGTAGCACGTGCAATGTAAAGCTTGGTAATTAATATTTCAGGGGCTCAGCTAGACTTTCTGTGCCCTAAAATCCAACAGGCACCAATATCTGAGGGCAAAAGGAGGAGTTCTGCAGCTCCTCAGTTCCAAAGCCTCTGGTGCCTACGGATATGCACTTTTATTAATTCTTCTGTCCAGAGGGAATCCAGCCCTCCAGGAAACAAAAGGACCTTCTGACATTTAAGAGTAAGACACAAGAAGGAAAGACACTGAATACCTTTAATCCCTCCAGCATGCAGTCTCCTCAGAGACAGGCAGGTAACTGGAATTTTGCTCAAGAAGGACAGGGAGAAAACTCTAACAATTTTATTCCACAACACAACCACTCCTGCTTCTGAAGTGTTTCTGACAGATGAAAACCAGACGAGCATCAATCAGAGACTTGTCTAATGACATGGAACACATGGGGCTGGCAGCTCCATCAGGGGTCCGAGGGCAGGAGAGGCTGGTTGGGATTATTGCTGTGTAAAGTCTTAACTCCTTAGGCAGTGAGGGCCTGAGTGTTTCAGGAGGTGATAGCACATACCACAGTTTGATAATTTGCCCCTGGAGAAAGCTAACGTGCCTGGGATTTTGCTGGCAATATGATTAGACTAAACTCATAGCTCTCCTCTACTGAGCTTGCAGCTCTCAGCCAGTGATAATGTATGCCAGCAAGAACAGCATGGGAGGCTAATGAAACAGCTCTGTGGATGCACAAGAATCTCACAGCCACGGTGAGAATGGCTTCAGGGGGACTAAAAAAATAGCAGAAACCTCCCAGATCATCTTGTTGTAGTGGTAATAAGCATCCAGTGTGTCTTTTCTGTAGCCCTCAGGCAAGAAACTCCAGAGAGCAAATGCAAAGCTCATTCTGCTTCTGCTGAAAGCAACTGGAGTTCTGCCACAGTCAGGAACTGGTGCAGCTCTTAGACCCGTGAATCCATAAATACAAAATTCTGAGCAAAGAAGCAGTTCCTTGGAAATACACACCAAATATGCAAATCTTTCCTCCTGTCTTCATCTGGACTCTTTTTCTACTATTTGCCAGGAAGATCTTCATTAGTCTCTCCAAGAGCCTATGGCTGACACAGTGCAAGCTGGGATGCCCAGTTTGTTCCATGGCAAATAGCCCCCAAACTAGGAAAAATCTAACATTATAACTGTCATCATGGTTTATATGCCCTGATAGAGGTTACAAATGCCAGGTTCCAGGACATACATCAGGGCACTTGCAAACAACATTTTAAAATGCATTATTAATTGGAATTAGGAAAAAATAGATAATTTGGAAAATACAAATGTTCTTCTCATTGGAGCACACAGGATGACCACAGGTGTTTATTGAACTGCACTGGGCTGTTAAACCCCGGACTGACAATGAAAGTGAATTCTTGGCTCCTCATGTCAGCATGGGACCTTTTTACTCAGAAGCAGAATTTGGAGTCTGGCAAGAGGCACATTCCCTATGTCCCGTGTCCCTCTCATGTGTTCCCCATCCTGTAGCTACTCCCCTGCCTTAGTCCTTGCATGGCCTGGCCACAGCATGGACATGGACAGGGAGAGCAGAGCCATGGACAGGGCAAGGAGATCATGGAGGTGACTAGAAATGGACAGGAAAAAAAAAACCCTTTTATATATATGTAT